>VDFB02075321.1:151926043-152356659 GCA_007258455.2 Sequoia sempervirens
TAATGCACTTTTCAATATAAGAAATGCATCGTTTGAAGCATCAAACCAATATGCAGTCTGTATGTATGATCAGTCGTCAGTCTCTGCAATGGTACATTTCTACGAATATTTTTTTTTTTTAAAAAAAATTGCTTCTTCGTCGCAATTTCGATGACAACCACCGACGAATCAACAGAAAAGCTCGATGAAGTTGCTATAGCTGCGACAACGATTTCGCCGTAACTCCCTACCTATTTAGTCGCCCTTCCGACGATATTTCGGCATTGCTACCATGCTACTCCCTGCCCATTTCATCGCACTTTCGATGAACTTTTGGTGTTCTTCCAACGCTACTCCTTGATAATTTCGTCACAAAGTTGAGGAACTTTTTGCATTGTTTCGATGCTACTACTTGCCCATTTTGTCACACTTTCGACAAAATTTTGGTGTTCTTCCGATGCTACTCCTTGCTAATTTCATCGCAAACTCGACGAACTTTTGGTGTTGTTCCAACGCTACTACTTGCCTATTTCGTCGCACATTCGACAAACTTTTGGTATTCTTTCGACACTACTACTTGAGTATTTCGTCACAATTTTGATGAACATCCTCTATTGTTTCCACGCTACTGCTTGCCCATTTCGTCGAACCGACAACGAACTTCTAGTGTAATTCGTCGATGGATAAAAAAAAAATTCGTTGATATTCTGACAAAATCCCGAGGTATTTCACGATGTCGTCGACTGACGATTCTTCGCCGTTATTTCGACGTTTAATTTGTCGTCGGCCTTGCGACGGAAACATTTTCGCCATTGCGTCGCTCTTCCGACAGAGATTTGTAGAACGACTAATGAACACTCATCGAAAAATGGTGTCAAATCCAGTAGTGGAAGAATGCAGAGGTGACTTTAATTTTTTACAATTACAATTCAATTAAGATACTCATGAAAGAAATAATAGAGATAGAGAAATGAACATACACAGATGAACACCAAATTTACGTGGGAAAACCCTTACGGGAGAAAAACCCACCACACCAAGAAAAACCCCTTTGTATTATAGTAAGAAAATTACATACAGAGTACAGGCTTCACTCTCTAATGTCAAATTACAATAGCATAATTTCCTAATCAATCTTGTACAAAACATACCAATTACAATGCTCTATGAATTGAATTCACACACACTGATCACACATCGAACTATTCACTGAACCGATCATCATATTCGATTACAGAGTATATCCATGTTGTTCATGGTCTGTTGATCTTCCTCACAGGAATGGCCACAATAGTCCAATTGTTAGAGGTTTACATTTCACTTCTTTGATTGGTCGAAGACAAACCATGTAGGATAGTCATTCGGTCAAGGCACTCAAATTGTGTCGCATGTTGGTGAGACACTAGGCTGTGTCTCCCCGATGCCACAATGCCCAACAGTCGTTATCGCCCAGAGTCACCACCATCAGCAAGAGTCATACCGAGTCCAAAACTGTCTCCCAGACTCACTCTATCGCTAAGACATCATATCGATATCCACTATAGAACCATCGGCCAAACTATCGCTATTGGTGAGAGGTCATACTGAACACAAATTCATCTTGTGTAGATTTATCGATGAGAAAAGTGCAATTGGCAAGAGTTCTCACTGAAAGCACCTTCCTATCGACGAGAGAAACCTTATCACTAAGAGGTCACACTGATGTTCAACTCATGTAGCTCTATCGGCAAGACCATCGCTATCGGTGAGACATCATACTGAGCACAGAACAATCAGAGAGACCACCGCTATCGCCAAGAGGTTATATTGAATGCACCAGCTTGTCGGCGAGACCACATCCATCGGCAAGAGTTATTACCGAATGCAAACCCACTAGCTAAGAGTCTCCCAGATGACATACTTGTGAATAACCGTCAACGAGACATACATTGTCGAGATGAGTTATTCCGAACATTCAAGCCTCTCCCCGATGACTTCTGTCACCACAAGTCTCCCCAATAACCATTAGACACCAACCTGTCAGCAAGAGATCTCCCCAGGTGAAAAGAGTTAGGAATCTTCATAGCGATCGACATGTCTTGCCAATGACTACTGGCGGAAGACAGAAGCGAAGTCTCGGAACACTTCAAAGATTTAGAACACTGTTGCTAGTCGGTAAGACTTCCAGAGGGTCTCACCGAATTCTATCTTTTAGGAGTTTACATTCCAGTAAGATTGAGGCACATTTTCCAACAATCTCCCACTTGATGAAGATCTTACTGACACCTCCAGAGCACAACAAAAGTACTAAAATTCATGGGCACTAAGGCCCATCGAACTAGCACACCACCTGAACTTGTTTGTGCTCACTGGCTTCGTTAATGCATCTACAACATTTTCCAAATTATCCACTTTTTCTGAAGAGACCTTTCCATCCTCCACCATATCTCGTACAAAATGATACTGCACATCAATATGTTTCGTCCTGGCATGGAAAGTAGGATTTTTTGCCAAACAAATAGCACTCTAACTGTCACAGTATATTATAATTATCCCTGCATCAAACCCAATGTTAGAACACAAACGTTTTAACCAGATTTCTTCTTTACAAGCATGTGTTGCTGCCATGTATTTTGCCTTTGTAGTGGACAAAGCGACTACAGCCTGCTGCTTACTCATCCAACTAATTGCACCACCATTCATCATGAAAATATATCCACTCGTGGATCTTCTGTTGTCAACGTCCCCTACCCAATCAGAATCCACATAGCCTCGAATGTTGAGAGTCCTCTGTGATTCAACCAAATTACCCTAGTAACACAAAGCATATTCTGAAGTGCCCTTCAGATATCTAAACACCCTTTTCACAGCATCCCAATGTGTCCTTCCAGGATTTTCCATATAACAACTAAGTACTCCCACTGCTTCGGCAATGTCTGGCCTTGTACAGACCATTGCATACATTAAACTACCAACTGCACTAGCATAAGGCACTCTGGTCATGTCCTCTATCTTAGTAGGAGATTTTGGACAGTCTTCAATAGATAGCTTCGTTCCCTGCAAAACTAGAACAACTAGCTACTTGCAATCATTCATACAAAATCTCTCCATAACAGTATTAATATACTTACTCTAACTAAGCCAAAGTTTTCTACTCTTCATGTCCCTAGTTATTTCCATTCCCAGAATATATCTAGATGCACCAAGATCTTTCATTTCAAACTTTGCATACAATTGAGATTTTAGATCAGAAATCATTAACTTACTATTGCCTATGAACAACATATCATTGGCATAGAGAGCAATAATAAGAATACGATCACTTTCAGCTTTGTAATATACACAATGATCAAATTTTGATTTTACAAATCCCAATGACAAGACAAAAGTGTCAAATTTCTGGTACCACATTCTAGGAGATTTTTTTAATCCATACAGAGATTTATTCAACTTGCAAACCAGTTTCTCTTTACCTTTTTCCACAAAGTGCTCAGGCTGGGACATATAGATTTCTTCTTCAAGGTCACCATGAAGAAATGTTGTCTTCACATCCATCTATTCAGTCTCTAAGTCATACGCTGTTGTAAGTGACAAAAGAAATCCGATAGATGTTAGCTTAGCTACATGAGAAAATATTTCTCCATAATCAATTCCCTCTACCTGGGAATACCCCTTCGCAACCAACCTTGCCTTATATTTTTCCACACTGCCATCTAGACCTATTTTCTTTTTAAATACCCATTTTCAGCCAATAACTTTTCTTCCTTCAGGCAAGGGCACCAAACTCCAAGTATCATTATTTTCTAATGATTCCATTTCTTCATTCATGGCTTCCAACCAAGAGTCTTAATCAGACATTCTAAATGCCTCTTTCACAGTCCTAGGCTCATCAGTGCTAGAAATTAAAGCATAGGCACAAGTAGAATCTAAGAAAGAAAACCTATACCTATCAGGTTGCTTTCTTTCACGTGTTGACCTCCTTACAGTATGAGGTTGAGGTTGTTATTCTTCTTTAGAACTCTCAAAACTACTTGAGCTCTCCTTAGTTTCAGGTACATTTTGAATTTTCAATTCATCTTTATCTAGTGTCGGAGGAATTTCAACTACATCCTTTTTATTTTCTGATTTTGTCTCTGACTGCAGATCCAAGGTAGAAGGCTTCAACTCACGAAAGATAAGACTTTTGTTGTATAGAACCTTCTCTGTATCAGGATTCCAAAGCTTCTATCCTTTTATGCCAGCACTATAACCAATAAAAATACATTTGACAGTCTTGTTTTCCAATTTAGATCTTTTCTCATTTGGCACATATGCATATGCCTCACAGCTAAAGACACGAATGTGTCTCAGAGAGGGCTTCTTTCCAGACCATGCTTCCAAAGGTGTCTTCTCAACAAGAGCAGAATTAGGAGAACGGTTTATTAAATAACATGTTGTTGCAACTGCCTCAGCCCAAAAATTCTCCTCCAAGCCAGCATTGCTCAGCATACTTCGTGCTATTTCCATCACTATCCTGTTGAACCTTTCTGCAACTCCATTTTGCTGCGGAGTGTAGGGTGTAGTTTTATGTCTTTTAATCCCATGATCTTTACAATACCTCTCGAACTCATCAAAGTAAAACTCACTGCCATTGTCAGTCCTTAAATATTTTATTTTTCTTGCAGTCAGATTTTCCACAAGGTTTTTAAATTCCTTAAAACGACTGAACACTTTTGCTTTACTTTTCAAAAAATAAACAAATGCCCTTCTTGAATAATCATCAATGAACGATACATAATATATTGATTTAGACAAAGAAGGAACATTTATTAGACCAAAAACATCATAATGAATGTAGTTAAGTAAATCAGAAGATTTGTGAGGACTGGAGTAAAATGAAACACAATGTTGTTTACCATATATACAATGTTAACAAAATTTGAATTCAAGGTTACAATCATCAAGCCCTTCAACTAGGTTTTTATTTTTCAAGGTTTTTAAACCTTTTTCACCAATGTGGCCTAGCTTATGATGCCAGAGCATAGTCTTTTCTACTGGAAGTTTAACTTCCATAGAGTTTGCACTATTAGGAACTTTTTCCTCTTTTTCTCCATGAGTAGCTTTCTGTGACTTTGCAAAGACACTATTGCATTGAATAGCATGTGCATCCAACTTATACAAGGTACCAATTCAAGCACTCCTTGCTAGCACCATTGAACCTCTAGTCATCTTGCAGCCATTTCCAGAGACCGTGACTTGCAATCCAATATCATTCAGCTTACTAACATAAAGTAGATTTTGATCTAGACCTGGTATATGCATTACATCATTGATTCCCTTCACTCTTCCATCAAGGAATTGAATTTTGACTCTTCCACGACTAACTATCTCCAAAGATGAATCGCTTTCCAAATACACCCTTCCACCATCATATTGTTCATACTTAGTGAACCAGTCTCTATGAGATGGCATGTGGAAAGAAGCTCCAAAATCAATCAGCTAGACATCATCTGATGCCTGTGTAGCCAAGGCTGCAATGAAAGTGTATGTATCACTCTGAGAAGAATCATTGTCAGAAGAATACTTTTTTTCTTCTTTTTCTCCTCTTTACAATCCTTTCGAACATGACCAGGTTTCCCACAATTCCAACACTTTACCTTGGACTTCTTACCAGGAGACTTTGATCTCCCTTCTGATTTCAATTTGGACTTCTTGTTCTTCTTCTTTCCTTTTTCTTTCAATCTGCCTCTAACAACAAGAGCCTCCTTCGCCATATCAGAAGATTTTCTTCTCATCTCTTCTGATAACAAAGAAGCAACAACATATTCCATCTTAAAAGTGGATGTCGTACTCCCAATAGCCATCACCAAGTGATCCCAAGAATCTGGCAAAGAACATAATAACAACATACGACGATCTTCTTCATCAATCTTCACACCCACAGATGCCAACTGAGCAATCAACATGTTGAAAGCATTCAAATGATCAGCAACAGATGCTCCTTCCTGCATTTTCAAAGAGTACAGCTTCTTCCTCAACAACAACTTATTTACTAAGGACTTGCCCTAATAAATAGCTCCCAGTCTTTTCCACAAAGAAGATGCAATCTTTTCTTCATGAACATTCAGAAGAACAGAGTCTGTTAAACAGAGCCTTATCAGCCCCTTTGATTTTCAATCTGCAAGGTCCCAATCCTCTTGCTTCATTCCTGTAGGCTTCGTTCTAGACACAGCAAGCCAAAGATCACGATCAACCAACAAATCTTTCATTTTAAATTTCCACAACTCAAAATTGCTACCATTGAATTTCTCAATTTCAATCTTTCTTGACATGCTTGCCATCTTAATCTATAATTCGAATTACCAAACTTCTACAAGACTCCCACCGAACATAATTGACTCAAAAACCCAATGTACCCACAAGGATAACACAACTGGCCAGGCTTTGATATCACTTGTAAGGAAAGCTAAGGTGCGGAACAAACTCTCCTAACGTCAAAACCTCAGGGAAGAATGTAGAGGTGACTTTAATTTTTTACAATTACAGTTCAATTAAGATACTCATGAAAGAAATAATAGAAATAGAGAAATGAACATACACAAATGAACACTAGATTTACGTGGGAAAACCCTTATGAGAGAAAAAGCCCTTTGTATTACAGTAAGCAAATTACATACAGAGTATAGGCTTCACTCTCTTATGTCAAATTACAGCAGCATAATTTCTTGATCAATCTTGTACAGAACATCCCAGTTACAATGCTCTCTTAATTGAATTCACACACACTGATCACACATCGAACTATTCACTAAACCAATCATCATCTTCGATTATAGAGTACATCCATGTCATTCCTGGTCTATTGATCTTCCTCACAGGAACGGCCGCAATAGTCCAACTGCTAGCGGTTTACATTTCGCTTCTCTGATTGGTCAAAGACAAACCACATAGGATAGTAATTCAGTCAAGGCACTCAAATTATGTCACATGTCGGTGAGACACTAGGTCGTGTCTCCTTGATGCCACAATGCCCAATAGTCATTATCGCCCAAAGTCACCACCATCGGCAAGAGTCATACCGAGTCCAAAACTGTCTCCTAGACTCACTCTATTACTAAGACATTATATCGATATCCACTGCAGAACCATCGGCCAAACCATCGCTATCAGCAAGAGGTCATACCAAACAAAAATTCATCCTTTGTAGATCTATCAACAAGACAAGTGCTATCAGCAAGAGTTCTCATCGAAAGCACCTACCTGTCGGCAAGAGAAACCTTATCGCTAAGAGGTCACACTGATGTTCAACTCATGTAGCTCTATCGGCAAGACCATCGCCATTGGCGAGACATCATACTAAGCAAAGAACATTCAGAGAGACCACTGCTATAGTCAAGAGGTTATATCGATGCACTAGCCTATCGGCGAGACATACATTGTCGGGATGAGTTATTCTGAATGTTCAAGCCTCTCCCCGATGACTTATGTCACCACAAGTCTCCCTGATAACCATTAGACACCAACCCGTCAGCAAGAGATCTCCCTGGGTGGAAGGAGTTAGGAATCTTCATAGCGATCGACATGTCTTGCTGATGACTACCGTCAGCAAGACAAAAGCGAAGTCTCGGTGACCTAAACAATTCAAAGATTTAGAACACTGCTGCTAGTCAGTAAGACTTCCAAAGGGTCTCACTGACTTTTCTCTTTTAGGAGTTTACATGCTAGTAAGATTGAGGCATATTTTCCAACAAATATATCCATATGTTCAAATTGAAAAATTGAACTAACTCTCCCTAAGAGATCTATACACCATAACTAGTTCAAAAATTTACAACACAAAACACTTTACACCATCTGCATATGTACATTGGAGTCTAAAACAATAAACTGAAACTGCATAGAAATAAAGAATTATTGTCAGCCAAAGGAGGTTGACCCTTGAAGCTTCTTTAGATGAGCTTTCCAATCCTATTTTCCCTCTTCCCACATCTTCTTGGCTATGCCAAGCATCCTATAATGGGTCTCTAGCTCCATTAGGCAGTCTTCCCATTCTTCCAAAGTGTTGGGTACCAAATTGAGCTTTGTTGCTTTGTCAACACTTATCAGGACACTAGAAATAGATATGAACATTGAGTTCACCAAGTCCTTGAGGTTCCCGAACTACAAAATGATCTCTTTTTGACCTTGCAGTTGGAAGTATTCCTCATGTAAGTCTTCTATAGCTGATTGTGTGATTCCATATAGCTCTTGTGTCAGATCATATGCACTAGAATATTTGTTTATCTGTGACTCAATTGAGTCCATTTCATCTTTAATGCTCTTTGTGGCTCTGGGACACTTCATGCAAAATTGGAATAAGGCTTTGGCCTTAGCCACACAAGCTTGTGCACCCTTGAAGCATTCCTAAAAAAAATTGTGTGCTTGTGCACACTTCTTCATTATTTCCATTTACTTCTTCTCATCCATCTTTTTATCTATTTCTTTTTCCAAATTTTCCTTCAATCTAGTGGTATACTCTTTAAATGAATCAATTAAAAAAATTAGATTTTCCATATTGAAGAGTGGATTGTCAATTGTTGTACCGGGTATGGCCTCTGTCTTCACTACCTCCTCAATTAGTTTTCTTCTCTTTTGATGAATTTCAATGATTTCCTTCTAGGAAGATGCATGGAAGACATTTCCCAATTGAAGCTTTTGGAGCAGTGAAATCTTGTCTAGGTCCACACTCCCCTGTTGTATGGGAAATTGTAGCAATTTCCCAGACACAACCGGCTGGAACTTAAGCTACATGCTTAGAAATTTTTTCAAAGAATCTCCAAAGGAGCCGAAAGATTCACCAGTAGACTTAGTGCTCTCCTCTACAGCCTTTTCTTTTAACTCCTCCTTCTCACCACTATTAATTGGTGTCTCCACTTTTGTTTGTTCTCTCGCATCACCAAAGGTATCTTCTCATCAGTCTTTCCTATATTATCTTCACTAGTAGTTTATTTTTTATTATCTAGAGGGATAACTGTCTTTTGTTGATCTTGTACTCTCTCGACAAATGTATTAGTTACCAGAGGAGGATTAATAGTATCGTCCTTTGCAGTATCTTCTCTAGTAGCTGCATCCTTCTCAACACTTTTCTCAACATCAACATTTTCTTCTTTTGTTTCTTCCATATCCAAAGGAAAATTATCTTGTGCATCCACTTCTTTTATCTCATGCTCATGTTGAGCACCATCTATCTACACATCATCTCTAACATTCTCTTTCGAAGCAAGAATTTCCATTTGTACTTCTTCCTTATTCTTCAGGGTCATCCCCAATCTTCGTTCTAGGTCTGCAACCTTGTCTACAGTCTCCTTCCGGAGCCTCTCAATATCATTCTGATCTCTACTCATAAGGGTCATTACCATTTTCTTTTTTCTCAATTTTTTAATATATAGTTTATCCAATGTGGCTTTATTTTCATCGAACAAAGGAGCACTTATCTTCTCCTATCTCCTCTCTATCAAAACATTTCATAGTTCCATAGGAAACTATTTTTCTATGTTCCATATATCAACTTCAATAACAATAATATATTTAATAATAGCTTCAACTATGATGGCCTTTTCCACCTCTTCAACCTCATTATACAATGTTGCAATTTCTGCTAACATATCATCCTGAAAAATGTCATTAAAAAGTGCATCTACTTTCATAGGACTATGGACTCTTATCAGATTCTTCTTCTTTTGCTTCTTCTTCTCTTCCAGTGTCCTTTTCTTGCTTATTTTTGCTTTCTTCTCTCTTACCTCCATTTTGAAGCCTTCCTTTTCTTTTTCCACCTCGGCTTCACTATCTATGTCAATGATATCAAACTTCTTCTTTGTACTAGCTTCACCTTGTGAAGCTTCACCTTTTCTCTTTGAAACCAGTTGTGGTCCTTCTTCTTCATCATCATCTTCAAAATTGACACCCAAATACTGCACTTTGGTGGCCTTTTTCTTCACTCTTTTTCTCACATAACTAGATTGTTGTGTTACTAGAGCAACCTTTCCTTTCTTAGGCCTCTTTTGTTTCTTTGTTAGAGAAGTATTATCCTTCACCAGAGCACTATTTTTTTCTATAAGATAACTTGTATCCTTTCTCTTCATTCCAATGGTTGAAGGTGTAAGGAAAGCAGAGGTGCAGAAGCAACTTTCCTAACATCAAAACCACATGGAAGAATGCAGACAGTACTTTTAATTTTCAAATTACAATCCAACTAAGACACACATGAAAGATTTATAGAAACAGAAATAATACACAAAGACAATGAACAACAGATTTACGTGGGAAAACCCTTTCAGGAAAAAACCCACCACACCAAGCTGAATCTCTTTGTATTACACTAACAAATAATTACATACAATGTAGAGATACAACTCTCTAGTATCAGTTCACAGTAGCTTCATTCATTGTTCAATCTCTTACAGAAAAGCTCTCAACAAATCCGATCTCCATTTTTTCAAACTCAGAATGCTCTCCTTTAAATCTTATCACATCCTGATTTTTCTCCTCTGTTCATCCTTATCCGCCATTACCCATCATAGAATGTTTCCATCCCATTGCAGATTTTTCCTTGCATACAGTTCAGCTCCAGTGTCATAGCTGTTGCAAAAATATAACCTCCAACCATTTTAATTTTGCTTCCTCTGATTGGTCCATGAGACACCACATAGAAAATTCATCAAACGGTCAAGGGCATTCAACCTGTGTTGGCATGTCGGTGAGACACTAACCGTGTCTCCCCAATGCCAACACAGCCATCATTCAATATCGGCGTAGGTTCCAACAATCGGCAAGATGATATAGCGAACGCCATGAGTCATACCGAATCCACTGATATCCATTTCATTTCTATCGGAAAGAGTTTCCTCATCAGCAAGACTCATACCGATGCACACAAGTCACATCGATCTCTGCCTTTCCATCGGTAAGACTATCGCAGTTCGCCAAGACATCCCACCGAGCCTTCATGTTATTCTGAAGCATCCAGCAGTTAGCAAGACATTCGTCTTTCGCCAAGACCTCACATCGAGCAAACATGTCATACTGACTTGGCAAGACTTTTGTCTTTCGCCAAGACCTTACACCGAGCGAACATGTCATACCGAGTCGGCAAGACATTTGACTTTCGCCAAGACCTTACACTGAGCGAACATGTCATACCGAAGACTATGGGCAAGACACTCCAAGTTGCCAAGACTTCACACCGAAGTCTTTTGTCACCGCGAAAGCACCAAGTATATCCCTGTCGGTGAGACCTTCATCAATTTCTGGGACATCATACCAAAACAAAAGGTTACAACGATGACCCCAGTCACTGTAGGTCTCCCCAACATCCTAATGAATCGCTATCAGCGAGACAGCCCACCATTGCTAAGACTTCATATCGAAGCAAGTGAGCTACACCAATGACTCCAATATAAAAGGTGTCGATGAGACATTCATCAGTCGCTAGGACTTCTTCCCGAGTGTTCAAGTCACCCCGAAGCCCCCGGTCGCTATGAGTCTCCCCAACGCCTGATAAGAGAATTCAATTGGCTAGAGGTCTCCACTTGACAAAAGGTCACACCGAACACAATAGGTCTCAGCAATAGACTTCATTCGGCAAGACAGAAACCAAGTCACAGCTGCGACTAGGGAATTTCAACAAGATTTAGAACAGCTAGTCGGCCAAACATCAATAATGTCACAGTGACTTTTCCCTTTAGGAGTTATATTCCAGTAAGGATTGAGGCACCTATTCCAAAAAAAGGCACAGTCATGGAGGACTTCTGAGCACCCATAGGAGTGGTAGCTGCTCTACTAGATCTCCTAAATAACAGTCAAAGATACTCAAGGTCTACCTACAACCCGAATGATAGAGTTTTATAGTTTGATAGTTTAATATGAAAATATAGAAATAGATAGTACAATAAGAAGAATACTAGAGAGAGAGGTATTCTAATGATGAAAATGAAAAGGAAAGAGTAGAAAAAGATACCTTTCATGTATAGTACAATTCTCCATCTAGCTTTGAGAAAATGAACTTGCACCTACACACACATAAACAAGAAAAATGTTGGCTTGTGTTTTGAGGTCTACCTTAGTTAGACCCCTCTTTTGATGTTCCCACCTCCACAGACAACCATATATGCATTGATATAGAGAAAAAATGATAAAGGAAAGAATATAAATGACACAATAAGGTAGACAACAATGACAACCTGAATGCTACTCTAGAAGACGATATATGCAAAATGAAATGAAAAGACAAAATCTTACCTTCCCTACTATGAGCACTCAAGGATGATAGAGGAAAGAAGAGAGTATCACCACCACATTAAGAAGATAGAACCTTATAAACCTACAATGATGATGGTGTTGAAGCAAGAAGACCCAAGAAGAAATATAGTAGTAGCAAGATAGAGCAATGGAGAAGCAAGAATGATCAAGAAGTGAATAAAGAGCATGAGAGAAGGAGCTAGATAATGCAAGAGCTTGCAAGAGAGAGTGAAAGAATGAGTTTGAATGAGAAAAATGGAGGAAAGGAGTCATTTTTTGGCAGTCAAGACCTAGCATAGTATGTTACCTTCATGACCAACCAGGAACGTAACACTTCTATGGATTTCAAAGGCAGGAATTTGTCAAGATGACAGTGTGGCGTGTGGATGTCCCTAACAAATATTCATCCATCAACACAAAAATACAAATACATGTGGAAGGAATGGAAAGACGATGACGGTTTTATGCATCTTCATACTTTTAATTCTAAAGTAAGGGTAAATAAATGGGAAATTTACCTAGGGTGCAAATTTGTGCCATTACAATTTGTAAGAAAATTTTGATAGGGCATAACTTTCACTCTAATTATCAAATTTTTGCAAACTTTTTTTTATTTTTATCAAAATTTTGTAAGGAATCTGATTTTGCATGTAAAAAGTAAGATCTAGATTATATTTTTTCTCAAAAAATTGTAAAAATATTCATAAGGTATAAATGGAATATTTTGACATCAAATCTTTATAACTTGTAGTTTTTCTTGCACATTGTTTGGGGGGGGCTACTATCAGCACTAATAATTCTTGGTGGGATCTCTAAATCAAGGGGAAAATTTGATGTTTTCCTTATTTTGAGTTTTGTTTCATGTGATCATGTCTCTCACACTAAATCCCTTCCATGCTTGATTGTTCTTCGTAGTCCTCTTGATATTTATGAAAAATTAAATGTGTATATTGTAGAAATAAAAGGCATACAATGGAAGAATATGAGTTTCATAGAATTGAGGAAATGGAGAAAATGCTTCTTAATCATGGTATTGACTTACCTAATCCTCTAGTTCCAACATATGAAAAAACACCATCTAATCTCACTATGGCATCTTGTGAGATGCCATCATTTGAGGATGAACAATGTAGTCGTATTGTTTGCATTGATATCTCATTATCTCATATCACATGTTGCTACATCTAAATCTAGTATTGAATCATTCATGAGTTCCATAGATTTTTTGCATTAGGACATTGCTATAGTCATTCTAGATATGCCACACTGGGATGCATATCTACCAGACATCACATCCTTGTTTGTAGAATCCCACCTTGCAAATTTGGAAGACACTATTGAGGAAATTCATCTTCTATTTGATGGTAGCTCGATGAAGTTGCATCACCATTTCCATATTTGGATATTTCTCTTTCCTTTCCTACATCAACTTTATTGTGAAAAATTGTACAAATATTCATGAGTTGAACTATCCAACTCAATCATCATCTATGTTGACATCATCTGCAGCAGTACTAGATTCTCGTCGGTCTAGTTATCACCATACATCAATGATCCTTTCTCTTAAATCATATATGGTACCTGATCCATCTTATCAGCATCTATCACACATCAACATTGGCTTGGATATCTTTTTTTTAGTGTAAACTATTCCATTTTACACTCACTTAAACTTGCTTAGTATGTTTTTATCTAGTTGCATTTATTTATTTAAGTGATTAGTTTATCAATTATTTACTTTATTTGCTCTAGATTTGGATAAGCTTTCCTTCTTAGATAAGCTTGCATGCTTTATTGCATAGGTTAACTCCAGTTGAACTCCATGCTTTATGTGAGATCGTAGGTTACCTCTTGCATTACCTTGCTCTATATAAAGTAATGGCTCTTTGTATATTTGTCACGTACTCTCATTTTCTATATAGAATACAATTTATTCTAGCATATTGTTTTTATTTCATGCTTTCCTAATCTATCATTGTATCTTGTGTTTATTTAATAGTAAATCATGGTATCAAAGCCTTCATGATTCATAGGATTGCTTTTTAGAAATATTAAGTGAAAAATTATTATTTTTTGGTAGTAAAAGAGTATGCTCTTCTCTTGCATCCTCATATGATCTGGAGAATCAAAAATTATTAAAAAAATACCATATTTTGGGGGTTTGACATATGCTTTTTGAGTTGCATGTATGTTTTGCAGCCTCCTAGATCAAATATGGACTCACCATTGGTTTAGAGCAACTGAAAAAGTTAGAGCAACCTCTTGTTTTGCCAAAATCAAACACTAGAGGCCAGATTGACTGAGGCACAAATCAAGAATCTCTTGTGAGCATCACAACATGTTAAAAATTGGGGAATTTGAGGCAAAACGGATTGCACCACTACATCTAAAAGGCCAAAAACCCCTATTTTTGTATAAAATTTGTCAATTTTTGATAACTTTGACCTCGATTGATTTTTGCATTGGATGATGTCATCATGATGTCATGTTGACATCAACACATGCATTCCTAACTAAGCAATTTTTTTTGAAGGTCATATATTTTCACCAAAATGTCAATTTTTTGTGTTTTAATAGGCATTGCAAACCTAGTTCAGAGCACTTCATTATCGTGGCAAAAAAATTTATAGATTATGTTGTTTACTTCCTATTTTTGCCAATCAAAGCTAGATATTCCTCTTTTCTTATCATTGAGCCATAAATTGCACCCACGAGCTCCATTTTTCAAGTTCCAATAGGCATTGGAAAGGTATTGCATTGCTCTACATAGTCATCCATGTAAATTTTTCAGATTTTTGTACTAGAATTAAAAAATTCAAACACATATTTTTTTCCTTTGGCTTATAATTTGGCATAATGGTAAACTTTGGTGATCTTCTTTGTATAAGAGGGATGTGTTTGGTGTCCTAAACTATAATTTTGTAGTAATCATTGCATTGTAAATGCACTACTTACAAAGTGCCAAGTTTTTTAAGGTGAATTTTTGTGAAGGCAACTATGGAGCAAGATGTGAACATCCATCTTTGCATTTCGATCTTTTTTTAGCATGCTTTTTGTATGCATTATCTCATTGATTTTTGCATGCCTTATCTTTTTTCCCTTTTTTTATTGTTTTGGTTCTTGTTAGTGCAAATCAAGCAATGCATGATAAAGATCCAAAATCAAGAGAAATTTCAAAGGGTATCTTAATTTTATCCACTTAGAGAACATCTCTGCAAAGAAAAATGTTTATGTATTCAAACAATCAACTTCTATAACCAAAGACTAGGTACCTGTATATTTAATCCAATCCATTTGAGCAGTGCAGACTATGTACCAACCTATAATTTTGAGCATTCAAGAGTATACTAGTGATGGTCATATAGTGGTTTCTTTGACTTTGATCTTAATCTTGTTGCAGTGCGGGATGTATCAACATCTCTCCATTGATAGTTGTAGCTTATGTTTTTGAGTTTGAAATAATTGATTAGGAGTTTTGTTCTGAATGGTTTTTCTCATTTATCTTATTTTTGCAATTGGGTACCTCATCAAGCTTAGTTTTAGAGGCCCATCTTTGAAGCTTTTGTAGCCTTTTCTCCTAAGTTGCACTTAAGAGAGGTGTTAGTGTAAAATATTCCTTTTTTATTTAGTATGTTTTTATCTAGTTGCATTTATTTATTTAAGTAATTATTTTATTAGTTATCTACTTTATTTGCTCTAGATTTGGATAGGCTTTCTTAGATGAGCTTTCCTTCTTAGATAATCTTTCCTACTTCATTGGATAAGCTTTCTTAGATAAGATTTCTTGATTTATTGCATAAGCTAACTCCAATTGAACTCCATGCTTTATGTGAGATACTAGGTCACCTCATGCATTTCCTTGATCTATATAAAGTAATGACTCTTTTTATATGTGTCACACACTCTCGTTTGTTATATATAATATAGTCTATTCTAGCATTATTTCCTAATCTTTCATTTGATATTGGGTTTAGTTAGCAGTAAATCATACACTTTGAGCATCCTTCAAATAAATCATTTTTCAGTCTTTGGATCATGTGCATCATTTAGATACATTCATCATACTTCTTGCATATTCCTATCGTGAATGGAAAGTTATATTACACATATTTCTGGTGTTTCTTCTTCCCAAAGGGATAAATGTTGTTCAATGATCATGTTACACCCCAATTGTGTATTTACAATTTACTATTACAATGTAGGGTAAATGTGAATGTAATTTGAATTTTGAAGGTGAAAAAATTGTGCTTGCACTTTGTTATCAATGAATTATGAATGAATGTTATCTCATTTAATGATATGTGAGGAAATGCATATATGTGAAATGAATGGTTATTGAATTGATATTCTAACTATGGAGATGTATTATGTGTAATGCATATTTTGTGAATAATTGAGTACCATAGGCATGTGATAGTTGGATGCAGGTATATGTTCAATCCTCTAGGCAGAGGGGAAGTATCACTCAAGAGAAGATCTTGGTCAGGTAACCAGTAACGTAATCTATCTGAGATTACACACACTCACAATAGTATGGTTGAGTCAAGTTATTATGTTGAGTTGGTAAGTCATCCTTAGTTTTATGTGTTTGCATTAGTAAGGGTCTTGATTACTACTGAGTGCCTTATTGCGTGATGTTTATCTGTTTAAGCTTGTGAGTTCTTCCCTTATTACTATGCTTGTATTGTTAAGTTAAACACATGTGGAATGTATTTCTATGTATACATAATAATGTCGTCGATAGACCATACACATGAAGGAATGCATACATGAGGGTACATAGGAAGACATACCTATGCACACTTATGAACAGGTTGCTTATGCACATGGAACTATCAAATGGACCTTAAAACATGTATATGTATATGTATAGATATATCGCACTTGTACCTATCAGTACGATAGTAATTGTGTATGTGCTTGGTGTGCAATTGAATGTGTATATATATACATATATATCTGTGTGTGTGTGTATTTATATATGATATATACATATATCCATATATATACATGTATTGATACACACGTATGTTTGGAAAATGGACATGCCCATACGAATGTATCGATATATGTACACATACGTATACATGTACATAGAGTAATATATATATATATATATGAATGCAATCAATATAATTATTAATACTATGTGAATGTTGACTTGTTTGTATTCATTTGTATATCGAATGTATATGTACTTTATTGACATAAGATAGATACATATACATATATATGTGTGTTGATATACATATGTATGTATATGTAAATATATGAATATATATTTGTATATGAATATGTGCTTAAGATCGATTAACATATGCTATGCTTAGAGGCCAATTTATTTAAGTAAGCATAGGCTGATTGTATATAACATATACAATGCATTTAAAAGTTCGAATATAATATATTGGAATTGTGTATGGATTGATTTATATGCTATGTAATGCACAACAGTTAAGCCGATATGGAGAAATTGACATAGTCAATGCTTTGAGACATAACATCTTTGACTTAGTAAACTACAATTTACTTTGGACGCCTTATCATATAGCAATGGATTAAATACCAAAATCAAATAAATTGAAATGCATGATAATAGGATAAGTAATAGTGAGGTAAAGAAATGGTCAAAGCACCATATATGTGCAAAGCGACACTTCATTCCTCTATTTTTTGCAAACTTAGACTTAGTCGACCTTGGGAAAGTGTTGCATTTTAAATGTGAACTGATTTAATGAGTTAAGTCACACGCCAGAATAATAGGAAGAGTGGCTGCTTGCTTGGCGCCATATTATGAGGTTCTAAATGTTGTAGAAGTCCATTTTGGAAACAAATCGACTATCAGCATTTGATCATGTGCATATTGAAATAGTCTTTAGCTGTTGTCAAAACTTAGGGATCAACCTGTAGCTTATTGTGTTGAGTGAACTCTTTGATTGCTGCTACCTTTTTGCCAAGTGAATTGAGTCGACTAGAATGGATGATGCTATCAGTTTACATGCCTTTCTAGTAGGCTATGAAGTCTCCTTTTTGTTGTATAAATAGAGAGGCATACTCTCTCATTTTTTCTTCTTCTAATCCACTTCATTATGCACTTCTAGTCTACATTATTCTATTGTATTTTATGAGAGCTTTGAGTGTTTTGTGAGAGCATATTATCAATTTATGAGAAGCATATTATCAACTTGAGAGAGAGGTTTATTGAGGCATTACTTGTGAGATCAAAGTAAAGCTATTTGTTGTTGTTGGAAAGTTGAGCAACATCCAATCAATTGGACAAGTGTATTACAAGCATGAGGATAAATCTTCCTTTATTTGTCTTTGTTTGTGAAAGATTGATTCTTGATTGCTTTATTTGATCTATTGAAATCACTTGCATTAAGGAAAGATAGCATTTTTTTTAAAGGTAACTAGAAGTTGTTTATATTGTTTTGTGAAGTGCTTGTAATTACTACATAATAGGAGGGATTTCTTGCCATAGGTATTATTATACTAGATATGATTAAACAAGGGTAGCTTAAGGGTTACTCATAGCTAAATTATTTGATTATACTAGATAGCTAGTGAGTTACTCCTAGGATTGTTTGTCCATTGAAGGGAGGGTACTTTTACATATGATTTGTGAGTAGAAATACCCTAGAGTATGTAAAAATAATGATAGGTTAATTCTAGGGTTAAATATTTCCCATTGGAGGGATTACCTATGCATAGATTAGTGGCCTCAAGTCAAAATGAGCTTAATTAGTGTAAGTGAATAAAATGACCATCACTCAAAGTACTGAGTCATGAGAACACTTTGCCCAATGTAGTGTGATTGCCTTTGGCTCCATTGTTAGTTCATCATGTCCATGTAGTGCATCCTAGTTCCAGATTGTAGGGTTACAATTTCTAGTCATGTAGGGCACAACACTAAGCTCAATGTGGTTGTTGTACAAGGTTACTCCACCAATCTCTTTGTCGGAGGGTAGGGACATATATCATATGTTAGATGTGAAGGGAACCGCTTATGATTCTATGGTTGGAGGAAAGAACTTGAATGATGCTTCTCCTCCTCAGCAAGTGACTAAATACAAAGGTTTTGAAAGGCAGATCTTAGACCATCTATATCTATTGCTTTGAAGCTCAGTTAATCTATGTATGTACTTGTACACATTCTTGGGAATATTGTAATCTATGAAATTATTATATTGAAATGGAATCCTTTTTGTATGTTTTTATGGCATTTATGTTCATTTTTTCTCAATAAAGAAAAGATTTTTTTTATTGCAATGGCTTATTACATGGTTTATTTAATCGCAAAGTGAAAACTTAGGAAAAATTACTTCAATGAATGGTTGGAATGTTACATGTGGTATCAAATCTACCAGGTTTAGCTCTAGAACCTATGAGCTCATCATTCTTTTCATCCAACATTATCTAATGTTTGGAAATTCTTGTGTCAGAATGGTGTGTCTCAGATTAATGGCTAGAAATTCTATAATAAAAAATGAGTGCTACCTCAAGGCTAAGAAGGAAAGAGAAGCCATCACTAGAATAATTGAGGGTACTAAATATGACAATTCCATCTAGTTAAGCAACACTGAAACTTTCAATCACACACTTTCTTGGATCAGTGATGTGAAGAGAAAGATGAAGATGGAGGCCAAGTACAACTACCTACCTTCTGTCTCACCAGAGAAGTCTAAATCTTTCTCACTTTCTAGGGATATTCCCTCGGTAGGAAGTGTTAGTCCAACATTTATCTTTAGGGACCTTAGAGTTCTTCCAATGGTTAAAGTAATTGTAATTTCCTCAAGTAACAAGTCTAAGGGTTATGTACCTTGCAACTATGTATCAGATGATAAATTTGAAGGCTATTATCCATTATGGGATAGGTATGAACAAATGAGAGATGAGCAACAATTTCAATATTTAGGATATACTCCATTAAGTTATGTGTCTAATAGTGAATCCAAGGGATACTCTCCACTCGACTATCTTAATAGTCACTCCATGTAATCAAAAAGGATTTTGAGATCCTTGAGAAATGAATAAAATTGTGTGTTTATTGAAAGCATGTGCTTAAGTCTTATGTGGAATTTTTTATGTGTGGTTGATAGCTCATTTTAATGTTTTCCATAAGATAGTTGATAACATGATTAACTCTAACATGGATGAACCTTTAGGTAAAATTTGTTCTTGTGAATATGGTGAGAACACGAACCAATCCTGGTAGAAGCCATAAAGTTGGGCAAGGACCAATAGGAGTTGAAGCTAGACTGGACCAAATCTTTGCAAGGTTGGATAACCTAAAACAAGAAAGGGTAAAGGATAGGGTTGCGAAGGAAGTTCCCAATAATGAGAATGAGGGAGAAAACTCTTCTCACAAACATGATCAAACTCATGTTCATGAGAGAGAGAAATCACCTACACTATCTGAGGAAATAAATAAGAAGCGTATGGCTTCTAAACTTTCTAGAGATATGAAGAAAATTACCCCACCCAAGTTTGATGGAAGGGCCATTGGAGATGAAATTGAGGCTTGGTTAGTCCAAATAGAGAAGTATTTCGACATTCAAAATTATACTAAGGTCACCAACACCGCATGGGGCGCATACCAATTAGCAGGAGAAGCCTCTAACTAGTGGATGAATAAAAAGATGGAACTCAATATTAACTCATAGAAACTGAAATGGGGTGAATTTTTTGAGATTTTCCATAAGAGATGGTTGCCCCAACTCTATTTTGACTAGAAACTCATGGATTTTCAGAGTTTGAGACAAGGTGATATGACGGTCAATGAGTATTGGGAGAAGTTTACCCATTTGCTACATTATGTTCCTATGTACCAAAAAGATGAACACTTTTGCATAAGAAAGTTCATCATGGGACTTAACAGTTAGATAGGAGGAGAGGTGGATGTGCACGGTCCAACAACTATGGATCTTGTGTATGAGAAAGAGGTTAAATAGGAGAAAAATCTCAAGTCTGTCTCCATCCATTAGGAAAATAGAAACCGTAAGAAGATTGTGAGAGTTTAAGACAAGCCAACTCGAAAGAAGGTGGAAGTTGTGCAAAATGTACCCAAGCAAGGGGAAAAAGGATCCCGTAATGGTGGAACAGAGTCAAAAAGGGAACGTAAGAGGAATATTTCCAATGGTTGGAATACCAATAATGTTGGTGGAACAATGTTTGTTCGAAGCTAGGATAGAGCTACCTTGTTCTTCTATAGAAGTAAACCTATATGTCATGCCTTTAGGATCCTATGACGTTATCCTAGGTATGAATTGGTTATGGAAACATAGAGCTAAGGTAGATTTCCATGTAAAAACTATAGAATTCCTAGATGATCTTGGTAACCAAGTAAAGTTTCAAGGGATACCTAGAGAGGTCAAGATTCATCAAATATTTGCAATGCAACTGTTAAGGGCTAAGAAGAAAGAGTGCAAAATCTCTACAGTCAAGATAGAAGAACTTGAAGAGAACCTTCATAACTTTGGGTCATAGAACTTCCAAGAGATAGAAGAGTGTGAAATGGATGAGACAAGAATGTCAGATATGGAGAGGTATCTTATATTGAGAAAAAATTCAGATGTGTTTCCAAATGAATTACTTGGGTTGCCACCGAAAAGGATATTTTACTTCTCTATAGATATAGTTCCACGGTCTGAACCTATTTCCAAGGTTCCATATAGGATGAAAAAAATTGAGCTAATGAAGCTTAAGGCATAGTTGGATGAATTGTTGTCTAAGGGGTTGATAAGACCAAGTGTGACACCTTGGGGAGCACTAGTCATCTTTGTGAAAAAGAAAGATGGTACTTTGCGTTTGTGCATCGATTATCGCATGCTTAATAAAGCTATGGTAAGGAACAAGTATCTATTGCCACACATTGATGATTTTTTCAATTAGATGAGGGGAGCTACCATATTCTCTAAGATAGATCTAAGATCTAGATACCATCAGTTGAGAATTAAGGATGAAGATATCTTTAATACTGCATTCGGAACTAGATATGGACACTATGAGTTTACAGTTCTACCCTTTGGTTTAACGAATGAACCTACAACATTTATGAACCTAATGAACAGTGTATTTATGGATTGCCTAGATAAGTTTATCTTGGTTTTTCTAGATGATATCCTAATTTATTCTAAGGATGAGGAAGATCATTGAAGAAAATTAGAGATAGTCCTACAATGTTTAAGAGAACATAATTTGTATGGTAAACTCTCTAAGTATACCTTCTTTCATGGGATAGTGCATTATCTTGGGCATGTGATTTAGAATGATGGAATCTCAGTAGATCCAACTAAGATCAAGATAGTGCTAGAATGGCCAGTGCCCAAGAATGTTTCTGAGGTAAGGAGTTCCATGGGTCTAGCAGGGTATTATAGAAAGTTTGTTAGAAAATTCTCCAAGATCACCTTTCTAATTACTTCTTTGCAGAGGAAAGGGGAAGAAATTTGAATGGACAAAGAAGAGTCAAGAAGCCTTTGACCTACTCAAAGAGAAATTGACTACTGCACCAATCTTGAAAGTACCAAATCCTAAAGGTAACTTTATTATTATCACAAATGCATCCGGGGAGGTCTTAGGGGGTGTGTTAATACAAGATGGGAAAGTAATTGCTTACGAATCAAGAAATTTGAAACCTTAAGAGTAGAATTATGCATTGCATGATTAGGAGTTAGCAGTCATGGTTCACGCATTGTAAATGTTGAGGAATTACTTGTTGGGGAAACCCTTTGAGATGAAAATTGATCATCACAAGTTGAAGTATCTATTCACTCAACCTAATTTGAATGCTAGGAAAAGAAGATGGTTAGAGTTAATAGCAATCCGCAAGATACTAGGTATGAAGATTTTTATTTTGAACCTAATGGATTACTTAGATATAAGGGGAGGATGTATGTACCTAACATAGAAGAGTTAAGGAATCTAGTATGGAAAGTACATGAAAAATCATACTCTAGACACCCTTGTGTGACCAAAATGATTGCAAATGTGAAGCCATTATACTTTTGGAAGGAGATGAAAGGAGATGCTGGCAGATTTGTGGCCAGGTGTCCTGAATGTCAAAGGGTGAAAGTGGAGCATCATCATCCTGCAGGCTTGTTATACCCACATGATATACCAGAGAGGAAGTGACAAGTCATAAGTATGGACTTTGTGCAAGGATTTCCCATGTCAAGGAATAAGCACAATGCAATTCTTGTGGTTGTAGATAAGCTTACCAAAGTAGCACATTTCATACCTAGGAATATAACTAATGGAGCAACTATCATAGCAAGGAAATTTGTGCAAGAAGTGTTTAGGTTGCATGGGATTCTTGAGAATATTATCTCAGATAGGGATGCATGAGTCACTTCTAGGTTTTGGCAAACCTTGTTTTTTGCACTAGGGACTCAACTGAATATTAGCTCAGCATATCATCCGAAAATGGATGGAAAAATTGAAAGGGTGAATCAAGTATTGGAAGACCTACTTAGAATGTATTACATGGATCAGCAGTACAAGTGGGAAGACACTTTCCTTTAGTGGAATTTGCTTACAACAATTCTTACCATTCTGCGATAAAGATGTCTCCTTTCGAAGTGTTATATGGTTCAAAGTGTCAAACTCCTATAATTTGGGATAAACTTGAGGATAGAGTGAGTCTTGGGCTAGAGATGTTGGATTTAAATGGAAGAGCAAGTTAAAGTTGTTAAGCAAAGGTTGTCTGAAGCTAACGACAGACAAAAAAGCTATGTTGATGCTAAAAGAATGCCCTGTAATTTTTCCATAGGTGACAAGGTGTTGTTAATAGTAAAACCTCACAAGAGTTCCATTAAATTTGGGAAGTCTTTCAAGCTATCCTCGTGATATGTAGGACCTTTTGAGATTCTCGAGGAAGTGAATCTGATAGCTTACTAAATTGTGTTGCCACTAGCTCTTTCTAGGATGTATAATGTATTCCATGTGTCCTACCTAAAGAAGTATATAAGAGGTGATAATCATGTGATTGATTGGAATGCTTTATATGTAGAGGACCCCAGAGTGGTAACACTCAAGCCTATCAAGGTGCTCGAAACATGTAAGCTTCTATTGTGTAACAAGGAGGTTCTGTAGTGCAAAGTCCAGTGGGACCAATATGCCAAAGACTCGGCCACTTGGGAAGACTATGTTGAGATTCAGAAAAAGTTTCCTCATGTTTTAGATGCATTTGAGTGTACTTGAAAAACAATATGTTGTTTGTGAGTTTTTTTTATGTTGCTACATAAAATCATCGGGGACGATGATTCACAAGGGGGAGTATGTTACACCCCAATTGTGTATTTATTATTTACTATTACTATGTAGGGTAAATGTGAATGTAATTTGAATTATGAAGGTGAATAAATTGTGCTTGCACTTTGTTATCAATGAATTATGAATGAACATTATCTCATTTAATGATATGTGAAGAAATGCATATATGTGAAATGAATGTTTATTGAATTAATATTCTAACTATGGGGATGTATTATGTGTAATGCCTATTTTGTGAACAACTGACTACCATAGGCATGTGTTAGTTGGATGCAGGTATATGTTCAATGCTCCAGGAAGAGGGGAAGTATCACTCAGGAGAAGATATTGGTCAGGTAACCAGTAACGTAACCTATTTGAGCTTACACACACTCACAATAGTATGGCTAAGTCAAGTTATTATGTTGAGAGTTGGTAAGTCATCCTTAGTTTGATGTGCATGCATTAGTAAGGGTCTTGATTACTCTTGAGTGCATTATTGCGTGATGTTTATCTATTTGAGCTTGTAAGTTCTTCCCTTATTACTATGCTTGTATTGATAAGTTAAACACACATGGAATGTATGTCTATGTATACATAAGCATGTCAATGATAAACCATATGCATGAAGGAATGCATACATGAGGGTGCATAGGTAGATGTACCTATGAACACTTATGAATGGGTTGCTTATGGGCATGGAACTATCAAATGGACCTTACAACATGTATATGTATATGTATAGATATATCGCATGTAGGTACCTATTAGTACGATAGTAATTATGTATGTGCTTGGTGTGCAATCGAATGTGTGTATTTATGTTATATGATATATACATATATCCATATGTATAAATGTATCGATATATGTACACATACATATACATGTACATAGAGGAATATATATATGTATATATATGAACATAATCAATATAATTATTCTTACTATGTGAATGTTAACTTGTTTGTATTCATTTGTATATTGAATGTATACATACTTTATTTAAATAAGATATATATATTTATTACATATATATACATATACATATATGTGTGTGTGTGTGTTGATATACATATGTATGTATATGTAAATATATGAATATATATCTGTATATGAATATATTCTTAAGATCGATTAACATATGCTATTCTTAGAGGTCGATTTATTTAAGCATAGGTGGATTGTATGCTATGTAATGTGTAGCAGTTAAGTCTATATGGAAAAATTGACATAGTCGATGCTTTGAGATAGAACATCTTTGACTTAGTAAACTACAATTTACTTTGGATGCCTTATCATATAGTGATGGATTAAATACCAACAACAAATAAAGTGAAACACATGATAATAGGATAAGTAACAACAAGGGAAGGAAGTGGTCAAAGCGCCATATATGTGCAAAGAGACACTTCATTCCTCTGTTGCAAACTTAGACTTAGTCGACCTTAGGCAAGTGTTGCATTTTGAATGTGGACTGATTCAATGATTTAAGTCATGCTATAATAATAGGAATAGTGGTTGCTTGCTTGGTGACATATTATGAAGTTCTAAATGTTATAGAAGTCCATTTTGGAAACAAATCGACTATCACCATTTGATCATGTGCAAATTGAAATAGTCTTTAGCTGTCGTCAAAACTTAGAGGTCGACCTATAGCTTATTGTGTTGAGTAAACTCTTTGATTGCTGCCACCTTTTTTCCAAGTGAAGTGAGTCAACTAGCATGGATGTTGTTGTCAAATTACATTCCTTTTTTGTAGGCTATGAAGTCTCCTTTTTGTTGTATAAATAGAGAGGCATGCTTTCTCATTTTTTCTTCTTCTAATCCACTCCATTATGCACTTCTAGTATGCATTATTCTGCTATATTTTGTGAGATCTTTGAGTATTTTGTGAGAGAATATTATCAATTTGTGAGAAGCATATTATCAACTTGAGAGAGAGGTTTATTGAGGAATTTCTTGTGAGATCAAAGTAAAGCTACTTGCTATTGTTGGAAATCTGAGCAACATCCAGTCAATTGGACAAGCGTATTACAAGAATGAGAATAAATCTTCCTTTATTTATCTTTGTTTGTGAAAGATTGATTCTTGAGTGTTTTATTTGATCTATTGAAATCACTTGCATTAGGGAAAGATAGCATTTGTTTTAAAAGGTAATTAGAAGTTGTTTATGTTGTTTTGTCAAGTGCTTATAATTACTCCATAATAGGAGGGATTATTTGTCATAGGTATTATTATACTAGATATGATTAAACAAGGGTAGCTTAAGGGTTACCCATAGCTAAGTTATTTGATTATACTAGATAGCTAGTGGGTTACTCCTGCTAGGATTGTTTGTCCATTGAAGGGAGGGAACTTTTGCATATGCTTTGTGAGTAGAAATACCCTAGAGTATGTAAGATAAATGATAGGTTAATTCTTGGGTTAAAGATTGTCCATTTGATGAGGTTACTCCACCAATCTCTTCATCGAAGGGTAGGGCCATCTATCATATGATAGATGCGTGGGGGATTGCATATGAGTCTGTGGTTGGCACTTGAGTGATGCTTCTCCTCATCAACAGGTGACAAAAGATCAATGTTTTGAAAGGCAAATCCTAGACCATCTATATCTATTGCTTTGAAGCTTGGTTGAGCTATGTATGTACTTGTACACATTCTTGTGAATATTGTAATTTGTGAAATTATTAATATTGAAGTGGAATCCTTGTTGTGTATATTGTTATCGCATCTATGTTCATTTGTTCTCAATAAAGAAAAGAAAATTTTTATTGCAATGGCTTGTTACATGGTTTATTTACTCGCAAAGTGAAAACTTAGGAAAAATTACTCTAGTGAACGATTGGCATGTTACAGATCATGGATCATATTTAGCATCCAATTTCAAGAATCTACCAACACTACAAGAATCATCTTGAGGGGAGGATGCATAGTTTCTCTTCTATCAATTTTGGGAGGAAGAATATCCTCACATGGAGTGTGTAACTTCACATTTTATGGGGGGGTCACATACCTTGTTCTATCTCTCCTATGGGGGGAAAATTTTTGTACTTATGTGATATAAGTAGTCCTTGGGGATCATCATGAGTCATTTTATCTTCTTCACTTGTACATTTTATTGCATTTACATTATTTCTCTTTTGGAGAGGGGTGTTAGTGTAAATACATTACCAAGTAGCCAAGACTCGTCATTAGTGCATATAGTACTCCCTAAGTTGTACTTAAGGGGGGTTGTTAGTGTAAATAGAGTCATTATTTACCTATTTATATAATCACCTTTCTAGGATTAACCTTTTCATACCTAGCTTAAATTTACTTAGGTTTATTTTTTCTTTTTTCACACTTCATAGAATTGATACATGTGTCCTCAACACTTGAGACACTTATTGCATGCACACTTGCCACTTGATTACCCACTTGTCAAGTGAGCACACAAGTGTCCCATCTTTGGAGAGGTAGTTAGTCATTGTCTCTTACCTTATCACCTCCCCATCCTTGCATATATATGTAAGGCTTGATCATTGCATTACACACTCTTCATTCTATATTGATAGACATACTATTATGCTCATATTTTCACTTGTGGAAGGTTATCAATTTGAGCTCTCTAATCTTGGCATTATCCAAAATTGAGAATATCTAAAATTGATATGTATGTTGGAGTATTCTCAAATCATTCAATAAGGTTATAACAATCACTAAGAGTAGGTAGAGGAATCTCTTCAATGGTAACACTACCACATGACATAGTTATAGCACAACTAGATGTTTTGAATTTGATGGTATTGATTTGGGTTGTATCTTTCTCAATGTTACCAAGAATAGAATCATAGTTGAGGGGGTTCTTATGATAATGGATATTATGTGTGTGAGTATCATGATTTTAGCTTGACTTAGATGAGGAGTGGGATAGCTTGTTCTTTAGGAAGGTTTCTTGGTATATTATAAATCAGGTGTTTGGTGAAGATGATGGTTGCCCTTCTAATTTGACATCTCATTTGTTAATTAGATATTGCATGTAAATATTAAGCTTCATATAGTTTATGGTTGTGTGGACATTGAATTTGTGATATTCATAGTACTATGTAATATTTTAGCTTCATATCTTTTTTTGTGGTGTGGACTTTGACTTTGTGATACTTACAATACTCATCGTCCATATACCAAGTTAGTTTAGGTTTTATTTTGTCAATGGCTTGGTAGGGGGCAAGAAAATCATGTTATTTATGAGTAATTTATGAATCACTACATCCATGGGATCTCCTAGGAGGTATTGACATTTCTTAATTTCTTATTTAGGTTTCTCCCTAGGTATAATAACATTTGTATGGTTGTGCATGACTTAGACATTCTTTGAATTCATGAATCTATCACCAACCATGTCCCTATTTTTGTTAAAAAACTTGGGCTTTTTATTGCTATTTTGATCTTTTGAAAATATTTTGATAAGCCTCTTTTTTATCATTTATCTTTCAATTTGTACCCCCTTTTCTATGATTTTTCCAAAGGAGGTGACACGATGAATTTGTATCTATGAAAATCCATTTTAGGGTTTTGAGATTGGTGATAAAAATATGGACTAGTTATTTTTCCATTATAAAATGGAAGATAAGCTCTTCCCAAACATTGTTTAGAATTACAAAGATCAATCATGGTTAGCTAGTTATCAATGCTATAAGAGAATTTCTCTACAAAATTGTCGATGTGGTTTATAAAGGTAGAAATGGATCCTTTTGGTTGGTGTAGGAATCATTTGTTAGAGTCACATAATAGAATCAAGTAGTTAGGATTTCCTAAAAAACAAAAAATAACCTTTCACAAGAGAGTATCAAAGAATGAATGTTTGATAAGAGGATGCATAATATGCAAGAGGAGCCTTGATTATATAGAAAAGGTGAGGAGATAGGATAACATAAGATCATGACAAGTTTTACAATATATGACATGAAACACAAAAATTTAATAATTGAAAAGTTCCTTGAGCAATATTTACAAATAAAGTGTGAATAAGATCTAGATAGGAACCAATTAGGAATATACCTTATTAACACCAATACCCCCTTAAGTGGAGATTATAGAGGAATGATCAAACACAAGAACTAAGAGATGGTTATTGGAAAAAATGTCTTTCTAGGTACTCATGTACAAAATATCTCTCAAAAATAAAGTAAAGAAGAATAACCCATAAGAAAAAACCCTCTCCAAAAGAGAGAAAATATGAAAAAAAACATGTATTTAAGTTATGGAAGGACTCAAAATGAACCACCAAGGACTACATCTATCACAAATATATAATAAATAACCCTCCCTATAGGAGAGAATGGTGATACTATAGATCACCATCACAAAGTAGAACATGTGGCAATGGTGAATGGATGAAGATGAATGATGAAAAGTGTCCACAATTAGCAAACAAAATTTCTCCCCTTTGGAAGAAAAAATAACATGGTGTATATGGAAGAAAATCCAACTCCAATAAGACAGATGATAGATATTTTAACTCCTCGAGTGTCCACATGTCAAAATTAAAGGATGTCACAATATAATGAGGTGTAACTAATCTAGAAACCTATGAAGACTCATGAAGAACAATCTCCAAAGATAAAGATGATGAGATAATATTTGGGTTGTAAATTTCATAAAAGAGAAAATTAAGATCCTTATGTAAATGGCCTTTCAGTCTGGCCTTTCATATAAATGCAAGTGGTGTTTATTTCTCTTCTGTTTATTCTATGTTCTAGCCTTTATTGCTTTCTGTGTTTATGAACAATCTCGCTCCTAAAGTATTCTTAGTGTTTCATCTTCATTCTTACATAAATCAGCATTTGGGAATTAAGGCTTAATTTGAAGCATTCGATAGTGATCTTGCGATCTTTCTTCATCTTCTCTGCTCGTAAGCCAAATAGTCTATCTGCACAAAGAATCAGACGTAGCAGTCGACAGACAAGCAAAGTAAATCGTCGCTTTATTCTTCTGCAGTACCTGGTAGTGTGAAAGATGGATGCACATCGTGAAGAGCCACAGACGAATCCTCTACCTCCCGTTGATATAGTAAGTCTCGAACAACTTAACGCTGATGTTGCTTATGAACGTAGATCTGTTTATGAACCAAAAGATGATGAGACTAGCTCATCTGGAAGATTATTTAATGAAATACCCACTGCAAGCTTTAGATTAAAAAAGAAACCTTTTACTGATATTTATGCTGACCTAAGCTCATGGTCATATAAGTCTAAATGTGTCTGTCAACTAATAGAATGATAGATACAGGTAACTAATGAAACACAAGAGTTTATCCAACTCTTTACTAATGAACAAATAGAGAAAATGCAAAAAGCTGCATTACAAAAGAACGGTTATCAGTATATACACATTAGTTACGTGTTATGTGGAATAGAATCCCATTATAGATTAGGAATTGAGTCTTATGCCTACTATACATTATTAGACCTATAGTAAGCAAAGGTAAAAAGAAGGTTCATCTAATACAAGAAATGCTCAGTGACACAGAAGAAGAATATTATTACTTCAATGAAATAGCCTCTAAGTCTGACTCAGACTGTGTTCACTTTCACTCATCAGAAGAATTTGAAGAAGAGAGTTCTGTTCCAGAAGAAGCAGAACCAGAAGAGGAGTTGGATCTTGAGATTACCTTCATGCATAGCAACATGATGCAATTTAAAGGAAGATTCTGCAAACCTGAAGAAATTCTCTAGGAACAGCAAGCAAAAAAGGATGCACTACTCCAACTCATTCAAGATAGAGGAAGTAAAGATGGTTACCACATGTGGCAATCACGAAACCAGAGAGTTGATGATCTGGAAAAAGCAATCTTCTAGACCAAAGCCAAAATTGAGTATGATGAAGAAAGAAGACTCAAACAACTCCAAAAAAATGAACAGGAAGAGCTGGAGCGGCTATACTATTATGAGACTCTGAATCCTGAACAAGAAACTTCTACCCAGAGTAGGAGAGCTTGGCGACATCAGTGGATCTTGCTTCTACAAAAGGTCTTGAAAGAAGCTGCAGTAGAATTGAAACAATTGTAGCAGGAAGAAATTAGGGACCAGCAAGAAGCCGCCAAGCAAGAAGAATCTGCTCTAGAAGCCTACCTGCATACTCATAAGCAGAAAAGTGAAACAGGAAGTTCCAGCAGATCACGAAATATCTTTCCTATCTCCACTCCCTCTGCAAAAGCAAGAACCTATCGTTAGTAGAGACAAACCTATGGGAGAGGAATGTCACCATCCTTGGATGTACTCAACATGGTAGCTAGAGCATCTGGAGTCCATATTGAGGAATTCAATGATGACACAGAATTTGAAGCAGTCCAACAGAAGTATAGTGATGAACTTACAGAGGCCCTCCTTAATGAAGTTCTAAGTCCTACAGATTCTGAAAAATCCCCATACTTCAGTCACATGATCAAGGGATGTGAGAGTCTGGTAAGTGACTATATTGTTCATTTTAAAGGAATTAAAGCTTACCATCTAAAGGTCATGTTAGATACTAGTGCAAACCTAAATATTGCCAGATATAATTGCTTCCCTAAAAATCAATGGGTGCCAACCAAAACAAAAATTAGTTTTGGAGGGCATGAAGGATATTCTTATTGGAGTGCTTGGGCACCGATCGAATTTCCAGATGGGACTTAGCACCATCTCAGGTCCATTCATACAGAGTTTCCCGACAGTGACGCAACGATAGGCATGCCTACTATGCAAACATGGAGTCCTATAGAAATTACTTGTAACCATGTTTGTTTTGATCATTTGAATAAGTTTCCTCTTCTCAGGGATTTCACTCCATCAACAAAAATAAAATCTGATGTCCCTATTCTAGAAGTCTTCCAAAATAAGAAGAAATCCAATTACTCCTGGATCACCCGAGAACTCACAAGTCATGAAGGCGAGTTAGCAGAAGTTCGGAAACTATTCGAAGAACATCTTTTCCGCAAGGATCTGAAGAAGATGGAGAGAAAATTTTTTTGCAAGCTACCTCTGAAGAAGGATGAAGATGGCCACTACATTGAGCCAAAAAGTAGGGCCAATAGTTTTCTCATGAACAGGGATGAAAGATCCCTCTGTGAAAAGGAAATCCAAAAATTACTGGATCTAAAGCTCATCGAGCCAAGTACCTCGCCATACAGCTGCCATGCCATGTACGTCCCAAAAATGGATGAAGAAGGTAATGAGATTGCAGAGAAACGGTTAGTAGTTAATTACAGAACAAATGCTTAGAATCAAACCAGCATCCTTTGCCTTCCAAAGATTTTATATGGCATAATATTCAAGGAACCTTATTTTATTCTAAGTTTGATTTAACAAAAGGGTTCTGCCAGATTAGTATTCATCCTTCTAGCAGGTACAAAACGGCGTCCAGCGTACCTCAAGGGTTATACCAATGGAAGGTCTTACCCTTCGGAATAAAGACTGCACCTTCAATCTTCCAAGGATTTATGGATTTTGTCTTCCATAAATATCATAAAGAGATTATTGTATATATTGATGATATATTGGTCTTTTCCAAATGTGTCAGAAGCCATTTGAGAAGTCTGTGAACTCTCTATGAGCTCTGTAAGACCAATGGTCTGGTTTTAAACCTAGATAAATTTCATATGCTTGTAAAAGAAATAATCCTTTTAGGTGTAAAATTACTTGAGGAAGGACGTATGCAAGTTCAGCAACACATTCTTACACGAATCTTTGCGGTCAAGGTCATTAATGAGAATACCCTACGTAGGTTTCTTGGCCTTATTATTTATGTTGTTGCGCACTATCCACACATTGCCAAAGACCGCAGAATTATTTTCCATCTACTTAGGAAAGATCAACCAAAATGGGAGCAGAAGCACTATGATGCAATTCAATGCATCAAAGAAAAATGTAAAGATTTGCCGACACTTCGGCTACCAAGAAGCGGATACAAAATCATTGAAACTGATGCATTTGAATCCTGTTGGGGAGCTATTATCAAAGAACGAGATGAAAGTGGAATTGAAGAACCTGTTCGCTATGCCTCTGGCACATTCACAAGAGCTGAATGCAATTACCACTCTACTCACAAGGAAATTCTAGCAATAGTAAAAGCTTTTGAACATTTTATGATGTTTATTGCTGATAAAATTTTTCTTGTCAGGTCTGATCTCCAGCATGTACATAGCTTTCTAAGAGCTGACACCAAAGACAAAGTCAAGCACAATCACTTACTCAGGTGGGCAGAATTCATCTCTAGGTTCGATTACGATATCGAACATATCAAAGGTAAACATAATTACCTTTGCAGATTACCTCAGTCGGGAATTTTATCAAGAAGCAGGTGATGGTGTTCGAGTGTGTAACTCGACACTATCTCACTAACATCACTGAGGAAAATCTAGAGCCAATACGACAAAGTTCTCGGGAGCACTACTTCAGCTGCAAAAGTTTACTCCAAAATGAAGGTTTCCTCCGAATTGAACCTCCATCCTTTTTACCTACTGATCATCACTATTGAGATCCGTTACCTGAAGATATCAATGAATCTGACATACCAACACGATGGGATGTCACCTAGCAAAGACCACGCAACCCAACATGATATGCAGTAGGTACCTCCGGATTCTACTGGGTATCTGAAAGTCTTGCCACCACCATGAGAGGATATCTTCATGGGCCGCATGCTAGACACCATTCAAGCACTGCGTAGCATGGTAACTCTTTTCGACTCTGGTTCTGTAACCCAGACCCATATGATGATGGTAACAGATACATCGTGAACACCTACGGACCACAAGGTGTTTATCTCCACATGCCACTATATGAGCGGATAGCACATATCACGCAACAGCGTGTCCCTACCTAGCTTTGGACATGTCATTCTACTCATCAACAATATTTCACTGATTCAAGTAATGATTTGGTAGAATAGTGGCAACACATGACAATTGATTATCTATATTGGTGGAATCAATTGCTACCTCCCTTTTGGTCAGCACGTCATCAACCTTGGACCAATGAAGAGTTCACCGACGCACTTGGTGGTGAAGATCCCGAGGATTTCTGGGAACACGAAAGTCTGTGACTAGTGATGGGGTTTGTCCATCACAGGATTTACTTTACTTTAACTTTAATAAAGTAAAGATGAGAGACAACTCATACTGTCAAATCCATGAATGCACTACCGAAAGTGTGCGTATGAGAAGATGCTCTCGTGATCAAAAGCATGATCCCCATAGTGACTATTGGGTGTAAAGTCAGCATGTACGTGACATGTGTCCTAATCATAGTTGTCTACTTTTCCTATTCACGCCACATATCACATGGCTACAGAAAAGTTTGTCAGTTTAACCTTATCCAAGTTCACGTACTAACCCCGTGGGTCCTACTACGGATAAGATTCCTTCTACGTGTCACTCTTCCAACGATGGAACTCAAAATTTATCAAAGAGAAGGTAAAAGATCAGCTTCGGTGGAGCCAGTTTCTTTCTATAAGAAGACCTCGAAGATGCCTATCTCGACACACAAACACTTTGAGTGAGTTCTTAAGTTTTAGAAGAGTCGAGTTTGTATAAGTCCTTTAGCAAGTTTGTATCCTTAGGTTGTTATATTTCTGCAAGTTTATATGTAATAACCAATCCCATTTAGACTTATATGACCATGAGCTTAGGTCAGCATAAATATCAGTAAAAGGTTTATTTTTTAATCTAAAGCGTGCAGTGGGTATTTCATTAAATAATCTTCCAAATGAGCTAGTCTCATCATCTTTTGGTTCATAAATAGATCTACGTTCATAAGCAACATCAGCGTTAAGTTGTTTGAGACTTACTATATCAGCAGGAGGCAGAGGATTCGTCTATGGCTCTTCATGATGTGCATCCATCTTTCACGCTACCAGGTACTACAGAAGAATAAAGTGACAATTTACTTCGCCTGTCCATCGGCTACTATGTCTGATTCTTTGTGCAGATAGACTATTTGGCTTACGAGCAAAGAAGATGAAGAGAGATCACAAGATCACTATCGAATGCTTCGAATTAAGCCTTAATTCCTGAATGTTAATTTATGTAAGAATGAAGATGAAACACTAAGAATACTTTAAGAGCGAGATTGTTCATAAACATAGAAAGCGATAAAGGCTAGAACACAGAATAAACATAAGAGAAATAAACACCACTTGCATTTATATCATCAACCCTGGACCAATGAAGAGTTCACCGACGCACTTGGTGGTGAAGATCCCGAGGATTTCTGGGAACACGAAAGTCTGTGACCAATGATGTGATTTGTCCATCACAGGATTTACTTTACTTTACCTTTAATAAAGTAAAGATGAGAGACAACTCATACTATCAAATCCGTGAACACACTACCGAAAGTGTGTGTATGAGAAGATGCTCTCGTGATCAAAAGCATGATCCCCATAGTGACTTTCGGGTGTAAAGTCAGCATGTACGTGACATGTGTCCTAATCACGGTTGTCTACTTTTCCTATTCATGCCACATATCAAATGGCTACAGAAAAAGTTTGTCGGTTGAACCTTATCCAAGTTCACGCACTAACCCCGTGGGTCCTGCTATGGATAAGATTCCTTCTACATGTCACTCTTCCAACGATGGAACTCAAAATTTATCAAAGAGAAGGTAAAAGATTAGCTTCAGTGGAACCAGTTTCTTTCTATAAGAAGACCCCGAAGACGCCTATCTCGACACACAAACACTCTGAGCGAGTTCTTAAGTTTTAGAAGAGTCGAGTCTGTATAAGTCCTTTAGCAAGTTTGTATGCTTAGGTTGATGATGAACACCTTATAAATGGCTTCTAGAGCGGATTCTTCTTGCTTGGTGGCTTCTTGCTGGTCCCTGATTTCTTCCTGCTGTAGTTGTTTCAATTCTGCTGCAGCTTCTTTCAAGACCTTTTGTAGAAGCAAGATCCACTGATGTCGCCAAGCTCTCCTACTCTGGGTAGAAGTTTCTTGTTTAGGATTCAGAGTCTCATAATAGTATAGGTCCTCCAGCTCTTCCTATTCATTTTTTTGGAGTCATTTGAGTCTTCTTTCTTCATCATACTCAATTTTGGCTTTGGTCTGGAAGATTGCTTTTTCTAGATCATCAACTCTCTGGTTTCGCGATTGCCACATGTGGCAACCATCTTTACTTCCTCTGTCCTAAATGAGTTGGAGTAGTGCATCCTTTTTTGCCTGCTGTTCCTGGAGAATTTCTTCAGGTTTGCAGAATCTTCCTTTAAATTGCATCATGTTCAAAGAACATCTTTTCAGCAAGGATCTTAAGAAGATGGAGAGAAACTTCATCTACAAGCTACCTCTGAAGAAGGATGAAGATGGCCACTACATTGAGCCAAAAAGTAGGGCCAATAGTTTTCTCATGAACAGGGATGAAAGATCCCTCTGTGAAAAGGAAATCTAGAAATTACTGGATCTGAAGCTCATCAAGCCAAGTACCTCACCATACAGCTGCCATACCATGTACGTCCCAAAAATGGATGAAGAAGGTAATGAGATTGCGGAGAAGTGGTTAGTAGTTAATTACAAACCTTTGAACAAATGCTTAGAATCAAACCAGCATCCTTTGCCTTCCAAAGATTTTATATGGCATAATATTCAAGGAACCTTATTTTATTCTAAGTTTGATTTAACAAAAGGGTTATGGCAGATTAGTATTCATCCTTCTGACAGGAACAAAACGGCGTTTAGCGTACCTCAAGGGTTATACCAATGGAAGGTCTTACCCTTCAGAATATATCTTACAAAGGTGATAGTGAGTTGTGAATATCTCTTATGTAAATGGCCTTTCAGTCTGGCCTTTCATATAAATGCAAGTGGTGTTTATTTCTCTTATGTTTATTATGTGTTCTAGCCTTTATCGCTTTCTGTGTTTATGAACAATCTTGCTCTTAAAGTATTCTTAGTGTTTCATCTTCATTCTTACATAAATCAGCATTCAGGAATTAAGGCTTAATTTGAAGCATTCGATAGTGATCTTGCAATCTCTCTTCATCTTCTCTGCTCGTAAGCCAGATAGTCTATCTACACAAAGAATCAGACGTAGCAGCCGACAGACAAGTGAAGTATATCGTCGCTTTATTCTTTTGCAGTACCTGGTAGCGTGAAAGATGGATGCACATCGTGAAGAGCCACATACGAATCCTCTACCTCCCGCTGATATAGTAAGTCTCGAACAACTTAACGCTGATGTTGCTTATGAATGTAGATCTATTTATGAACCAAAAGATGATGAGACTAGCTCATCTAGAAGATTATTTAATGAAATACCCACTGCACACTTTATATTAAAAAAGAAACCTTTTACTGATATTTATGCTGACCTAAGCTCATCGTCATATAAGTCTAAATGGGTCTGTTAACTAATAGAATGACAGATACAGGTAACTAATGAAACCCAAGAGTTTATCCAACTCTTTACTAATGAACAAATTTTGGCTGCCCATCCTTTATTCTGATCTCAGAGCCGTTCTAGGAACTTGGTGTAGTATAGTTCACCAACATCTTCAAATGATTGTAAGAATCCTTTGCCAAGTTCTTCATTCATGGCTTTGCCCGAATTGCAGAAGCTGGTGAACTACTCTTTGCAATATTGATGTAGATAACTTAGATCACAACCCCAATTCTTGGTAAACTTATCAAGAGCTTCTTCTTCTAGTGTTGTTGTACTCCCTACAAAGAGTCTAGTTAATTCTCTAGCAACGGCTCCCATACCTTGTTGTATGAGGCCAGCTTTGTAAGTTTGGTCTAATTGACCCCAGACTTTGGCTGCAACACCGGTGAATCTATTCAAAGCGGCTTCAATGATCTCTGCTGGATCTTGTTGTGGTGTGGCATTGCATTGATTCTCAGTAAGTCAATATGGGGATCATGCTTTTGATCATGAGAGCATCTTCTCGTACGCACACTTTTAGTAGTGCATTCACGGATTTGACAGTATGAGTTGTTTCTCATCTTTACTTTATTAAAGGTAAAGTAAATTAAATCCTGTGATGGATAAACCCCATCACTGGTCACGGACTTTCGTGTTCCCAGAAATCCTCGTGATCTTCACCACCAAGTGCGTCGGTGAACTCTTCATTGGTCTAGGGTTGATGATGTGTCGACTAGAAGGGAGGTAGCAATTGATTCCACCAATACAGATAATCAATTGTTAGGTGTTGCCACTGTTCTACCAAATTATTACTTGAATCAGTGTAATATTGTTGATGAGTAGAATGACGTGTCCAAAGCCAGGTAGGGACACGCTATTGCATGATATGTGCTATCCGCTCATATAGTGGCATGTGGAGATAAACACCTTGTGGTTCGTAGGTGTTCATAATGTATTTGTTTCCATCATTGTATGGGTCTGGGTTAGAAAACCAGAGTCGAAAAGAGTTACCGTGGTAGGTGGTGCTTGAATGGTGTCTAGCATGTGGCCCATGAAGATATCCTCTCATGGTGGTGGCAAGACTTTTAGATACCCAGTAGAATCCAGAGGTACCTACTGCATATTGTGTTGGGTTGCGTGGTCTTTTCCAGGTGACATCCCATGGTGTTGGTATGTCAGATTTGTTGATATCTTTGGGTAATGGATCTCGATAGCAATGATCAGTAGGTAAAAAGGATGGAGGTTCAATTCGGAGGAAACCTTCATTTTGGAGTAAACTTTTGTAGCTGAAGTAGTGCTCTCGAGAACTTTGTCGTATTGGCTCTAGATTTTTCTCAGTGATGTTAGTGAGATAGTGTCGAGTTACACACTCGAACGCCATCACCTGCTTCTTGATAAAATTCTCGACTGAGGTAATCTGCAAGGTAATTATGTTTACCTTTGATATGTTCGATATTGTAATCAAACCCAGAGATGAATTTTGCCCACCTGAGTAAGCAATTGTGCTTGACTTTGTCTTTGGTGTCAACTCTCAAAAAGCTATGTACGTGTTGGAGATCAGACCTGACAAGAAAACTTTTATCAGCAATAAACATCATAAAATGTTCAAAAACTTTTACTATTGCTAGAAGTTCCTTGTGAGTAGAGTGGTAATTGCATTCAGCTCCTGTGAATGTGCCAGAGGCATAGTGAACAGGTTCTTCAATTCCACTTTCATCTTGTTCTTTGAGAACAGCTCCCTAGAAGGATTCAGATGCATCAGTTTCAATGATTTTGTATCCGCTTCCTGCTAGTTGAAGTGTTGGGAGATCTTTACATTTCTCTTTGTTGCATCATAGTGCTTCTGCTCCCATTTTGGTTGATCTTTCCTGAGCAGATGGCAAAGAATTCTGTGGTCTTTGGCAATGTGTGGATAGTGCGCAGCAACATAATTAATAAGGCTGAGAAACTACATAGGGTATTCTCATTAATGACCGTGACCGCAAAGATTCATGTAAGAATGTGTTGTTGAACTTGCATACGTCCTTCCTCAAGTAATTTTACACCTAAAAAGATTATTTCTTTTACAAGCATATGAAATTTATCTGGGTTTAAAACCAGACCATTGGTCTTACAGAGCTCATAGAGAGTTCGCAGACTTCTCAAATGGCTTCTGACACATTTGGAAAAGACCAATATATCATCAATATATACAATAATCTCTTTATGATATTTATGGAAGACAAAATCCATAAATCCTTGGAAGATTGAAGGTTCAGACTTTATTCTGAAGGGTAAGACCTTCCATTGGTATAACCCTTGAGGTACGCTAGACGTCGTTTGGTACCTGTCAGAAGGATGAATACTAATCTGGCAGAACCCTTTTGTTAAATCAAACTTAGAATAAAATAAGGTTCCTTGAATATTATGCCATATAAAATCTTTGGAAGGCAAAGGATGCTGGTTTGATTCTAAGCATTTTTTCAAAGGTTTGTAATTAACTACTAACTATTTCTCCGCAATCTCATTACCTTCTTCATCCATTTTTGGGATGTACATGGCATGGCAGCTATATGGTGAGGTACTTGGCTCGATGAGCTTCATATCCAATAATTTCTAGATTTCCTTTTCACAGAGGGATCTTTCATCCCTGTTCATGAGAAAACTATTGGCCCTACTTTTTGGCTCAATGTTGTGGCCATCTTCGTCCTTCTTCAGAGGTAGATTGCAGACCAAGTTTCTCTCCATCTTCTTCAGATCCTTGCTGAAAAGATGTTCTTCGAATAGTTTCCAAACTTTCGCTAACTCGCCTTCATGACTTGTGAGTTCTCGGGTGATCCAGGAGTAATTGGCTTTCTTCTTATTCTGGAAGACTTCTCGAATAGGGATATCATATTTTATTTTTGTTGATGGAGTGAAATCTCTGAGAAGAGGAAACTTATTCAAATGATCAAAACAAACATGGTTACAAGTAATTTCTATAGGACTCCATGTTTGCATAGTAGGCATGCCTATCGTTGCGTCGCTGTCAGGAAAATCTATATGAATGAACCTGAGATGGTGCTGAGTCCCATCTGGAAATTTGATCGGTGCCCAAGCACTCCAATAAGAATATCCTTCATGCCCTCCAAAACTAATTTTTGTTTTGGTTGGCACCCATTGATTTTTAGGGAAGCAATTATATCTGGCAATATTTATGTTTGCACCAGTATCTAACATGAACTTTAGATGGTAAGCTTTAATGCCTCTAAAATGAACAATAAAGTCACTTACCAGACTCTCATATCCCTTGATCATGTGACTGAAGTATGGGGCCTTTTCAGAGTCTGTAGGACTTAGAACTTCATTAAGGAGGGCCTCTGTAAGTTCATCACTATACTTTTGTTGGACTGCTCTGAATTCTGTGTCATCATTGAATCCTCAATATGGACTCCAGATGCTCTGGCTACCATGTTGAGTACATCCAAGGATGGTGACATTCCTCTCCCGTAAGTTTGTCTCTGCTGACGATAGGTTCTTGCTTTTGTAGAGGGAGTGGAGCTGGGAAAGATATTCCATGATCTGTTGGAACTTCCTGGTTCACTTTTCTGCTTATGAGTATGCAGGTAGGCTTCTAGAGCAGATTCTTCTTGCTTGGCGGCTTCTTGCTGGTCCCTGATTTCTTCTTGCTGTAATTGTTTCAATTCTGTTGTAGTTTCTTTCAAGACCTTTTGTAGAAGCAAGATCTGATGATGTCGCCAAGCTCTCCTACTCTGGGTAGAAGTTTCTTATTCAGGATTCAGAATCTCATAACAATATAGCTGCTCCAGCTCTTCCTGTTCATTTTTCTGGAGTCGTTTGAGTCTTCTTTCTTCGTCATACTCAATTTTGGCTTTGGTCTGAAAGATTGCTTTTTCTAGATCATCAACTCTCTGGTTTTGTGATTGCCACATGTGGTAACCATCTTTACTTCCTATGTCCTGAATGAGTTGGAGTAGTGCATCCTTTTTTGCTTGCTGTTCCTGGAGAATTTCTTCAGGTTTGCAAAATCTTCCTTTAAATTGCATCATGTTGCTATGCATGAAGGGAATCTCAAGATCCAACTCGTCTTCTGGTTCTGCTTCTTCTGGAACAAAACTCTCATCTTCAAATTCTTCTAATGAGTGAAAGTGAACACAGTCTGAGTCAAACTCAGAAGCTATTTCATTGAAGTAATAATATTCTTCTTTTGTCACTGAGCATTTCTTGTATCAGATGAACCTTCTTTTTACCTTTGCTTTTCCCGCGTTCTGGGCACTTGTTTGCATAATGTAGGCCTTTACAAATGTAGCAGGTTGGTTTGTGACTTTTCTTAAAGGACTTAGGAAATGTCCTTTTCTTCTTAAATAAATCTTTCCGTTTCTTTTTCTCAGTCCTCAGTCTTCTGACAGCTTTCACAGATTGTTTTCTTTCTAGAGGACTTCTTTTTCTTTGATCATAGAATGTGATCTGCCTGATGTAGCTTGCTGACTGGGTCAAAACCATAACCTCTTTTCTTTTGTGCAATGCACATGACTGCAACTTTGATCACTGGTTTGACTGATCTAATAATAATAATTTCTTCACTAGCTTCTAGTATCTTCTTGTTGAGATCCTTGATAAATTCAAAGAGCTCAATCATGGTAACGGCTGCCCATCCTTTATTCTGATCTCGGAGCCGTTCCAGGAACTTGGTGTAGTATAGTTTACCAACATCTTCAAAGGATTGTAAGAATCCTTTGCCAAGTTCTTCATTCATGGCTTTGTCTGAATTGCAGAAGTTGGTGAACTGCTCTTTGCAATACTAATGTAGATAACTTAGATCATAACACCAATTCTTGGTAAACTTATCAAGAGCTTCTTCTTCTAGTGTTGTCGTACTCCCTACAAAGAGTCTAGTTAATTCTCTAGCAACGGCTCCCATACCTTGCTATATGAGGCCAGCTTTGTAAGTTTGGTCTAATTGATCTTAGACTTTAGCTGCAACACTGGTGAATCTATTCAAAGCGGCTTCAATGATCTCCACTGGATCTTGTTGTGGTGTCGCATTGCATTGATTCTCGACCCATCCTGAAAGTGCTTGAATCATGGCTTTATTTTCAAGAGGTTCATATGTTTCCATTTTTTACCATGGTGGAAGTAAAGTCCCTTGAGACTTCAGGTTTGGTAGAAATGGGTCCGCTGGTGTGCTGGTAGTGGCCTTAGGTATTTTGGCCATATTACTGGTCTTCTTTTCAAAGGTACCTTTCTAAGGGTTAAAGACCTCATCTATTGCACTATCGTAAAGAGAACTGCCTTTGCTCGCCTCCTCAATTTCCTTTGAGCGCATTGTCCGACCTACCGGACGCCTTCAGTGGTTTTGCTACTATCGGCTTGAGTACTCAGTGTGTTGTGTGCAACTTGTTCATCGGGGCAGCTAAAATGCACCATTCCAACTTCTCAAAGATCCGGTATGAAGTCTCCTCTGCTTGTTCCCTCGATGTTCTAGGAATGGTCAGATTTTTAGAGGCTTCGGGGCTTCTATTCGATCAATCTTATCATCAGTACATCCTACTTTATAGGACAGGTGGTTGACAGTGAGCTCAAGTACTTCAAGCTTGACTTTATGATCAAGTCCTATTTTTATCAAACCCTGCTGGGTTTGTCTGATTTTATCAGCTTCTTCCTGTACTTGTTTCAGGAGATTTTGCTGTTGATTCATCTAGCTATTAAGGTCAGTCTTTAAGGCATTGTAGTCAGTCTTGAGAGAATTAATCTCTTGGGTGACAAATACCTTATATTCTACATTAAATTGGGCCAGCTTGGCCTGCAACTTATGAAACATTTGTTTATTGTTTTCATGATCCAGTCGATCCTGGATTGCATTTTGGAGGGACCTTGCTCGGGCATCCTTGACTAAGAGTGCAGCTTTTCTATTGCACAGGTTAGTCCAGTTGAGCAGTTTTTCTGATGCAGTTGCATTGACATTCACGTCACTGGGACATTGTGGCCAGTATTGGATCCACTATTGCCCGCTTTGGTTGTACTTGAAGAAGTCCTTGAAGGGAGGAAAGAGTCCTTCAAAAGTATGTGTTCTTTGTCCTCCACCAGAGATAGTAACTACTACCTCTGTATCTATTTCCCCTTCTTCAGTAGCCTCATCGGGATACTCGGGGAATTTTACCGTCCTACCACCCATCATGTTACTGTGGTATCTCGGGACAGGTGGGTCTTCAGGTCCATACCTTTCATGCCAAGAATATTTGCAATTTTTTCAAGTTATAATCCCATGCTCATCAACTTCACAATCAGGATGTGAGCAGATAGTCATTTTGGGAGTGGATTCCGGTATGGTTTTTCCTTTTGGATGGATGACCCTATTTTTGGCAAATACTATGGCATGACATGTACAATTAGGCAGATGATTTATCGGTTTTGAACTCCAGGGTTTTCTACACTGGGTATCTTTTCCATGGTATCTACTATCAAAGGGATTTGGCTTGTAAGGCTCAGACTGGTAAATCCCTTTTCCTTTGTCTTGTTTGCTAGACTCAGAGAAACTAGATCTGATGCTAGCAAAACTCTGCGTACAAGACAATGTTCCTGTACCAGGGTTAAATTCATCTTCCTCGCCATCAGAGAAAACCACATAGGCTTTGCCATCCTTTTCTCTGATGCGGGATATTTGTTACAGGGCTTTGGGTTGCTTATTTTCAACCAAGATCCTGTAATTAATGACCCAATTCTGAGGAATTTGGAGTTGGGACAATGGCACGGTCTTTGGTGCCTTTAGCTTTATAAGCTGCTTATCTATCTTTGTTTCCCAGACTACACTGTAGCGTTCTTGACCTGGTTTGGATCTGGGATCTCTCATCATAGGGACAGTTGTGTTAAAAAATTGTGCACTTATTGCAAAGTGCAGAGTATAGGGTACTGACCATATTTTCATATCTAGGCCTATAGTTTTCCATTGGAATTTTAAGACTTGATTGAGATTTTTATCTCGGAGAGAGACAGAGAAATTAGGTACGGCATCAAACTATACAGGGCCGAGACCGACACAACCACAAGCACCACCTAACAACATATCTTCATATTTATTATGCCTTGCGTCTAATAATGTACAATAGGCATAAGACTCAATTCCTAACCTATAATGGGATTCTATTCCACATAACACATAACTAATGTGTATATACTGATAACCATTTTTTTGTAATGCAGCTCTCTGCATTTTCTCTATTTGTTCATCAGTAAAGAGTTTGATAAACTCTTGGGTTTCATTAGTCACCTGTATTTGTCTTTCTATTATTTGATAGACCCATTTAGACTTATATGACCATGAGCTTAGGTCAGCATAAATATCAGTAAAAGGTTTCTTTTTTAATCTAAAGCGTGTAGTGGGTATTTCATTAAACAATCTTCCAGATGAGCTAGTCTCATCATCTCTTGGTTCATAAACAGATCTACGTTCATAAGCAACATTAGCGTTAAGTTGTTCAAGACTTACTGTTTTAGCGGGAGGCAGAGGATTCGTCTGTGGCTCTTCACGGTGTGCATCCATCTTTCATGCTACCAGGTTCTGCAGAAGAATAAAAGTGACGATTTACTTCACCTATCCATCGGCTGCTACGTCTGATTCTTTGTGCAGATATTCTGTCTGGTTTACGAGCAGAGAAGATGAAGAGAGACCGCAAGAAAACTATCAAATGCTTCAGATTAAGCCTTAATTCCCAAATGCTGATATATGTAAGACTGAAGATGAAACACTAAGAATACTTAGGAGGAATATCGTGTACAAACACAAAAGGTGATCAAGACTAGAACAAAATAAACAGAAGAGAAATAAGTACCACTTGCATTTATATGAAAAGGACTTCTTTACATAACAGATATTCACAACTCACCCCAATACCACCGGGGAAGGGTGGACGGGAAGGAGGTAAGGAGGGAAAAGAAAGAACAGGGGGGAGGCCTGGGGACGAGGATAGAGACTAAGGGTTTAGCAAATTGGCTCTGATACCAATTTAAACCTGATTTGTAGTTCCACTTATTTAGAGTTTTATCTAGCTATTCCAAGTTGTAGATTTCATTTTGGGGTTAGTTTACTATTTTAATTTTTCTCCCCGAAGTGTTGTTTGACAAGGACCCCCGTCCTTGCAAAAAAAGGAAATATGGAGATTCACATTTTGACTTGATTCACTTAAGGGTTGATAGTCATTTCATTGTGTGGATCTCATTTCCTAATGAATTGAGGAAGAATAGGTCCCTAAGTGGTTCAATCCCATTTTGATCCCCCACACCTATTTTTCTTCATTTCATTTTAGTGAACCTAAATTTGATCATTGCATTTTTTTGATTTTGGAGTCCATTTTTACCCTAGATCTAGATCTTGCATTCATTTGAATTGAATTAAATTGAATTGAATCTCATTTAAGGTTGTTTAAATTGCATTAGTTTTCATTTCATTTAGGGTTTAATGATTGCATTTTTGCATCTCTTAAAATCTAAAAAATACAAAAAAATTGGTCATTTTGCAAATAATTTACATAGCATTGCATCACCATTCATTTACATTTGAAAATTGAATAAAAAATGCACATCAAATTAGGTCTCCTATTTTTTCATTTTGACATAATTTAAATTTGCATTCAACCTTAATTTCATAGAAAATTCAAACTGAAACACTGTTTTAAATTAGAATATGGAAACCACAAGAATCAACTTACAAATCTGTAAAAACATTTTAAAAAACCCTAAGCTAGGACCCATTTTCCCAAGGGCGAATGAGTCCTCGATCAAGGTTGTTTCCTAAATTTTTTGGCATTAAAACCTCTATTTCTGTATTTTGTTTTGATGTTTTCATATTTCTATTTTAGTTCGCAAAAAAATTGTTACTTAAAATTGACCATATTAGCTTCATTTGATAAATTTAGTGCATTGTGTGAATTCAAATTTGCATTTGCAAAACATCATTTTCAAGCTTTTACATAGCCTAATCAGAAAATTATCTTGTTTAGAATCTAAAAATTGCATTTACATATTTGCATTGCACTTTACATCCTAGGTTACTTCATTGTAGTTCACCTTTTATCCATTTTGGGTGTATATTGAGTTTGTGAAACTTGTATGAGCTTCACAACTTGGTGTCCTATTAGCAATACTATTGTGAGACGTAGTTCGAGACTCATGTCATCCCGCGATACATCATTCACCATGGATATTAGGTTTTCCAACTCTTTCACTCATAGTGTTGATATTAATCAACCCTCTATGGATTATAGTATTCATACCTCATTTCCAATGCCTTCCCTACCTACAACTAATGTGCATGATGTTCAAACAATGGTTTTTAATCTCTCACAAAATGCACAAAAGATAAATGAAGAATTAAAAAGTTTGCAAGGCTTTGTGAGAATTGAACCTATTGTTGCTAATGTCACTCCTCTCATAGGGAGCATATGAAAGATGCTTAAACATGAACAAGGAATAGACTTTATATGTACATTGGTCCATCTCCTTAACAATAATTTACCCCCTCCTCAACCAACTTCCAATACATTTCCCATGCATAAGAGAAAAGAAAACATAAATTTTGATCACATTACCACTCCTAACACATCCTTTTTTGAAAAAGGAAAGACCTTAAAGTTAGAAGATGAAAGTGATGACCAAACAATTATCAAACCAAAGGAGAAGAATCCAAAACTTCATGACCATTAAAAAATTCAGCTACAAGAGATGTATGATCTTCCTAAATCCTTTGATGATCTATTAAAAAATCCAAGATTAAGAATGCATTTTACACTCTTTTACATTGCGGATTAATCAAATTACCACCTAAACATGAAAATATAACCAAAAATAAAACTAATAAAAATGAACCATATTGTGCCTATCATAGAGTCTTTGGACATCACACTAATAATTGTCGTCCTTTACAGGAATTATTGAAGAAATTTAGATCCCCTTGATGGAACCCTCAATTTTTTTTTGTTCCATCTTAAATCCTTATTGCATTTGGATGTAGGGTTGTTGTTTGAGGGTTTAGGGTTTTATTTGTTACACATATTTACAGGGTTCTATTGGATCATTGAATCTTTATTACCCATTTCCAAGTCATTTAAAAACATCTTATGTCAAATGTCACTATCATCTGGTAACCGGTCCCTCAAGCCTAAGTCTAGGTCTTCTATTTTATAAGATCTAGCAAAGGATCGCTTTGCCTTTACACCCTTTGCATTTTGTGACTTAGAAGTTTTCAAGTTTATTATTCTCATGTTATCCTAGGGATCCCCTTCATTAAGAACAACTTAAGTTCACGTGTTTCAAGTTTTTCACTTAAGTCCCAATGACCATTGTGTTCTTATCGCTAATCGTTGATTACTTCAAGAGTGCATATTTTGAATCAACAATGAACGATGAGGTGATATTTTTGTGCTATCGCTCATCACTAATGGTTTTCAAGTTTTAAAATTTGTATTAGCGATGAGCAATGCCTTGGTAATATGTTCTTGTGTTTTTATTACGCATAGTGGATGATCATAAAATGATAAGTCTTGGATCAACGATGAGCGATATGATGTAATTTCCTTTATATCGCATGATCGTAGATATGTTTTAAATGTAAAACCCACATTAGCGATACACGATAGATCTTATAAATGTTGTAAGTCCTCTCATTGCTAATTGCTCGCACAATGTATGAGGATAATTAGCAATGAGTGATGACCTTATGTTATATCGCTCATCACAAATTCATTCTAGAACTTGAGTTTTGAATTAGCGACAAGCGATGGTGTCTTCTAAAAGGTTTTTCTTTCACTAATATGATGAGACCCTATGAGCAATGTCTTTTGTACCATTTATTTTATGTAGGTGTACGTCTCTAGATCTGGTGCCTCCACTACATCTCCCATCGCTGATAGGAGATTTGGTGCAAAGTTTGAATTGGCGATGTGCGATGGAGGGACGAATGTGACCAAGGGTCAGGCCGCAGAACCAGGGGCTAAAAGATCATCGCAGGGATGCTTATGTAACTGATGGAGCTGGGTGAAGGTGACGTAAATAAGTGACAAGCAATAACTACTACATGGAATAGGCAACATGGCAAGATCCTGAGGTTTTAAGCATAAAGTAAAAAGGAAAGTAGCGAAAGGACCGAGGAACCATTGATGAAGTTTTAAAATAGGATGATTCAATGGACTGAAAATCATCGCATGAATAATTCCATCACTAATTCCACCCTCAAACTTGGGGAAGATTAGTAATAAAGTGATGGAACATATAAGGAAAGTTTCTCTTTAAGAAGAACCAATTTTGTGTACTTCATCGATATTAATGAAAGTACGGATTAGGTTGGCGATACATGTTGATTGACAGATCACAACACTTGAGTTGGCATCATTTTTTTCTATGAGCAAGTTGTTAAAAGCATAAAAATGAGGCTCAAATCACCATGGATGAAGTTTTAAATGATTTAAAATCAATGGCTTAGATTCAAAACTGAGTTGTCAAGTTATCAACTCACTCGAGTGAAGAATTATGAGATCATTAATTCTGCATGCTTTAAATTTCCTATTTAATATAGATTGTTTGTTATTCTTTTTCATCAAGATTTAGTCTGCAGTAAATGAGAGGCGTGGGTTAGTAAGGAAGTGTGTGAGTATAAATTTTTTTGGAGTAGGAGTCTTGTCCTAGTTGATTAAGTATGCCATGGTGGTTTGAGAGTCAGAGAAGCTAAGTTTGTTTGAGTCTAAGGAAGATTCTCTTGAGGATGAAAGTGGAACACAAGGAGCTCCTGATATGCTAAAAGGTAGAATAGGACTTAGGAAATTCAAGGAGTATAGTAACAAGGAGAATTACCATCTACAGGACCAAATAGTTTCAGAAGAATTAGTCAAACATAGAGAGAAGAGGATGGTGGAATATGAAAAGAAGGCAAGGAGAGAGAGTGAGCACTGTAAATCTTAGCTGAAAGGATATAATTCTCCATGTCAGGTTTCTAATAACCCTTCAGATAGTGAGGGTGACACTTATCTAGAGGGTGATTATTATCCCCTCTCCCTAGTACTATCACAAAATTCTAACAAGGAGGTGGTGACAGTTTCTCCAGTCCCACCACAAGCAAAACGTGGGCGAGTATCCTTTGAGGTTGATGACTTAGAGTGATGACTGCACCCTATTTTAGTTTTTGATGAAACCATTCCCTTTCAGTTAGGATCTTCCAATTCAACACTCATGTGATTTCTTGTTTCTAGTGTTGAGGTGGAATATTTTCAGGCTGGTGTGTAGAAGTACCAGACTAGTTAACCTTGGCGGTTGTGTTGTTTCCAGACAATATACAAGTTTGTGTTGGAGTTGCTATTGGAGAATCTTCTTTGGTCAACAAGGACAAGGATTCAACACGGTTGCAATAAACTCTGCCTTTTGAGGAGCTAGTGTGTCTTCATTTAGGGAATATGGAATGTGGTCTTTTACTCTTCCATTTTCCTTAGATGATTGCATGTAACAAACTAGGAATATCTCAAATTCTGGTGCAAATGAAATGAAATGTAAATGTAATTAAGCCTGATGCTTGTTGCTCCCTTGTTCTATAAAAGGGATTTCAAGGCTTATTACAAGGGTCAGATTCTGAAGTCTCAATAGGGTTCTAGGTGAAAGCTGAGTTCAGGAAAGGCACTTTGAATAAAATACTGGAAATAGATCAATAGTTTGTCTTGGATGTGAAATCTTGTATGTAGTGATCTTAAATAAGTTTTATAGAAATTACTGATATCGAAACAAATATTAGTCTAGAAGCAAATACTCTCCTATGTATGTTCCTTACAAGTTATGAATGGGAAATACTAATGGTATTATCATTTGTCTTCAGATATTTCATTTGAATGTATTACTCTGTTTTCAACTTTAATTCAAGGAGTTAATTAAAATGCTTGAATAGGGTTATAAACTTTGTAAGAATTTGCTTAGGATTCATAAGAAGTAAATGTTTCAAGCATAGTGAGTTTTCATAAATGCAAAGAAATATGAAAATAGTCTTCCTATTTACAAATTAAGTAATTTGTAAATTACTAATCCTTATATACTTGACTCTGTTGCTCCAATTGATGAGACACTGTCATTTTGTCAAAAAATATTGCATAAAATGAACAGATAGTGTTCCTGTCCCTAGACTTAAGATAAGACAATATTCAATTTAAAATCTTTCCAAGGATAGAATAGGTGGGATTATCCCCAATTCCTAGCAAATAGCTAGTCACTCACTTGAAAATCCACCAAATTATTAGTGAGATGAATTTTATTTGCAATAAGTAGGAATCAATATGTGTATAAATGTGTTACTAATTGAATATACTTTGTGAAAACACAATTAGGATCACCCTCCTAGATTTCATAGAGCCTAAAGTGAAGGAGTATGGACCATAAAATCCTATGCTCGTTGTGTTGGCCACTAACTTAGCATTTCTTCATCATAGGAGTTGGCTACTTTTTAGAGAATTTCTTGGTTCTGCTGGAAAAATCACCAACAAAAATAGCGACTTTGCTAGGGAATGCACTCAGAAATTTAGTTGTAGATTGTGTTATCAAAGAGTCATTCAAATCTTGAACTATTATTTGTAACTAGAGGTTAAAAATTATTGAATCATATTTTCCCATCTGAGTCACCAACAGAAATGGCGACTCCGCTCGAGATACTTTGAATTTCCCGTTGTAGACTATCAGAGCCAAAATTTTGGTGAATCTGAAATCTAGTTCAGATATTGAGAAGTTGTTAGACCTGGAAGTGGTTGTGTTGCAACAATTTTAAATAAATTTATGTGTGATTCTATTGTGGGAGAAGACCTAGAAGGAAATTCATCTTTGAAAGATCTTCATACTGCTTGAAGTCTAGTCCTCTATGAAGAGAGGTGGCGACTCTGTCAAATGAACCTGATGAAGATATGAAGAACGTTTCAGATTTGCAAAGATTTCCAAACAAGAAGAAGAATTTACAGCAACTGCAACACATCTAGGTATTCTCCATATTTTGGTTTTCATGAAAGATAAAACTGTATATGAGAACCATATTTGTAAGACTTGAAAATTTGATTCCCTATTGAGTGATTAAGCACTAAGGAAGGGAATAGTAGTGATAGGCTTGCATACTTTTGTGTTACTATATTGTAGTATCTATTATGAGGTGATGTATGCAATGTTTTTAAAGAAACACATGAAGAAGATCTTAAGCAAATTGAGATAGAAATTTGTATTGTAAAAGCTTAAGATTATGTAGTAAAAGAAGTTTGAGTTGCCTTGTGTAATTACATGGTATGAAAAGGCTTGTAGAGCTATAAGAAAAGGTACATCAATATATGCATCCTTGTATGGTTCCTAGTGCGACCATGGTTTGTAATCAACCCCTGTCATGTAATAAAAAAAGTTTCAGCATTAAAAGGTACATGGCCATAAATTTTGATGGCATTTGTGGTTACCCAAATGTTATTCCACCCGATATTAGAAATGAGCTACCAAAGTTTAGTGGTACAAAGTGTGAATCAACTAGTAAGCATTTGTAGCAATTCAACAATTTAATGGATGACTTTCAAGTAGATCATGAGGATGTGATCATGAGGTTGTTTGTTCAGTCTCTAAAAGGAGATTCAAGAGATTGGTCTCTGATTTACCAACATGCTTTGTCTACTCTTGGGAGGAATTCAAAGTAGTGTTCATAGAGCAGTTTGGTGAAAGAATTAGTTCTAGTTATATGCTTAATAAATTTATGAACATTGAGAAAGAAGAAGATGAGCTAGTCCCAACATTTAACCATAGATTTGCTAAAATATTGAAGGATATTCCTGATGTTTTAGGACTAAGTGATGCAATATCTTTGGTTGTATATTTGGGAGCCTTCGATAATAAGATGAGATATTTGTTGAGAGATTAAGATCCCAAAACCTTGCATCAAGCATATAGGATAGCCATGAACATTGAAAACAACTGGAATTATGGAATGCATAAGGTTCATTTGAATACAAGTGTTTGTTGTCATAAGACACCAAATGTTGATCAAAGGTGTAAATCAGAAGTTAAAAATGAATATCAGAGCACTTACACCCCAATTGTTTCAGCTTATACATCATTTCATAATGTTGATCACATTATCCCTATTATGAGCTATGATGAGATGTATGCACCTGTGGATTGCATTCATAAAATTTTGAATGCATTACATAGCACAACTGATAAAGAGATGCAAACAATTTCAGATATTTGGCATATCGCACCTTGTGTTAAAACTGTTAGCTATGATGAGGTCACAAAGAGGGTTCATTTGAAGTCTTATGGTTCAAATGAATCTAACAACTTGTTTGATGATAAGAGTATTGATGAAATACATATACTCTTAGATGATTGGGTTATGCATTGTGATGAGAATTTGAGTAATAAGATGCCATCATTTTTTGGTGATAGTGTTATGGAGCTTGAGGAAGTTTCTGACCATGATATCTTAGATTGTGTCGACATGACAAAAATTTCAAATATGTGTGTTGAACAATCAGAGGATCGGATGAAGGATGGCATTGGATGCTATGAGTTCAGGGCTGATTGTGATTATGCCTATGAGGAGGACATTCACTGTGGTGTTTCAGAGTATGATGATATGGAAGATTTATATCTTCATGTTGAAGAGATTGAGGCTTATATAACAACAATGATTGTAAGGGAAAACCCCTTATTTGATGAGCCTCCACCTTCACTAGAGATGAGAAATAATGATCCTTATTGGTGCAGGGATAACCCACTCTTTGTTGAGGATTCTGATGATGCATCTGAGACTGAGTTAGAATGTGGCCTTGAGGAAATAAAGCAACACATTTATGAGATCTTTGAAGGTATTTCTTATGAATGTTTTACATTTGATACAAATGTTGCTAACAAGGTTGAGTATCATGATGCCAACTACTTAAAAGAGTATGAACATTTTAAGTACCCAGTTCAGCTGGGGGACATTTTGATAAAGCATGACAATGAAATGAATAACAAGGAATGTTATTTGCAGTATGAACATGTTTTATGTTATAGAGATAACACATATGTGTCATGTGATAATGAAATTCTTCATTTTATGCCTGATTATACAACATAGAATGGCAGGGATTACATTGGCAATGTTATGCTTAGAAAGGTTGTGAGACATGTTAATAACAATGATTGTAATCAGGCAGACTCTCACTTGTTCAGAAGAGGCCTAACATTTGTTTTGGCAGGAATGAAATTACTCTTACTTCGGTGGTACAACAATGACAAATGTGGGTGGAAAGACATCAGTTCTTTTAAGAGGCTGGTTTTTGACAGAGGTAGTACCTTACCTAAGGTTTTTGTGGCCTAGTGCCACCAATCAGTAAAATAAAGCCTGGTTAAACTGAAGGGTCAATACTACAATTTGCAGCTCTGGGGAAATTTTCATGTTGGTTGGGTGGAGATTGGATCTCCATTTTTAGGTCCTTTTGGCCTGTGTAAATCTTGTACATATGTTGTTTCTTTTCTCTTGTTCTTGTTCTTGGTCTGCTTCACCCGAAATTATGGAATCTCACCATGCCCACAGAAGGCATGTGTCCCCAGTCAGAGCCACTAATGGAACCCTCAAAAAAAAAAAAATTGTTGCATCTTAAATCCTTATTGCATTTGGATGTAGGGTTGTTGTCTGAGGGTTTAGGGTTTTATTTGTTACACATACTTATAGGGTTCTATTGGATCATTGACTCTTTATTACTTGTTGCAAATTCATTTTAAAACATCTTATGTCATTCACTATCATCTGGTAACAGGTCCCTCAAGCCTAAGTTCGAGTCTTCTATTTTATAAGATCTAGCAAAGGATCTCTTTGCCTTTACATCCTTTGCATTTTGTGACTTAGAAGTTTTCGAGTCTATTATTCTCATGTTATCCTAGGGACCCCCTTCATTAAGAACAACTTAAGTGCACATGTTTAAATTTTTTCACTTAAGTGCCGATGACCATTGTGTTCTTATCGCTCATTGCTGATTACTTCAAGAGTGCATACTTTGAATCAACGATGAACGATGAGGTGATATTTTTATGCTATCGCTCATCGCTAATGGTTTTCAAGTTTTAAAATTTGTATTAATGATGAGTGATGCCCCAGTGGAAATTCTATAGCTTTGTATCAGCTACATCGCCGCGATGATCACAAAACATGTTCTTGGATCAACAACGAAATGATATGATGTACTTTTATATCACATGATCGCGAAATATGTTTTTAAATGTAAACCCACATTAGCAATACACAATAGGTCTTTAGGTCTTATGAATGTTAGAATCCTCTCATCACCAATTGTCGCATTAATGTATGGAGAGACTATAAACATGAAGACTTTATGTTTTATCAAGCCATCGCGGAATTCATTCCAAAACTTGAGTTTGGAATTAGCAACAAGAGATGGTGTTCTTTCAAAAGGTTTTTCTTTTCGCTTAATATAATGACAATCTCACTAACGATGTCTTTTGTACCCATTTATTTTATGTAGGTGTAATGCGGTCTAGATTTGATCACCAAGCATCTCCCATCGCCAATAATAGGAGCCTTGCGCAAAGTCGAATCCTGGCATACGAGGAACGTAATGTGACCAAGCGGTTAGCCAATGTGAACTACATAAAAGATAATCGCGAAGGATAAGCTACACCGATGGAGTTGGGCGAGGGATGATGTAAATCAGCGACAAGCGATAACTACTACATAGAACGGGCAACATGGAAAGATCCTAAGGTTTTAAGCATAAAGTAAAAAGGAAAGCAACGAAAGGACTGAGGAACCATTGATGAAGTTTTAAAATAGGATGATCCAATGGACTAAAAAATCATTGCATGAATAATTCCATCACTAATTTCACCCTCAAACTTGGGGAAGATCATGGATGAAGCAATGAAACATATAAGGAAAGTTTCTCTTTAAGAAGAACTAATTTTGTGTACTTCGTCGATAGTAATGAAAGCACAAATTAGGTTGGTGATACATGCTGATTGACATATCACAATACTTGAGCTGGAATCATTGTTTTCTATGAGAAAGTTGTTAAAAGCATAAAAAATGAGGTTCAAATCACCATGGATGAATTTTTAAATGTTTTAAAATCAACAGCTTAGATTCAAAACCGAGCTATCAAGTTATCAACTTGTTCACATGAAGAATTATGTTATCATTAATTTTGCATGTTTCAAATTTGCCTATTTAATATAGATTGTCTGTTATTATTTTTTATCAAGATTCAGTTTGCAGTAAATGAGAGGCGTGGGTTAGTAAGGAAGTGTGTGAGTATAAATTTTTTTGGAGTAGGAGTCTTGTCCTAGTTGATTAAGTCTGCCATGGTGGTTCGAGATTCTAAGAAGCTAAGTTTGTTTGAGTCTGAGGAAGATGCTCTTGAGGATGAAAGTGGAACGCAAGGAGCTCCTGATACGCCAAAAGGTAGAATAGGACTCAAGAAATTCAAGGAGTATAGTAACAAGGAGAATTACTGTCCACGGGACCAGATAGTTTCAGAAGAATTAGTCAAACATAGAGAGAAGAGGATGGTGGAATATGAAAAGAAGGCAAGGAGAGAGAGTGAGCATTGTAAAGCTTATCCGAAAGGATGTAATTCTCCATACGAGGTTTCTAATAACTGTTCAGACAATGAGGGTGACAATTATCTAGAGGGTGATTATTATCCCCTCTCCCTAGTACTATCAAAAAATTTTTACAAGGAGGTGGTGACAGTTTCTCCAATCCCACCACGAGCAAAACGTGGGTGAGTATCCTCTAAGGTTGATGACTCAAAGCGATGATAGTGCCCTATTTTTGTTTTTGATGAAACCATGCTGATGAGGTAAAAATAACATCATCATAATAATACCATAAATACCTATTTCACATATGCAAATCCCTATCATTTGCCAATTGATTAAATTTTATGAGAAATAATTGCTTAAATTTTAGTAAGAAATTGTATAAACTTTATTTCTTTTGATTTCTTGAAGTATTTTGCCAATACAGATTTAATGGGTTATTTTAAGTGTTTTGTAGATAATAATCGGTCATCAAGTTGCATATTAGAAGCATTTAACCAGCACGTGCTCCAGAACAGGTTGAAGGTGTATGCTGGAAATATGCTCCAGAACTTTAGAGTGATGGACCAAAGATATAGTTACTCCATAAAGTTTTTATTTCTGTTATGCTTTGAGTCAAAAAAATTATGGCTCGACTTGAGCCTTTTTAATACTGTTGTAATGGGTTTTAAAAACATACAAGTTATTTGTAGATCTGTTTTAGATATTTTCAATGGTTATCCATACCATTTGAAATATAGGATTTAGTTAGAGTTTTTCTATAAAAGATGTAATCTCCAGAAGAAAAATATTGAGTGACAAAAGTAATGTTATACTATCAAAATGTTTTCTGAAGTTTATGAATAAAGAGATTGTTATCTAAAATTTCTAAGTTATGAGTTATGGATCATAATTATGATTGATAGAAGCATTTCTGAAATAACTATGGATGTGAGCTGAGAACGGACGTGATAACCCATGAGCTGGCCACTCGAAGGGAGATAACTTAAGTAGATAAGTGTTTTCTTTTATTATATTGTTGAGTTTGTTACTATGAAATCTAAGTTCTAAAGTATTTGTTGTCTTTTACTTTCGTAGTTTCTTGTTGTTAACTGTTAGAATCTTTACTATTAAAGAAGATGTTTTATGGATTGTTATAAGTTTTTCTATTTTTATAGTTTCTTAGTTTAATCATTTATGTACTTTTTAATTTAGTTATCATGCTTTCTAAATTAGTTTTTTTATGTTTTTTTAGTTTAAATATTTCCTATTTTCTTAGGATAAATTGCTTTACAGTTTTATAGTTAGATGGCTTGAAGTTAGAATTAATATTAAGTTGTTCTCCAAAGTTAGAAAATCTAAGGGAGATACTCCAAACTTCTTCTATTGCAAATTGCCTTGAACACTACCCGATCGACATATTGAATTTTATCTTCTAAAGTAATGGGACCTAACGACAACCTGTCACTTTTTGGCGCCGTTGTTGGGGATACTTTAGCTTCTTTTGCTTGAGTTTTAATAGAAGATGCCTCAAATACCTCTTTTAGGCCAAAAAAACCATCTTTGGCTTCCTTTTCTGCATGGTCAGGAAAGAGGCCCTTACAGACGATTTATACCAAAGACCCCCCCAAAATACATTCCAATCATACATAGGGAGGCCCAAGGCTCAAAAGACCACTCTGTTGATGAATAACTTAAGCCTAATCCACCAGAGGCTTTCCACTATTTTCCTAAAGATCATCCTATAGCACACCCTGTTGTCAAGGAAATTATTCTTGAGGAGCACATTCCTCTGAACATCATGGGAGATCGGAGGGCTGAAGCTAACCATAATGATTCCAACCATAATAACAATGATCCTCCACTACCTTGAACATTCACTTATCCTATCGCTCTAGATGTAGATGATGATACTACGATGAAAAATAGTTCTCCAACTTTCCTTCCAACCTTTCGTGGTTTATCCTCGGAAGATCCAAACCAATTTCTTTTTGAATTTAAGGTTCTTTGTCAAACCTATGACTATAAAAATGATAATTAGAAATTGAAGTTATTTCCTTCTACTTTGAAGGATTCGGCCATGTGTTGGTTTATGGGACTATCGGCTGGAAGTATTACATCTTGGGAGGAAATGGAGACTGTGTTCTTGAATAAATATTAGAGTTATTGTAGGGTGAGTGATCGTAAGGAAGAGTTGTTTAAACTTAGGCAAAATGAGGATGAGAGTATAGAGGACTATTTGGATAGGTTTCTTTTCTTATCTAAACGATGTGGAGAAACGACTATTAGTGTTGAGATACTCAAGACTATATTTCTTAAAGGACTCAATGACGATGCAAGAAGAAGTCTTGATTTGATGGGAAAAGGTGATGTGTCTCAATTAGCCCTTGAAGACATATGTGATTTGTGTCGCAATTTCTCATGTACTCGAGGAGGAATCCAAAAAACAAATCTTTTTAGAGGGAATAACGAGATAGGCAAGCTCTGAGAGAAATATAAATCTAAGACAGACATACTTGTTCAATTGAACACTACGTTGGATGGTTTACAAGCAAAGACACGTAACCCTAAGACTTTGTCAATCTATTGTCCTAGGTGTTGAAACAAACATCTTTTACGTGAGTTTCCTTTAGAAAAGGTTAATGTTTTTCAACTCTGTGAGCAAAACCACCCTACCAATCAATGTGAGCTTCTTACTGATCTTAAGCATACTAAGAAAAAAACTGCTCAGGTTGAAGAAGAAATAAATGTGCTATACCAATGCCAAGGAGGTAATTTCTCTTATGGGTAGAATTCCAATCCTACATGGAGACCACAAAACAATTGGGTTAGTAATCAATGGAATCCATCTTGGAATCAGCCCTACCTCCACAACCTAATTGGGAAACTCCTTATTGGGGACCTCCTGAATGGGCAAGTCAATCATGGGGAACTCAGTAGTGGCCAAACCAATCACAACCACAATGGTACCCACAATATACTGCTCCCTAATGGAATCAAGGACAAAATCAATTTTATACTGGTCCTAGGAGGAATCAACAACAAAATCTGTTACTTCCACCTTAGAATCCTCCTCAAAATCCTCCTCAGAATGAGTAGATAAATCAACCTCAACTCCCGGCGCAACCACTTCCCAATCCTAAGAACAATCGACAGAATACTTTGGTATATACTACTGAACAAGATAATGTCATAGGACTTAATGTAATTCATTGTGGAAATGTTCAGTTACATTCTGGTAGGATACTTCCATCGCCCACCATTGAGGAAATAGTGGATGAACCTATTCCTCAAAATTTTGAGAAGGATACTCTATCCAACTCTACCGTACCTGCAAATAATATTGAGCCTCCTTCAGCAGCAGGAGCTATTGTCTTACCTCGGGAGGAGGAAGGTCAGTCTTTGACTAAACTTAGTAAGGATACCCCTCCAAAGGAGAAAACTCAAGCACCATTTCTAAAGTGTCTGAAATCGACAATTCTGAAAGATACTTCGGAAATGTCGTTGGCCTCTGAAACTGCATTAATTCAGGAAATCAAACAATTGCAAATAGAGGTTCTTTTGCTACAAGCAATAAAGGAAATACCTGAGTTGAATTAGTTGATCAAACAACTATGCATTAAAACTCTAGGAAGGAGACCAAAGAAAATAAACATTGTGCACATCGATGGCTATTTAGCTGACTTTTTGTCTGGAAGGACTGTTGGTCCAAAATATGATGATCCTGGGAGTCCACTAATAACTGTTACAATTAATGAGGTAGCAATACCTAATGCATTGGTGGATTTGGGGGAAACTATTAATGTAATGACTGTGGATGTGATGGAAAAATTAAGTCTTACTAATTTATGTCCCACAACTACAGTCTTATAGATGGAAAATTAGTCTAGAGCCATTCCAAAAGGTGTTATTAAAAATGTTCTTATCAAAGTTGATGGATGGGAATATCCAGTTGACTTTCAAATAATCCAATCGCTTACACCCAAAGATGGTTATCCAATAATTATCGGAAGACCATGGTTGGCTACTGTCACAGCTAAAATTGATTGTCGAGAAGGAGGAATGACCATTTCACATGGTCCAAATAGTAAATGTTTATTCTTATATCCTCCTACTAAACCCACCGAATATAATAAAGTTTGGGTTGATGAACTAGAAGAATTTAGTGGTCATGACAGTTTGGCCTCATTGGCCATGGTAGTGATTAAACAACATGGAGAGGAATTAGAGGATGAGTTAGTTAATGAAGTAGCACACCTTGCTATAGGCTCAAGTGAAGAGGTAATGGTGGATGTACCAAAATTTTTGAGACAACCGATTGATATAAGTGGGATGGAACAAAATTATGCTAACATGGGAATGCCTTGTCCTTTAGCCAATATGATTCCCAGAACGAGCTATTTCTTTGATGATATTACAAGATTTCACTAACTTATACCTCATATTTTTCCTCTCAACACCTTGTTACGACTGATACATACTGTCACTTTGGCCTATCTTGGAACAAAAACAATTATGTTGTTGCCTAGAAAAACCTTGAACGTCAATAGTTGGCTGACAAAAATACAAGAGGATAAATTATTTTATGTGTTGGTAAAAATTTATAAAGCTTTTGCTTGGGACTATACAGACATGAGGGAAATTCACCCAAGTGTTTGTACACATCACATTTATACTGATCCTAATATGAGACCTATACGTCGGCCACATAGGAGACTCAATCCTGCATTAAAGGATCTTGTCAAAATTGAGATTGAAAAACTTCTTCGTGCAAGATTTATTTATCCTATCTCCTATAATAAGTGGGTGTCACCTATGGTAGTTGTACCAAAGAAAAATGGGAAGTGGAGAATTTGTGTAGATTATAGAGAACTTAATAAAGCCACTTTTCGAGATTATTTTCCCTTACCATTTGTTGACCAGGTTTTGGACAACTTGGCTGGGAGGAAATATTTCTCCTTTTTAGATGGATTTAGTGGTTACAACCAAATTCAGGTAGCACCAAAAGACCAAGATAAGACAACGTTTACTTGTCCATGGGACACATTTGCATACCGAGTTCTTCCTTTTGGACTTTGTAATGCTCCAGTGACTTTTCAGAGGGCCATTTTGGCTATATTTGCAGCACTTGTCAATGATTGTGTAGAGGTCTATATGGATGATTTCACAGTCTATGGGTCAACCTATGATGAAGCTCTTCAAAACCTGGATAGGGTTTTAGAGGTTTGTGAAGATAACCGATTGTCCCTTAGCCATGAAAAGTGTTTGATAATGGTGGAACAAGGAATAGTCTTAGGTCATCATATTTCCTCAGAAGGAATAAAGGTTGATCCCAAAAAAATTGAAGTCATTCAACAATTGACTGTTCCTCAAACACAAACAGATGTTCAAAGTTTTCTTGGACATGCTGGATACTATAGAAGGTTCATAGAAAACTTCAGTAAGATAGCGGCCCCTATGTTTTCTCTTCTCCAAAAATATGTGGAGTTTAATTGGACGTCTGAGTGTCAACAATCATTCGAAATGATAAAGGAGAAGCTTGTCTCTGCTCCTGTATTGCGTGGGCCAAATTGGAGTCTTCCCTTTCACATTTATGTCGATGCTTCAGATGACACAATTAGTTCAGTATTAGGGCAAGAAGATGAGGATGGAGGTAAATTTTCCATATATTTCATTAGCAAAAACCTGACATCTGCTGAGAGAAAATACACAACAACAGAAAAAGAATTCTTGGCTGTGGTTCATGCCATTAAAAAGTTTCGCCATTATATTATAGGATATAAAGTTACAATTATATAGATCACTCAGCTGTAAAATATTTAATGAATAAACCTGTAGTTAATGGTCGAATAATGAGATGGTTACTACTCCTACAGGAGTTCAATGTGACAATACTTGACAAGCCAGGGAGATTTAACGAGGTGGCATAATTTTTTTCTTGAATCAAACGAGAAGAGGGTGACTGAGCACCTATACAAGATGAGTTTCCAGATGAAAATATGTTTGCCATCTCTATAAAGACTCCTTGGTTTGCTGATATTGCCAACTATTTAGCTACTTTTGAAGTACCCCCTGGGTTTACATTAAAACAAAGGAAGAAACTTATTCGAGAGTGTGCACCATTTAAATGGATTAATGGGATATTATTTCATTGTGGACCTGATATGGTTTTGAGAAGATGTGTTAGGGATGATGAAACTTACAGTATTCTGAGGGCCTATCACGATGATCCTTCCGGGGGTCATTACTCTGCAAAAAGAACTTCTCATAAAATTTTAGGCGCTGGATATTATTGGCCTTCAATGCATAAAGACGTTAAAAATTATTTTCGTCATTGTGATGAATGTCAAAGAGTGGGAAGACCAACTGCTTCTACAAAAATTCCTTTGCAACCTCAGGTAACTTTGGAACCATTCAAAAATGGGGGTTAGATTTTATCGACCCCATAGATCCTTCCTCTCAAGGGAAAGAATACATATTAGTTTGTACCGATTATTTGACGAAATGGGCAGAAGTTCAAGCTTTACAAGTTGCCATAGAAGAGCAAATCGTTGATTTTCTTTATAATAAATTTTTTCTTAGATTTGGAGCCCCCTAAACTATCATTACAGATCAAGGACCCCAATTTATGTCCAAAGTTCTCCTAGCATTTACAGACCATTTTCAGGTGAGTCATAAGAAGTCATCCCCTTATCATCCTCAAGCAAATGGTCAAGTAGAGGTGACTAATAGGGAGTTAGAAAACATATTGACAAAAACGGTCTCTTCAGGAAGAAGAGATTGGGCCAAGAAATTCCCTAAAGCCGTTTGGGCATACAATACAACATGGAAATCCACAACTGGATTCAGCCCCTATGAGCTTGTTTTTGGGAAGAAACCTCTTCTCCCCATTGAGTTTGAACTCCAAACCTTACGTACAACTATGGAGCTGGGTCTAGATCTGAAATGAGCTCAAATAGAATGAGTTATATAGTTAAGTGAGTTGGATGAGCTTCGTTTAGATGTTGTCCATCAAATTGAACTAGTTCAACATCAACAGAAAGTTTGGCATGACAAATACATTAAAGAGAGAGAGTTTCATAATGGTGACTAGGCCTTGCTATTCAATTCAAGATATAAAGACCATAAAGGAAAACTCAGGACTCATTGACTGGGGCCATATGAAATTTCTAAAGTCTTCTCGAACGACACAGTTCAGCTAAAACCCATTGATGGTGATTCACGAACCCTTTTAGTTAATGGTCATCGCCTACGTATCTACCATAAACCTGTTAATAAAGAAGAATTTACAAAATTGGTAGAAATGCAGGGAGAGATCCAATGCATTGACCCTGCCAAGGTAGAGTCTACCTGATTTGTTTTCTATCTAAAAAATAAAAAATAAAAAAAATTTGATGATGAAAAGTTGTAATAAAAAGACATGTGTACCAATTTGATTTCAAATCATTTTTTTCATTAAATTTTATTTTCTCTCAGACTTAATACGTGTTTTTCATTTTGCAGGACTTCTCATGAAGGAATAACAACTTCCAGAGCACCTTTCCGAGATGCTCCGGAACTTGATGGCCTAGCTTTCCAAGTGCTCCAGAACCTGACGGACTAAATGCCCAATGCTCTGGAACTTGCTCTTTAGTCCACCATGTTAGAAGGATGTTCCTGTAGAATGATATAAAGCTCTTGAAGTTTGAGTTTATTTGTGTTTTCCATTTTTCTTCTTTCTGGCTGCATCTTTCGACGATGCTTCAGAACCTTCATTCAGTTGTTGCTCTGGCTGCATCTTTCGACGATGCTCTGGAACCTTCATTCAGTTGCTGCTCTGACTGCATCTTTTGACGATGCTTTGGAACCTTCATTTGGTTGCTGCTTCAGCTGCATCTTTCGACAATGCTCCAAAACCTTCATTTGGTTGCTGCTCCGACTGCATCTTTCGACGATGCTCCAGAACCTTCATTCAGTTGTTGCTCCAGCTGCATCTTTCGATGATGCTCTAGAACCTTCATTCAGTTGCTGCTCCGACTGCATCTTTCGACGATGCTCCAGAACTTTTATTTGGTTATCATTTTGGTTGCATCTTTTGATGATGCTCCAAAACTTATTCACTTTCTTTGTTTCAAATGCATGCCTTCCGCGTGCTCCAAAACTTACTAGTAAGTTTCGAGCGCGTACTTTCTTATGTGTTGCAAAACTTATTCATTTTTCATTCTGCCACCTCATTTCTAAAAATTTCAAATCCTCCCTGATGCTTTGATTATCATACATTGGTACACACGCCTTCTTTTTCTTTAAAGTTTTTCTTTTTCCATTATAAATAAAAGCCACCATAATAGCTTGTCTTCATTAATGACTTCATCATCCATAAGCTTCCTCATTCGTGTCATAATAACTAAACCGTCACCTCAACCAATACCATTGCATCACCCTGTCAAATCAGTAAAGGTATGAGATCTTGAAGCAATCATAGAATGTAAGTACAAATTTTTGCTTTAAATAAGTAGTTATTTTTGAATAAAATATAATTGATTGGCACGAGTTTCCTTTCCCAATTTAGTAAATTGAGCCACTTAGTGATTGATTGCTAAGTACGCTACTCCTTTTGCGGCCCTTCATGCAAATTGACATTATTACACAGTAAGCTTCGAGCAAAGGTAGAGTAAATAATTACAGTTTGATCATATTTTCAAAAATAACAGTGCACAAGTTTCTAGCATTATTGAAATTTTCAGCAGGGTGGTAGAGATAAGACAGAAATGGGTGGTACAAAGAAGAAATCCGAGCCGACTTCTGTAGAAAAATTGTTGGGGTTAAGTAACATTTTTGGGCTATTTGAGGAAGTTGGTTGGTTGGATTTTATTAGAAAGTTCGAAGGGTATAATGAAAAGCTGGTAAACGCATTTGTAGAAAATTACTCTAATGGTCAGGTGACACTGCATGGGAAGCATTTTAAGGTGAGTCCAAAAATGATCTCTTCTCTTTCAGGGCTAGAAAATTCTGGCATTAGAATATCAAAAACAACAAAAATAACATATCAAAAATTATCAGAATTATTTCTTAGACAAGGGGACCCTCAGCCCATGATAGTTATCAGTACTAGGGGACAAAATAAGGGGTTTCAACAAGCTTCTATATTAGAACCCTGGGGTACTACAATTGCATGGATTATTAAGTATTTTACTTGTGAAGGTCAACTTACTACTGTTGTAGGACTTGCATTTCACATTTTAATACATTTGCGGCATGGGAAGGAAAACCCTACTCTTAGGATTCATTTGCCTCACTTCTTGAATAATTCTGTTAATTCTTCGATAGAAAGATATAAAACTAGTTTAGGGCCATTAACGCATCATGGGTTAATTCAATTAATTTGCAAATATCATTTCCGTAATAAACCTAGAAGCAAATGGGAAATTTTTTTGGGGAAGTTTGACAAGTCTACACCAGGAAGGAAATTAGAACTAGGAGAATCTTCAAAACAAGTTGCTTCACTTTCCAGAGTAACTTCCCCTGAGGACCCTTAGGCTCTTGAAACCCAAATTCCCACCATTCTTGTTGAGGAAGTGCCCAAATTTAAAAATGAGGAGTTTGAAACCCCAAGCCAATCAAAAGATGTTGAGATAATAAATCCCAATGTAGATACTAATCTTGTTAAGAAGAGGAAACGAAGGACCATTCTTCCTTATCAAAATGCTCCAACAATTTTAGCTTATCAGGATACTCCTCCTTTAAGGCGAAGTAAAATATTATCCTCTGAATCTACAGGAACCCTAGTGCAGAGTAGAGGGAATAGATCAAAATCCAAAAAGCAAAAGAAACCCTTGGAAACTAAGGAGCAGATTCATCAATCCTCAGAGAAAGAAATTCCTGTTGAAGAAGTAAATTCTCATTTATTGTCTGAAGAAGAAGCCCTAGACCAAGAAAAATAGAAAACAGGAAGGGGACAATCTCCACTTCCTATGGAGGTTGATGATAGTGTGTTAGAAAATTTGTCTCTGGTTATCAATAAAGTTGTTGAAATGGTTGAAACTGGAAATATTAATGCAGAATTGGAAAAGTTGAAACTAGAAATTGAAGAGCTAAGAAGTCAGTTGCACAAAAATAAGGAATATATGGAATCACAACAAGAAGAAATAATGGTATACAAGACTGTAATAAGCAAAAGGGATCAAGATTCAGGATTTAAAATTGGAAGTACAGGGAAAAGATACATTTATTAATGAGTTGCAAATACAAATTCAGAGTTGTAATAAGGAAAACAGGGTACACAAAGATGGTTTAAATAAAGAAATTCAAGATTTAAAAGAAAATTTTATGCTTATGTTTTCAGCCTTTGAGGAAGAGAAGAAAAGACAAAAAGAAGAATTAAATGCTTCTCTTAGTAGAATTATTGAATTAGAGAAAGATTTGTAGGAAATCACAAGTAAACCAATGATGGAATCCAAAGAAGTTCAAACCGAACCAATGGTAACTGAGTGGTTCCAAATTCAGATTCCTCCATTATTAATGAAATGGATGGAACAGTGCTATTTCCTAAGGAATGCACAGATTGAAAATAACAAATTAAAAATGGAAATGGTGTTGTTAAGAGAAGCATTTCATAAAGCTTATAGGGGGAAACAAGATGCATGTCAGATAGAAGAATTTCTTTTATCTTGTAGAAGACCATCAAGATTGTATTCAATGCTTTTAAGTGAACAATGTTTTAGATGGAAATTGCTCAGAATTTATAATGACTAGCCTCATGAACTGAATGACAAAGAATTTGTTAAGATATTTGTAGACTCAAAACCTGAAGAGCAAGACCTACTTTGTGAATTCTTTACTGATGATCTTATATTAGAAAAGCATACTGATTTATTTGTTAATCTTTTTGTGGGAGAAGTGCAATTAAGATCTTTGTTGTCTACTATGTGGAATCAAATATATTGGAAAGAACGTAATAAGGAATATGCCCAAGTAGAAAAAAGTATGGGACTTCAAATGAGATCTCCAAATAGTAGACCTGCAGATTTCAAGAAGAAATTTATAGCTCTTCTATTGGATGAGAAAATGAAGGGAAGGTATGATGATAGCCTTTGAGTCTGTTATAATCATTTCATGGATCAGGGGCAAAAATTGGTTGGTAGGGCCTGACACACATGTGAAGAGAGATACACTCCATTACCTATATATCTAAAGAAAAGAGAGGCGATCTCTCCTCTTAGCATCAGATGGTCCTTCAGAAGAGCAGATGCCTTGGCCAAAATTTTGGAAGATCTCAGAACAAAGTGGATAGGAATGAGGTACAAACCTCCCTTATTGCTCTATCTAGCCCCTACTTTTCATGTTAATATAGATCAAGATGATAGAATCTTCAGTGAATGGAAAGGGGGAGTTGATTTTCATAGCGGCTTCCACCATGCACCTGTAAAATTTGATGTAACAACAAGAGATTTGTATGATATTAGTGCAAAATATGAAGAATGGAACAAAAGGAAGAGTTATAATCAAGGGACATGAGGATCTTCCAAGAATTAGGAAGGAGAGGAAATGATGAGGTAAAAATAACCTCATCATAATAATACCATAAAGACCTATTTCACATATGCAAATCCCTATCCTTTGCCAATTGATTAAATTTTAGGAGAAATAATTGCTTAACTTTTAGTAAGAAATTGTATAAACTTTATTTCTTTTGATTTCTTGAAATATTTTGCCAATACAGATTTAATGGGTTATTTTAAGTGTTTTGTAGATAATAATTGGTCATCAAGTTGTATATTAGAAGCATTTAGCCAGCACGTGCTCTAGAACAGGTTGAAGGTGTACGCTGGAAATATGCTCCAAAACTTTAGGGTGATGGACCGAAGATATAGTTACTCCTTAAAGTTTTTATTTCTGTTATGCTTTGATCCAAAAACTTTATGGCTCGACTTGAGCCTTTTTAATACTGTTGTAATGGGTTTTAAAAACATACGAGTTATTTGTAGATTTGTTTTAGATATTTTCAATGGTTATCCATACCATCTGAAATATAGGATTTAGTTAGAGTTTTTCTATAAAATATGTAATCTCCAGAAGAAAAATATCAAGTGACAAAAGTAATGTTATACTATCAAAATATTTTCTGAAGTTTATGAATAAAGAGATTGTTATCTAAAATTTTCGAGTTATGAGTTATGGATGATAATTATGATTGATAGAAGCATTTCTGAAATAACTAAGGATGTGAGCTGAGAATGAACGTGATAACCCACGAGCTGGCCACTCAAAGGGATATAACTTAAGTAGATAAGTGTTTTCTTTTATTATATTGTTGAGTTTGTTACTGTGAAATCTAAGTTCTAAAGTATTTGTTGTCTTTTACTTTCGTAGTTTCTTGTTGTTAACTATTAGAATCTTTACTGTTAAAGAAGATGTTTTATGGATTGTTATAAGTTTTTTTGTTTTTATAGTTTCTTAGTTTAATTGTTTATGTACTTTTTAATTTAGTTATCATGCTTTCTAAATTAGTTTTCTTATGTTTTTATAGTTTAAATATTTCATGTTTTCTTAGGATAAATTGCTTTACAGTTTTATAGTTAGATGGCTTGAAGTTAGAATTAATATTAAGTTGTTCTCAAAAGTTAGAAAATCTAAGGGAGATACTCCAGACTTCTTCTATTGCAAATTGCCTTGAACACTACCCGGTCGACATATTCAATTTTATCTTCTAAAGTAATGGGACCTAACGACAACCTATCACATGCCCTTTTAGTTAAGATTGTCCAATTTAGCACTCATGTGATTTCTTGTTTCTAGTGCTGAGGTGGAATATTTTTGGGCTGGTGTGTAGGAGAAGTGCCAGACTAGTTAACCTTGGCAACATGTATGTTGTTTCTGGACAATATACAAGTTTGTGTTGGAGCTTCTATTGGAGAACCTTCTTTGGTGAACAAGGACGAGGATTCAACACGATTGCAAAAAACTCTACCTTTTGAGGAGCTGGCGTGTCTTCATTCAGGGAATATGGAATGTGGTCTTTTACTCTTCCATTTTCCTTAGATGATTGCATGTAACAAACTAGGTATATCTCAAATTCTGGTGCAAATGAAATGAAATGTAAATGTAATTAATCCTAACGCTTGTTTCTCCCTTGTTTTATAAAAGGGATTTTAGGGATTATTACAAGGGTCAAATTCTGAAGTCTCAATAGGGTTCTAGATGAAAGCCGAGTTCAGGAAAGGCACTTTGAATAGAATACGGGAAATAGTTCAGTAGTTTGTCTTGGATGTGAAATCCTATATCTAGTGATCTTAAATAAGTTTTATAGAAATTACTAATATCAAAACAAATATTAGTCTAGAAGCAGATACTCTCCCATGTATGTTCCTTATAAGTTATGAATGAGAAATACTAATGGTATTATCATTTGTCTTCAAATATTTCATTTGAATGTATTACTCTGTTTTCAACTTTAATTCAAGGAGTTAAAATGCTTGAATAGGGTTATAAACTTTGTAAGAAACTGCTTAGGATTCATAAGAAGTAAATGTTTCAAGCGTAGTGAGTTTTCATAAATGCAAAGCAATATGAAAATAGTCCGCCTATTTACATTGGTATTATAAGTTTTGAAATTTTTGACATTCCTTATGTTTCATTGTGTGATTTTATTTATTCTTGTGATGCATTCTTTTTCTTGGTGGTGTCATTGGGTTTGATGTCCTTTGAGAGTGTGATATTTCTTTTATCCTTGACTTGTCCTCTCTTGGAGACATTAGGCACAATGTTCTCTAAGAAGAAACCTTACACGAACTAAGCAATATCCCTTTGAACATGTTTATTTGCATTTTTTTCACAAATATTTAGCATAATACAACTTGTTAACCTTGTGAAGCTCAAAGTTTTTGTTTTATTTTGTGGCACCCTATTAGAGTTATTAGAGGGATGTATGGTTAGTACAGTGAGAGTCTGTAGACGTGGCATGACTTTCTCACTAAGCCACTTTCTAGGGGCTCACCTAGTGGACATCCTGAGGTTCCATTAGCTCGGAGTGAGCGTGCATTGTTGTTTGCATAGTGGACATCATGTTCTACTTGTGAATGTTTTTGGACGAACAACTGAGATGTTTTTCACATTACATTGGATAGTTAAGGCTTGATCTGCCCCTTTCTTTTGGAAAAATAGCTAAGGCATGTTCCACATTGCATTGGATAGTCGAAGCTTGATCCACCTTTTTGTTTTTACATTTCCTTTTATTCTTTAATGATGTATGATTGAGTAATCTTGTTGTTGTTGCATGCATATGTTTTGAATGTCTAATTTAGTGTGAGTTTGCGCTTGTGCTCATCCTCTCACTAATGTGGGGGTTAAATGTAGTGTAGAAAAATGTATCCCTTTTACATTTTACTTTATTTGAAATTAATATTAAAATGGACTTAATTGTGCCTTATTTTGGTGTTGTAAAGTGTACCCCTTTACACTTTCACACTTATTTAGGGATTCTTTAATTAATTGAGCTTAATTTTCCTTAATTGGCCGCTTTAATTCAAATCCAAGCCTATTTAATTGCATTTTCCGAAGAGGAAACTCGACATTCATTAATTCCTTAACATAACACTTCTCATTAAGCAATGTGTGTCCTAGGGTTAGGGACCTAGGACCCATTCACCCATGGGTGAATGGGTCTTCCCTTAGACCTAGGACCTAAATTTAAATTATGTTTTTGATAGTATTTTAAATATTCAAATCCATGTTCAAATGTTGGCTTGCGATGTTTGAGTTTCGAGAAATTAATGATACATATCTATAAATATAAGGTCAATTCACTAAGTTTCATCTATGATTTTCAAGTGAGCAAAGTTATAGTAAATTTGATGATCAAGAGCATTTCAAGAGTAATTCAAGGCATTCAAGATCCATTTATTAAAGATTTATTGAAGCAATCAAGATCCATTTGTCATGTCAAAGTCTTCTTGCATCATGCATGTTATTGGTGCTAATATGATGATGTAGGTTTCATGATCCATTCAAGCATTCAAAGCCTTATATCAATTTAAGATCCAAGTGTTAAGATCCACATGCATTGAATCCATTTCATGCAAGTTGTAGATTTACATTCCAAGGTTTATTCAAGGATTTGGTGAGTTGTGACATTGAGTTGTTCATTCATCATTCCTTTCATGCTATTTTATTTCATTTCAAGGTTTGATTACCAAAATGAGGTTTGACCAAGGAATACCCCCATTCACCAAAAACAAAAAAAAAATTTCCTTTTGATTTGCATTTACAAATTTAGTTGGAAGAAATCTTGAAGAGCAAAATTGGAGAACTTGTCAAACTTGCAAAAGTTGTCATCTCATGAAAAATCACTTGCAGAAATTATTTCCAATTTTTCAAACCAGAAACTTGGGAAAATTGAAGGATTCAGATTTGTAGCAAAGACTACCAAAAGTTACAAACAAACCCTAATTCAAGACCCATTCACCCTTGGGCGAATGAGACCTAGATTAGCTTTAGAAACTGACTTTTGGTGACCGATACACATCATCTTACCCTTCTCTAATCTGTGATCTAATTTTTGGTTTTGCTTATTTTGAGTTTCATCTAGCTATCCCAAGTTGTAGATTGCATTTTGGGACTAGTTTACTATTTTTATTTTTTCTCCCCAAAGTGTTGTTTGACCAGGACCCCTGTCCTTACAAAAAAAGGAAATCTATAAATTCACATTTTGACTTGATTCACCTAAGGTTTTATGGTCATTGCATTGTGTGGATCTCATTTCCTAATGAATTGAAGAAGAATAGGTCCCTAAGTGGTTTAATCCCATTTTGATCCCCCACACCTATTTTTCTTCATTTCATTTTGGTGAACCTGAGTTTGATCATTGCATTTCTTTTATTTTAGAGTCCATTTGCACCCCAGATCTAGATCTTGCATTCATTTTCACTGCATTGCATTAAATTAAATCTCATTTAGGGTTGTTTAACTTGCATTAGTTTGCATTTCATTTAGGGTTTTAGGATTGCATTTTTGTATCTCTTAAAATCTAAAAAATAAAAAAAAATAAGTCATTTTGCAAATCATTTACATAGCATTGCATCATCATTTATTTACAGTTAAAAATTAAATAAAAATTTCACATCAAATTAGGTCTCCTAGTTTGTCATTTTGGCATAATTTTCATTTGCATTCAACCTTAATTTCACATAAAATTCAAACTGTAACTCACTGTTTTAAATCAAAATTTAGAAACCACAAAAATCAACTTACAAATATGTAAAAACATTTTTAAAAATTCTAAGCTAGGACCCATTCGCCCAAGGGCGAATGAGTCCCTAATTAAGGCTTTTTCCTAAATTTCTGGCCATTAAAACCTCTATTTTTGTATTTTGTTTTGTTGTTTTCAAATTTTTGTTTAAGTTTGCAAAAATTTTGTTACTTAAAATTGATCATATTAAGCTTCATTTGATAAATTTAGTGCATTGTGTGAATTCAAATTTTCATTTACAAGACATCAATTTTTTAGGTTTTTACATAGCATAATCATAAAATTATCCTGTTTAGAATCTAAAAATTGCATTTACATATTTGCATTGCACTTTACATCCTAGGTTACTTCATTGCATTTCACCTTTTATCCATTTTGGGTGTACATTAAGTTTTTGAAACTTGTATGAGCTTCACAACTTGGTGTCCTATTAGCAATATTGTTGTGAGACATAGTTCGAGACTCATGCCATCCTGCGATACACCATTCACTGTGGATATTGATTTCTCCAACTCTTTCACTCATAATGTTGATATTAATAAACCCTCTATGGATCATAGTCTTCATACCTCATTTCCAATGCCTTCCCTACCTACAACTAATGTGCATGATGTTCAAACAATGGTTGTTAATCTCTCACAAAATGCACAAAAGATAAATGAAGAATTAAAAAATTTGCAAGGATTTATGAGAATCAAACCTATTGCTGCTAATGTCATTCCTCTCATAGTGAACATACGGAATATGCTTAAACATGAACAAGGAATAGTGTTTATATGTAATCTAATCCATCTCCTTAACAACAATTTACCCCCTCCTCAACCAACTTCTAATACATTTCCCACGCATAAGAGAAAAGAAAACATAAATTTTGATCATATTACCACTCCTAACACATCCTTTTCTAAAAAAGGAAAGGCCTTAAAGTTAGAAGATGAAAGTGATGACCAAAAAATTATTGAACCAAAGGAGAAGATTTTGAAACTATATGACCATCAAAAACTTTAGCTACAAGAGATGTATGATCTTCCCAAATCCTTTGATGACCTATTAAGAATATCCAATACTAAGAATGCATTTCACACTCTTTTACATTGGGGATTAATCAAATTACCACCTAAATGTGAAAATATAACCAAAAAGCAAACCAATCAAAATGAACCATATTGTGTATATCATAGATTCTTTGGACATCACACTGATACTTATCATCCTTTACAGGAATTATTGAAGAAATTTAGATCCCCTATGGATTCATCTTGACTTAAAGCATGCACTTTGCTCCTTGCCATGTAATAGAAGTAGGATCATAGCATAGTCACTATTGCATGTTTAACATTCATTGCAAATCAATTTCTTTATTGCAAGGAGCTCATTCTCATCATTTATCTCGGCTCATCCTTGTCCTGCACTTAGTGGGGGCAAGGGTTTAGATAGCCTTGTCCTAGTGTTGCACTTGATGTTGTCCCTTTGGCTAGTTATCCACCTTCTGCATATATTGATCAAGATTGGGATGTAGATGACCTGCTATAGGTTGACTCGCATGTGCCTTACTAATCTTTTACTTTGTTTTCTTTTACATTTTCTTTGTGTGATTGCATGTGCATAATGTGACCTCCCCGCATTGTTTTGTTTGTTGTATCTCTCTCTTCATGTGCATTCATCTATTTGTATCTACGGTCTTCTATATGTCGTAAAGGTTTTTCTTTTCTTTGTCTTGTGTTTTCCTTTTGGGGATGATGCAAAGCATCGAGACATTTAGGTCTCTTCCATATTGAACCAAAATATTTTTCTTTGTTTTTGCTCTCTATGTGTCATTCTTCCTTTTCTCTGAGTATTTTGGGAATGATGACATTTTTGAGCTCTATAATCACATTGTAGGAAAGAAATACTGACCTCGAATCTATGGATCCCTTATGTGTTTAGGATTTTATATTTGGGGCAACCCCTTCCTCTCTTTTTTATGATGCAGCTTCATTTAGAAACATATGACTTGGCATAGGAATTTTTGAATAAGCTCTCATGTCTCCTTTATTAGCATTGATTATTGGCTATTTTAAAGAAACTTTCTCACAACAATGGTGTTAAAAATTCCTTTAAAGTGAGGGCATACATTGGTATTATCATTTTTGAAAATCTTGGCATTCCTTATGTTTCATTATATGATTTTCTTTCTTCTTGTGATGCGTTCTTTTCTTGGTGGTGTCATTGGGTTTGATACATCCTACGAGAGTGTGATATTTCTTTTATCCTTGACTTGTCTTCTCTTGGAGATATTAGGCATGATGTTCCCTAAGAAGATACCTTACACAAACTAAGCAAGATCCCTTTGAACATGTTTATTTGCATTTTTTGTTCATAAGTGTTTAGCATAATACAACTTGTTAACCTTGTGAAGCTCAAAGTTGTTTTTTCTTGTTTTGTGGCACCCTATCAGAATTATTAGAGGGATAGCTTTGGTATGGTTAGTACAGTGAGAGTTTGTAGACCTAGCATGAATTTCTCACTAGGACACTTTCTGGGGGCTCACCTAGTGGACAACATGAGGTTCCATTAGCCCGAAGTGAGCATGCATTATTGTTTGCATACTGGACATTGCATTCTGCTTGTGAATGTTTTTGGACAAATAGCCGAGATGTGTTCCACATTGCATTGGAAAATTAAGGCTTGATCCACCCATTTCTTTTGGACAAATAGTCGAGGTATGTTCCACATCACATTGGACAGTTGAGGCTTGATCTGCCTTTTCGTTTTTACCTTTCCTTTTAGTCTTTGATGTTGTATGATCGAGTAATCTTGTTGCTGCTGCATGCATATGTTTTGAATGTCTACTTTAGTGTGAGTTTTCACTTGTGCTCATCCTCTCACTAAAGTGGGGGCTAAATGTAGTGTAAAAAAATGTATCCCTTTTATATTTTCACACTTAATTTGAAATTAATATTAAAATGGACTTAATTGTGCCTTATTTTGGTGTTGTAAAGTGTACCCCTTTACACTTTCACACTTATTTAGGGATCCTTTAATTAATTGAGCTTAATTTTCCTTAATTGGCACCTTTAATTTAAATCCAAACCTATTTAATTGCATTTTATGAAAGGGAAACCTGACATTCCTTAATGCCTTAACATAACACTTCTCATTGAACAATGTGTCCTAGTGTTAGGGACCTAGGATCCATTCGCCCATGGGAGAATGGGTCCTCCCTTAGACCTAGGACCCATTTTCCCATGGGTGAATGGGTCCTCCCTTAGACCTAGGACCTAAATTTAAATTATGTTTTTGGCAGTATTTTAACATATTCAAATCCATATTCAAATGTCGACTTGTGATATTTGAATTTTGAGAAATTAAGGATACATATCTATAAATATAAGGTCATTTCACTAAGTTTCATTTAAGATTTTCAAGTGAGAAAAAGCATAGTAAATTTGATGATCAAGAGCATTTCAAGAGTAATTCAAGGAATTGAAAGGAAAATTTATTGAAGATTTATTGCAGCAATCAATATCCAATTGTCATGTCGAAGTCTTCTTGCATCATGCATGTTATTGGAGCTAATATGATGATGTAGGTTTCATGATCCTTTCAAGCATTCAAAGCATTATATCAAGTCAAGATCCACATCTATTGAAGCTAGTTCATCCAAGTTGTAGATTTATATTCCAAGGTTTATTCAAGGGTTTGGTGAGTTGTGACATTGAGTTGTTCATTCATTATTCCTTTCATGCTATTTTATTTCATTTCAAGGTTTGATTACCAAAATGAAGTTTGACCAAAGGAAAATCCCCATTCACCAAAAATAAATAAAAATTTCCCTATTGATTTGTGTTTGCATATTTAGGTGGAAGAAATCTTGAAAATCTCTTGAAGAGAAAAATTGGAGAACTTGTCAAAGTTGCAACATTTGTCGCAAAAGTTGTCATCTCAAGGAAACTCACTTGCAAAAATTATTTCTTGCTTTTCGAACCTAAAACCTGGGAAAATTGAAGGATTCAAATCTATAGTAGAGGCTTTGGAAAGTTGCCGACAAACTCTAACTCAAGACCCATTCGCCCCTGGGAAAATGAGTCTCAGATTTGCTTTAGAAACTGACTCTTGGTGACTGGTACACATCATCTTACCCTTCTCTGATTTGTGATTTGATTTCTTGTTCTACTTATTTTGAGTTTCATCTAGCTATTCCAATTTGTAGATTGCATTTTGGGGTTAGTTTACTATTTTTAGTTTTTCTCCCCAAAGTGTTGTTTGACTAGGACCCCCATCCTTGCAAAAGAAGGAAATTTGCAGATTCACATTTTGACTTAATTCACCTAAGGGTTGGTAGTCATTTCATTTTGTGGATCTCATTTCCTAATGAATTAAGGAAGAATAGGTTCCTAAGTGGTTCATACAACTATTTTGATCCCCCACACTTATTTTTCTTCTTTTTAACAATCAATTGTTATTTTTCTCTCGACTAGGTGTGTCCTAGAAATTTGGGCCACAACCCATTCACTCATGGGAAAATGAGTCCCCCTTCTTAGGAAGAACCCAAATTCAAATTTGTTGTTGGCAACATTTTAACATCCAAAATTCAAATACGAAGTGCCAAATTTTGGAATGTATTTTTTGGGAAATTAGATAATCACTTATAAATACCTAGATATTGCATCATTTCAAATCTAACAAGCACTAAGTGAAAATATACTGGAAAACTTATGATCGACACTATTGAGCAAGTCAAGAGAAACATTTCAGAGCATTATAGCATCAATTCAAGATCCAACATCATGTCAAGGTTTATGTGTGTTCATGTTCATGTTTTGTGAAGGCTAACACCTTTTTATATGTCTCTAAAACATTCAAATATGCAAGCAAGCAAGATCCAAAATCTTAAAGAGATGTGTATGACTTCAATCCTTTAAGGCAACCATTGAATGGTGGTGAGTTGCGAAGCATTGTGATTTTATCATTCCTTCCTTTCCACTATCATTTATCATTGACATTTTCCATAGTGGAAGTGGGAACACTTACACGGGTTTTGTCTGAGGCAAGCCCATATATGGCATAACATTTTCTCCCTTTGAATGTGCAGATTACAAATTTGGAAAGGATCAAAAGAAGATTGGAGGTAAATTTTCAATTGTTGCATTTGTTGTCAACAACCTTGTCAAGACATAAAAACTCACCTACAAGATTTATTGACGATATTCTAACAAGTTTACAATCGGGAATCAAGAGCTCAGATCCATCACTAGAGGACTATAAAGACCCATTATCAAAGACCCATTCACCCCTGGGTGATTGAGTCCCTCTTTGCATGCTAAATCCAAATTTTGGTGATAGGTACACATTAGTCTGCACTTTCCAGATCCACTTGCAAATCATTGTTTCCATCTGTTTATCTTCTAGATTTTACATTTATCATATTAGGTCATATAGTCTAATTAGGGAAATCACTCCAAATCATTTCCAACTCATTCCCAAGATTCAAAAGGATAAAATCCAAAGTCTAATTGACTCACCTTGGAGGTTGAAAGTCAATGTATGCACCTTGTTGATTGGAATCCTAATGAAATCCTAGAAATGATGGAATATACCTTAGGTTTTGGAAATTAAACTTAAGGTTCCCCACATTTTTATATTTCAATTTCATTAAATATAAATGAATTAAATTATATTTTTAATTTTCATATGATTTTATTAACAGTAATCATGATGTTATTAATTATATTAATGTTTATTCAAAAAAAATCTTGAGAAAATTGATGTTTAAAGAGAAGACAAATTGGTGTTTATCACGCCTACAATTTTGACATTACAAATTGTATTTGTTTTAGTGTCCATTCCCATAGTATGTTTTAGGACTTCTTTTAGCTCATCATATAGCCTCTTTTCCTTGTTAATATGCCAATGTTTTATGTTTATTTGTGAATTTATTTTCTATGTGTTATTTTCTAATATATTTATTTTGTAATTTACCATTTTTATAACTTTAAATTATGTTTATTCTTGGACTAAAATGTGGTTGCATAAATTTTCATGTAGTTATGATTTCATCTCATGTTAGACAATCGTATGGATGCTTTTTAAATAACCAAAAACTCTATCATTGGAATTTCCTCTTGTTGTGGATGTTGTTAGGCTATTTTAGGAAAAAAATTATAATAGATCATAAATTCCTTTTCCAAAAATTTATAATAGATCCTAAATTCCTTTTAGTTTTAATCCTCTATAAAATTTGTTTTTGGCTCCCAAATCTTCTCTTCTCACCCCCTCCAACTTCTAACACCTTCCAACTACATTATAGTATTCTATAACTCTCTAGTTCTTTGAGCACTTAGCAATGTTATTGTGAAGCTTTCAAAATGTCATTGGACTCCCCTCTCTTGGTATAATTTTTATGATTTCCTTTCTCTTATTTATTTTTTATTTTATTATCTTCTTGGCATTATTAGATTTTGTATCTCCTAATTCTCATTCATACACATGGATAATAATAGACACATCTATTACTTTCCTTTCATAATTTTCATAATTTTCCTTAGTTTTAGATGCATATAGGATTAATAGCACATGAAATCTAATATATTTTTTTAATTTAGTACTTATGGAGGTTAAAAGATTAAATTTGGGGCTTGACCACATTCATAGCTCCTAAGTAGTCACCCCTTTTCCCCTTATTATAGACACAAGTTGCACAATGGCTTTGTGATTTTATGTTCTCTTAATTAAACTATCCTTATTGATGGGTTGCATATATATTACCCTCTCTCATATTTCATTTATTTAAGCATATTTAAATTTAATTTTAATTCCTCTACTTTAGTCATATTACATAATAACTTGTTTATTACTTTTGTTGTACATTTTCTTGTAGCCTAGTACTATGTATATTTTGTAGATATAAGGCCTTTGTACAACATAAAAAAATTATTTACATAATAGACACTTGTGCACTGTACATACTAAACCATAACTATGTTTTAGTCTTTGAGTTATATTCATCGTGCAAAATCTCCTATCTACACCAATACCTCCTATCTCTATATATTAACCCCTAATCTACACTAGTAATTTGGATTTTGAGTTGCAATGATATAAATTGCATTTTATACTCCTTTCCTTTCTTTGTACTTTCATCTTTTAACACAAAATATATTTTCCTTTATTCATTCTCCTAGATCTATTATATATAGTTGAATTAATATAGCTTCACATGCCTTATTAATTTTATGAATACACATTGTTGTTAAGGTAATTTAATTTACTTTGAGATATAGGTGGTTTATTTCCTTTTTCCACATTGTTTATTCATCTTTAATAATTTAAAATAGTATATATAAGTTCTTTTCAAATTGAAGTAGCGACACAAAACAACTTAAAATAGAGCATATGGAAACACAAGATCATGTACACATCACTAAGATACATGAAGAAACCCTAAATGGGTGAAAATATATTTTTTAAAATTTTCTCCTCATGTACATATATTAATTAAGTAAATTGTCACAACATCTTTCTAGGTTAATTGGATCCTTTGAAAACACATCTTACTCCATAACTTTTGTTCAATGCCTACAACTCAAAACCTTATCTTCTTCATTAGCACTTCTGCTTAGAATAATAAAACATGAAGATTTCAACATGAGAAAATCCTAGGAAATTCCTTTTTACTAAAGCTATATTACATCCTCTATCCCTCCCAAAAAATATATCGGAGGAACTATCTAAAAACCAAACATTTAAAATTCTAAAACTCTTTGAATTCTACATCCATCCCAAATAGAATGAGTTCCACACTCCTACTAGACTAGAAATCACATTTTCTTGTAAGAAAAAACATGTTTGTCATGGCATCTAAATGATTGAAAAATTTGATAATTCATTCACCACAATATATAATTAATTCCTCATAGTATATGAGCATTCATCATGATAGATGGCAATTGGTGAATTTTCCATTTCAAAATTTCTAATAGAGTTCGTAAACATACAACTTGAATTAATAATCATCAAGATGTTCTAAACCATCCATAATACTATCCAAACAACTCCACAAATAATCATGAATCAAGAAATCTCACCTTTTTGATGAAAAGGGCCTCCTAATTGTTTGCCAACTACTCAACTATAAATGAACTCCCCAAAACCCCACTAATCTATATTTTCACAATTTATTTTTTGGGCCACACCTTCTCTTAAAAGAGGATTTTGGTCCCAAAATATTTAAGGACTCACCAAATATGGGAATATCTTCCCAACATATTCCTTTAAATCTCACTTGAACTTGCTTGAAAGTTATTCACTTAGTCCTATCACTAATATTTTCATCTCATCACACCTTGTCTTCCTCATGTACATTGTTGGCAACATGAGAATGATGTTGTATGGTGTTTTAATTAATGGAAACCCATTGTAGAAGTGATGGTATATTAGTATGTATATAGTTCGAAGAAGACCAAGTGTTTTTGGGAAATTGGCTAAGTCCTAGACCGAGATAGTGATGTAACAGAGCATCAATTTTGTGGTCCGCATTGCTCCACACTACAATATCCTATTGAATGTGGTTTTGGGGTGATAATGGTACATATAGAAGGAGTCAATATGCATTTTTTTTGGGTTTTATATCTTTTACAATAGAAGATATTGATGAAAGAGTATTAGACTAAGCAGAGACATAGTTACAGTTGCAAAGTTCATGTTGGAATGCTTTGCATTCCACTATAGATGATCATTGTGTTGTGTGGATATCAAGAAGTGATTTAAGATTTTAGATGTGTGTGCACTCCAAGTGTCAAGTAGTTTGGTGGTCCGCTTGTCAAGTTTTGGGATGAACAACTGGTTCATTCAGTTGTTGCTTCACCAATTTTGTTGTGTGGTATCAACTTAAGGATTTTGAGGTCGTGCGAGACTAAATTGTGTATGGATAAGAATCATAGGAGTATCTATAGGTCATTCTAACCTATCTTGGTGAATAACAAACTTTAGCTACTTCTGCAAGGTATGCATGAGGGAGTTTTGATCTGACAAGTTATGAGGTCACACGTTTCATCTAATTAGGCCAACCTAATTGATGATATGATTGTTTGTATAATATACACATATATATAGAAGGTCAATTCATTGATGGTATGATGAGGTGTGTAGTGAAGTATGAAATGTGATATTGGTGATCTTGTGATAGTGAGGAATGAAGTGTGTAAAGTCAGTTTTCTGAGCCTTACTAGAATTGTATCTTCAACATATAGAGATGCATTGTAAGAATTTCATATCCGAAGTGAGCCATCCTTTTGTATATCTTTTATAATTCTGGAAGAAGTGATCTTCCTTGGTTAGTGACCTCTCCTATTTTCTAGATAGTGAGTCCTCTAGGTAGTGAGCCTCATGTAATCTAGCAATCTTGTACCTATTCATTGGCCAACCCTCACCATCATTGACCATTGAATTATGGAAGATTCATAGATAATGACTAATGCTAATGTAATTTAAAACACCCCTATCCATCGCAGTTTTGATGCTGGTGTAAGCAACTTCGACCTTAATAGAGTGATTAGTCTCGTTTCCCAATGGGAGTGCCACTTCTTGATCTTATGTTTATACACCATATTTATTCCTAATAATAAAGCCTCATACTCTGCAACATTGTTTGTGCAAACAAATTTTAATGATAATGAGAAATTGAAGGTTTTACCATTAGGCGATATGAATATTACACCTGCACCTAATCCTTCTTTAGAGCAAGCACCATTAAAGTATATAGGCCATACTTCATTTTCATCTGCTTGCTTCATCACCTCTTTCTCCATTGGTGCATGCTTTTTCTCTTGATCCTCTTCTAGTGACTCTTCAACCCTGAAGTTTTCAATGTCTATATCCACAAAATGAATGTTTTCTTCAAGCTATGTTTCTTCAATTAAATATTGGTGCAGGAGCACCTAGGTCATGAAATGCCTTCAGAAGGATAATTTGTCCAATTTGTAATGTTCAAGTCAAAGTGATGAGTGAAGGTCATGAAATGATGAATTTTAATGTAGTTGCACCATGAAATAAGTCACTGGGTTGTAAAAGTGGGAAAAATGCAAATAATGCAATATTGTCAAGAAAAGTTATCATAATGTAATTATGCAAACAAAAGAGCATAAAACAAGAAAATCAAGAAATCAAGGAATAGGAAGAGAAAACTCGGTGGAGGAAGTAGTTAGGAAGTTGGAAGTTGAATAGGAAATTTCCTTTTTGAATGTAAAAAGCTATAAAAACATGTACATTGCGAGAAAAAGCATATCTTGTATTCCATTTTCATTAAAAATCAATAAAATACCCCTGTTCAGTTATTTTGAAAACCTTTTCTCTTCTTGTTTTCAGTTTACATAGTGATTCAAGCATTCTAAGCTTTGATTCTTGTCAAATAAAGAGTCTTCTTTCACTCTTGAAGGTTTTTAGAATTGTAAATTCAGTAATAAAGTAAATTGAGCTCAAATTCTGAGTTTCGGTCTGTAGATTGTTTTGAGAGTCATTTAAAAAAAATTAAGGCCCATCCCATCGATGAAAACCCAGTAGGAAGGTGGGAAGGGATGAGTAGGATGTTTTACCTTGTATAATTTTTTGTGTAGATGTGTGTGTGTGTAGGGGTAAGCATGGAGATGAAAGGCTTGCTGTGTTAATGGAGAAAATTTGAGTTTTCCAGTCAAAGTGGTTGGTTACTAGTATGATAGTGGAGAAATGGAAAAAGAATGGACTTGGTGATGATTCCAAAGGTCTTGGAAGATGTATTTAGTCATGTTCCAAGTGATGGAAGGAGTCTTGGAGGACTGTAAGTGCTTCAATCATGAAACCCTCCTTAATTTGTGCTTTTACACCCTATAAACAAGGGTTTAGTGGATCATATTGTTTTTATGGTTTTATGTCCCTACAAATGGTGAAATATTGAGTTCTAAGACATGCTTGAAGACTATTCATGGTTGTTTTATGTTTTGAAGTTGTTTAAAAGGTGACTCCTTTGCAAAACAAGCCTATTTTAGTAGCCTTTTGACAATGTACAGTATGAGAAACTAGTAATTTATTTAAGGTAGGTTGTTGAAAGCTTGTGTTATGTTGATGTGGGAAAAAAAGGGTCTTTGAATATGTATTTGGTTCTTGGTAACTGCTTCTGATTTGTGAGATTACCCGATCTAGGGTCAAGAGTCCTAATAGACAAAATAGTGTTTTGTTTGCATAAAACGTGGAACCTTGATGTAGCAAAGGTAATTATGTTTGGATCTATGATCAACTTGTTTGTACAGTGGTATTAGAGGTGCATCAATGCCTAGGTAAAGGTTGAGGGCAGATTTTGATAATGTGGAGGTTTGGATTTGAGAACTCAATGTGCTTAATGATGTATTTAAGCAAAGTTTGGGTAATATGATGAAACGGTGAATGGAATGGTTATATTTGTTGGAATATTGTCTTTTGGATATTCTTACAATTTTCTCTATGTTGGACAAGGTGTATTTGTTGTTTTGGATGTCTTGAGCAAAGATAGAGCAAGGTGAAAAGTTGTGTTTGGTTGCTAGAAGTAAGGTATCTGCTAAAACAGTGACACAATAATAGGATATTGGTCTGATTTCATTAAAGATATGATGTATACAGTAATTTGATGGTTTGATATTGGGTTAACAATAGTGAAGCATGGTTTAGTTGTCTTGATTTCCTTGGAGGATGAGTATTTTGGTGAATGCTTAATGATGTAATTTGCTGAGTTTGTGAACTTGATGAATATTGTAAAGAAGTTGTATGAGTTTTGAAGAAAAAGAAAGTGAATCAAGAATTTGATCTTCTCCTAATTCTTTTTGGGATTGAAATCCCTTGAAGAAATGGTGTTTTTTATGATGCTTTGCATCAAATATGCTAATCTTGGTTCCCTGAATAGCTTCACTTCTTTGCCATCAATAGGGATTATTGTGTAGGACATATCCAATTGCATATTGCCTCCAAAATTAGCAGACCATCTTCTAGACAAAAGAATACCATAAGTGGGAGGGATGTCCACCACAATTATACACATTATAAATTCCTTATCTAGAAATGATGCCAACCTATAAGATACTTCCTTTATGATTCCTATTACAGGAACCTCTCTAGAGTCCATGGTATAACACTTTTTGTATGCTTTGGTAACTTTCAATCCTAATGCTTGCATTATCCTAATTGGAATGATATTAGAAGATGCTCCTAAGTCAATCATACAATTTTCCTAACTTATCATCAACAATTAGAGTCACATAGAAAGGGTCCACCTGATTAGGGCATGCTGTGAGCATAACACCTAAGAATACTTGAGGGGCATCATTGCTAGTCTCCCCAACTTCTTCTTTTGAATTCATTTTACTCATTTCAGGTTGAGTAACCACCTTCTTCTCATTGAAGGATGTAGTTACATCATTGATAAGGGAAACTACCTTGTCTTTAAGTTGCTCAATCCTCATCATCTTGAGGAGAGGGACTAATAATTTTATCCGTGACAATAATTTGAACATATCAACTGGGTTATATTTGGGAACACCATATGTTGCCACAAGGCTCTCTTCAAATTGACCTTTTTTTGCTTATATTTTTATCCACCTTTAGTTTCATTCTTTTTCTTTTCTTCTTCAACCTTCATCTTTTGGCAATTGGCTTGAATCAATGGGGAAACCACTTTTTCATCAATGTGCACTGCTCCAGATTTCTTTCAGCATACTTTGGTGTTTTTTTCCTTAGGCTCTTCCTTTTTCTTCTCTTTTCTATGTTCCTTGATAAATATACTACTCTCTTCACCTTGATCATTATTCACAATCCTATTTCTCAAGTGGTAGTTTCTTTTGAAGTAAGCAACCGCAACAATAGTTAATTCCTTGATCTCTTCATCTGATGGTCTCTTTAAGGTCACATTAGCTTCTTCTATTTCAATAGTATTCACAATGTAATTATCTTCATAATCTTCCTCAGAGAAAACCTACTGATGGTATGCATTTTCTATATGCCTTTGATTGTCTATATCAACCTCATTTTAATCTTCACTAGAGGAACATTCATCATCAACAAACAACATGTTGACCTCCCCATCTTGCTCATGAGGCAAATCACAATCACCACATGCATTTTACTCTTCTTCTAAAGATTGTGCTACTATACATCAGTGAGGTGAATGGGGTAGTTGACATGCTATACACAATGGAGTATCATCTATAAAATTTAGAAAAAAATTCTTCAAGGGATTTGGAGTTTCCTTGCTCTGCACATTTCTATGATTATTAACTACTGGCTTACCATAATGCCAGTTTGTATTATAAGGCTGATCATGTAGTCTTGGTGGTCTTTCATTCTTTTGAAAATTTTACTTCTCACTTGTCAATCCCTTTTCATTCTTGGAAATATTTAAACATAGGTCTTTCAAGGCACTCATAATTGTTGATGGGTGTTTTTTCACCTTCTCAACATAGACAAGCACAAGTGCAATGTCTCTCTTGAAAGGTAATTTCTGCAATTGAGTTTTAGAAATTACCTCAAGGTCTCTCGGGTGTTAGGTCATGACAATGCTTGGAATAGTTCAGTTGGTTGATGTGATTTCTTGGTAATCACAAGGAGGCCTTTGTGGTTCACAAAGCATGGGAAGTTGGGTCTACAAATGGAGTTTCAAAGTGTTGGAAATGAATGAATAGTGGCTGTCCACTTAGAACAACAAGCTAGAACTCACTTCAATCACCAATTTTGGCATTGTTATGGTATTTAGAATCCTACAGTAACAAAGGACTGAAAGAAATAGCAAAAGAGGAAAGGGTTAACAGAGCTATTCTAATTCTAATCTATGAATGAATAGTAACAATATAGGATGCTACAGTAGACAGACTCCCATAAAATTGAGTTTTGCTTGACCAAGAGACACCTACAGCTACAAAAAACCAATGCAATCTTCAAAGGTCTGCATATTTTCAAACCATTCATTCACCATTCAGCCTAAACAAATAGTTGAAATAAGGTGCAACATAAAAGAGAAGCTCAGACTAGCTTTACAAAGTGATCTATCATCAATAAACCACAAGAAGCATGAGCTAGAAGTGAATCCAATACTATAACAACAACCACCATTAAATACATTCAAGAAACTAACAAAATAAAAAGAACATGGAGGCTGAATCATACATACAAAAGGAGAAAGCTCAAAGAAAACACCCAAAATAATGCAATGCTTCCTTCTATTGTTGCAAAATGCTTCTTACAACAATTCACCACCACTTACAAATGAGGAGCAAGCCCTTATTTATAGTTTTCCAAAAGTGAAATGAATGGATAGGATTGATTTATAAAGAATGGCCTAGATTTGTTACATCCTAGGTTTTCACCTACCCCCAATATTTCACAATATAAAAACATACTTTTATCTTTTCTCTATTTTGTCCTGTAGTCTATTTTGTCCTTTAGCTGTTGTAACTATTTTTTCTTCTAGCTGCCTTTACACTATAGCTGAAAACTGTTGAAATCTATCTTGTTGTTGATGTGTTTGCAACATTTCTTCATTCAATCAAGTAGATCCAATTGCAGGTTTGTGTCACTGAGAAGTAGATATGTTGCTCCTAATCTCGGTGGACAACTCTTTACCATCATCATTTGTATAGAACAACTTCCTCTTGCTCTTGATTCTAGTGGAAAACTCCCTGATTCTTCGACGCTGACCATTTTGGTAACCTTAGATCTCCATTGGAATATTTCATATGTGATCCTTTGCAATACAACATCTTCTGTATCAGGGTTGACCATCACCCTTTGCTTGAATTTATCAATGTTCACGTGCCCAAGGTCTGTGCCTGAGACTATGTCCCAGGTGGAGGAGAGCTTGGAGGTGCACTCCACCACATGGAACTGACACTTCATTTGTTCCTTTTCTTCCTTTCCCCTTGGTGTTCTTGTAGGCTTCTTTCCTTTGTCACTCTTTCCCATGGGCTTCCCTGATGATTGCTCAACAGAATCCATAAATCATGCACACATGGAGTGCAATAAGTGCATTGATATATCAACAGGGAAAATGTTAGTTAAATCATGTAAATTCATAGTTAGATCCATTTGTATACCCTTAGAAGATCATGACATTCATCATTGTTAAATATTTGGAGCTTGCTTGGGTCATTTATGCAAATGCGGGTTCAGGGGTGCGGGTTTCCCCTGGGTGAAAGCTGTCAAAAACGGTTTGGAGTAGGGAAGCGTTGAGATCATGGAATCTTGCAGATAGCCACCCACAGTAGAAATTTCGTGTCGCTTGATTGATGAGAAAATATCCCATGGAATGATTAGACATGTGTGAAAATTGGCTATAAGGTGCTCGAGGCTGCAAGATTAGGCTTTAGTACAATTGCGGGTTTGAAGGATGTGGGTGTTGTGGGGGGGAAGGACATTAACGCTTTGTCGTTAAATAGCGGTGTTGGATGGATGACCCCCCACATGTAGAGTTTTTCATAGCGGAACCTGCATGGTAAATTTCCTTCATGAGTTCGCTTTCTTTTTGAGTTGGAGGTTGCGGACCTCAGAGTTGAGCAATGTGGGTTTTGGGCAATGGAGGAGCGCTAAGCACTTGTCATTAAGGAACAAATTTAACAGGGCAAACTTTCGACTGTGGCAGCCTGCATCGGCGGACCCGTTGGAGTGATTTGCTCAAAAGCTTGTGACTTGATGTTTTAGGACCGATAGTGGCGAAGGTGGGCCCGTGGTCCGCATGGCGGGGGGACGTGTGAGATTTGTCGTCAAAGATCGATGGTGAAATGATGACCACCTACATGGAAACTTCCTCAAAGCCACAACTCTTAGCAATTTTGAGTTATTTCAAATTAAGCACATGAAAGATGCATTATAAGGGTGCCTAGAACTATTCCTCAATGATTTGACCCCTTTTGAAAAATGTAAAAATTTGGAACGTGGAAGCTGTAGGGTCTGGCACCGTTAAAAATGACATTCCACACATAGGAACTTGCAGATGGAAACTCGCACACGAAAACCCGTGGATAGACTTCCGCACACGAAAACCCGCAGACAGACTTCTACAGACGAAAACCCACAGATGGACTTCTGCACACGAAAACCCGTGGACAGAAACCCGCAGACAGCAACCCGTAGTGAAATCCCCGCAAAGTTACAAAACTTAGTATATTTGAGATTTTCAATTTTAGCACATGGGAAAAGGGTTAGAAAGAGTGTCTAGACATATTTCCTAAATATTTGACTCATTTTAAAAAATACAAAAATTTGGAATGTAGAAGTCGGAGGGTCTAGAGCCGTAAATAAAAAATGACATTCCGCACACAAAAACCCACACAAAAAAACCCGCAGACGGAAACCCACAGACAGTGACCCACATAGAAACCCAAAGATGGAAACCCGCACACGAAAACTCACGAACGGAGACCCGCACATGGAAACCCGTGAACAACGACCTGCAATGAAATTTTCACAATTTCTTAAAACTCAAAAAAACCTTTGCAATTCACTTAGGCATCACAAACACATCCCAAATCCATAGGCAACTTGCCCCTAAAGTCAAAAAATGAAGGAAAAAGTGAAGCAAGCGAGAAGGGACCAAGCCAGCAGGAGCAAGGGAAAAAGTAAAAAAAAGGGGGTCCCTAGCTTTGGCAGGGCGTGTGTGCAAAATATGTACAACAATAACATTATCCATTTTATCTTCAAGGGTTGATTCTTTCTCATGATGACCCTTAGGTTTCTTCAATTTTTTTATATCATCTCTCTTTCCCACTTTGACAGAGGCTCTTCTATTATTCTCAATGTATAATGTAGTTCTAAAGGCCTCTCTTAGATCCCTCATATTTTTACCTCTTAACAAATACCCCGTCTTAGATTCAAAATAATTGCAATAAAGGACTAGACATACTTGTTCATTTGGTCTCAAATTTGTAGGAACTCTAAACATTCCCTTCTGAAATCTAGTATTAAACTCAAAGACCATTTCATTATGCCCTTTTGAGATACTATTAAGTTCATTGAGCGTAAACCTGGGGTTAGTCTTGTCCATGTATATTTCTCTGAACACTCTTGAATTCCTCCTAAGACCTTATACTTTCATTAGACGAAAAATTATACCAATCTCGAACATTTTCAGTCAATGATTACATGAATAAATTCATCATTACATCTTCATTCTTAATCTCAAAATCATCCATCATATTATTGAAAGACCTCAAATGGTCTTCCCCTGATATGGCATTATTCATAAAAAATTTGACAAGGACATTTCTGATATCAATTGGAATAGGATTAGAGTAACCAGGGATCCCATGAAAGTATAAATGTCTATACCTTTCTTATTAAAAAGGCCTTCTAACAAACTAATATCATTGATTAAATTGTTTCCCAACATTACCCTACCCTACAATGTTTTGATTTCCTTGATTTGCATTATTCCTTCCAACATTCTGGTTTCCTTGTTGACTTGCATTAATTCCACCAAACTAAATGTTGGCATTCCCTTGGTACTGAGAAGATTGCCCAATTCCACTCATATTCTAAGGCTAAGAATGTGGGACAAACTGACCTACATGAGAAGATAGATTCAGGACAATAGTTGGGGTAGGTTGGGATGTAGAAGGAGGTTGGTTTTGAGAACTGGAGGTTGCAAAATCTCCAAAGACCATATGAAGATTTTAAAAATTCAATTTTTCTTTGCAACTCAACATTGATAGCTAATTTCTCCATTCTCTCCAATTCCTTTTATAATAATTCATTCTCCTTCTATAACTTGAGATCTAATGGGTTAGGTATTATGGATGCATTAGACTTATGAGATTATGCATTCTCATTTATGCTTACTCCCTTGTTGCGATCTATAGGCTTCTTTCCTTTGTCTACAGGCTAGGAGAGGTTATTTATAGTGGAAGTAGTTGCTACTTTACTAGTAATAATAGAACGTTTCCATGTGTTGGTATGAGTGTTTCCTATTGGAAAATTTAAATAATTCTTGCTAATTATGGGGGTAAGAATAGGACTATAAGATGAAGCAAGGGTAGAAGAAGGATTCTCTTGGCTTAGCAACTTCATTTGTCTAACTCTTCTCTTCAAATGGTCTCTCTCATACATAACATTTATGATTTTCTCCTCTTTCCTTTTCCTTCTTGATCCTCAACCCTTCAAGTCTCTAAGCCTCCTCTTAGAGTCCCAAGACTTCATGCAACAAATCATCTTCATTGAGCAAAGTAATATCAAAATATGAGTTTTCAAGAGCACTATCCATAAGATTTGAAGCATCCATGTGGAAAGCATGAGTAGGTGCTTTACTAATAGGATCACCAAACAAGTCATAACCTAAAGGATTGGATATTTTTGATGCCCCAAGGTTTAATCTTTGAGATTATGATTTAGCATCAAAATTATACTCCCAGAACTTCTCCCTCTATTGTTGTTCATTAGCTAGAGGATTTGAATGAGCGTGACTTTCACCAATAGGTTCCCTTAAAATTGAACCTTTCTCATTTGCAGAAGGCATTCCAAATTCAAACATTCTTTTCAAATTATCATTACTACTTTCGTGGGAATGTCTAGATCCTAGTGGAGGAGGAGAAACAAACTTACTTGTATTTGCATCCTTCTTCTTCCATGATTGTTGAGTTTTTTGTGGCAATTCACCCTCTAGCTTATGCTCAAGATTCTTCTTGAGATGTCCTCCGGTTCCTCTCATGATCTTTGCAACTTTCTCAAACTTCTTCTTTCATTATTTAAAATATTTTGTACTAGAAAATGAGACTCAAAGTCACCATCCAAATGTATGGGAATTTGAAAATATTTTCACAATTCTTAGAGAAAATTGCAAATGTAGAAACAATTTGGACAAATCCTAAGATAGATTGCAAAGCAATTCACAAAAATATGTGAATAAGACCAAAAATTTTGGATGAAAGACTTTAAACCAATAAATTATGGTATACTTTGAAGAACTTAATGTGTATGACCTTGAAATTCTATGACTCTGAAGATAGTTGATCTGTAACTAGAGATTTAGCAAGTTATTCCCTAGTAGAGTCACCAATCTCTTGGTGGCTCGGATGGGTAAAGTAAATCTCATAATTATCAACCTCTTGTTACAATTCAGACTTAAAACTTTAATGAATCTTTATCAGATGATCTCTAACCATAATTTCTTAAGTTTAGTCCCCATTAGAGTCACTAATCTGTTGGTTTTTTTTAATTCCCAACAAGATTCTCACAAGTAATCTATATGATTGCCATTCCTAATGATAAATAATTGGAGGGATTGGCCAACGACTAGGAGAAAGTTGGATAAAACTTTCCCTCTTCACTTTGGGCTCTACAAAACCTAGGAGGGTGATCCCTCCAAATATTTGAAAGATCTCCTTTTCCAATTACTTGAAATACTATAAATAGTAGATGTGTTCTCAACAAATTTTCTTGAGGATTATGAAAAATTCAAAGATCAAGCCAGGAAGATTTGCTTGATGATTATGAAAATTAAAGGATCTGGCAACATCCTTTAAGAATTTTAACAATTCATAATAGGATAACATAAGATGTGATGCAATCAAGGTAGGAGGATCCAATTAAGGACTGTCCAGCCTTGCAGCCTAAATTACTAACTTCGTGATCATAACAAACAAGCAACGAAAATTAACAGCTAATCCACATAAAGATAAAAGACATTCATGAACACCAGACACAAGATATATCCTGGGAAAACCCTAACAAGGAAAAACCCATCCATCAAAGATCATTCCTCATTATATTAAATCTCAAAACACATTACATATGCCTCTCAGGCTTAACAGATTCTAGGATGCAACCCAGGGATTACAAATAACTCATACAACAACAATCTTCACAACAATCTGCCATTGACTCCATTTCCTACTCCACACTCTCTACTCTGGGGTTCTTCCAGATCAGAATACTTCATCACCATGCTTCATACTTCACACTATCAAGCACCTTATTGATCCATCTCCCTTCTGTCTAATGTAACAAATCCTCTCTCTTCTATTTATATCATCCATAAATCAATTAACTCTTAACATGTCGGCCCAATTACAACAACTAGTAAAATAACGCACCAACTTAGATAGGTCGGCCCCAAACATTAACAACTTACAATGTGAATCAACCAAGGTTGACCACAACAAAGCCAAGACCCAAAACAACATCCTCGATCATGTAAACACCTAAATTATTTCTCAAAGATCCACAACACGCCACAATTCCTTGTCGGCCAAGAACATGGAAAACATAAACTCTCAAAATAAAATCACCAATCACGAGCACACAAATCAATGTGGAAAAACAACACACGATTTGGAAACATCCACGAGCATTAGGAACCACCACGGAAACATCCGCAACAACTCCAGTTACCAGAATCACATCACCTTTCTCTAGGAACACCAACTAGAACAACTAAACAACTGTCAACACATAGATCTTCACAACTCGATCGATCCTTCATGTGGATCCTTGAAACTTAACATGGAAATACTAGATGTACTCAGCAAAAAACCCTTTAATACACAACCTCTGATCATCCACATACTAGGCTAGCCATGTTGATGGCTAAACTAAACTTCACTGTCAACTGCTTCAATTTTCTGAATGCTTTCGGATGCCTCTGCAGCAGACTCTCGGGGTTATTTGAAAAGTGAGCCTCTTCACTTTGGTCTATACTATGTCAAATCAAATTTTGTCTCCTTAAATGGGTTTGGTGATCTATCCACAGGTATTTGCAACTACCTCAAGGTTAGCGTTTTTTTCAAGTCCACCCTGCAAACTGCCTCAAGCTCTCCAAGGTTCAACGTTCTACTTGTAGGCCTTACACTGCCTCATTGGTCAAGGATCTGAGCAAGCCCACCCTGCAAGTTGCCTCTAGTTCTTCATCTTGCCATGGTCAAGGTTCGAAGATCTACTTGCAAGCCTTGCATTGCCTCACTGGTCGGCGGTCTGAGCAAGCCTTCTCCGCAAGTTGCCTTGAGATCATTGTCTTCTTCTATTTCTTCATTCACATTTGCTTCACTCTGGTTCATAAAATTTCTCCTTAAGATTAATGCTTCACCTTCTTCTGGTTCTATGAATTATGAAACCTCCAAAGGTTCCCCTTCCTCTGCATAAATTAATTTAGGTTCTTCTTCATCTGCACAAACTATCTCTGCATCCTTTACTGCCTCTCTTTCATTAGCTTCTCTAATATTAAGTTCTTGATGACACTCAATGCTTGATTCTTTCTTCCTCCAAACTCCTTTATGCTCTACATAAGGTCTTCTTTCTCTACATCTTGATCCCTCTTTTCCTCCAACATATGAGTTCCTCCATCTGTACCGTCTTCTCAACATACAAGTAACATGTTTCCATTTTGCTCCATCAATCCATCCATAATTCATCTGCTTACAATCTATCAAAGGCTTTCTCCTTCTCATTTTATCCCAACACATCTTCTTAGAATGATTCCTCAATCCACATAACTTACAAGGATGTAGATCCCAACACATTTCCTTTTCATATCCATGCCTATTACAATGTGAACAATACACACCTTCTCTTCTCTGATTCAAACTTGCAATAACATTCTTACCTCGGTCATATCCAAGGCCTTCACTTTTTGATCTTATCACCAGATCAATAGGTTTTGTAACTCCTTGCTATTGCTTCCCCAATCCTTTTCCTTCATATCCCATTCTCTGCATGATCTTGAAACCAATACCATCACCAAAAATTGTAGACTTTGTTATATTTTTATCTTCGAATTCACCTTTTGCAACATCACACAAATCATTAGTATCACAAGAAACATCACAAAGTTCAGTCTTAGATGTCAGATTCTCATTCTCCTTCTGGCATGCTATAAGTGACTACTCCAACTGATCACATGTTTCTTCAAACCATATATTTCCTTCTTCTGCAAACTGTTCTCCTTGTTCAACTCTTTCAAACCTTCCTCCAAATCTCTGTACATATCCAACTCTGCTTCTAGTTCTTCATTTCTCCTTACATTTTTCAGTTCTTCTTCAAGAGCATCATAATTGTCTCCTCCTAGTTCTTTTATCCTCTCTATCAATTCTGAATTACACCTCTTGATTTCATACAATTCTTCCTCCAAAGTATCCCTTTCACATAGTAGGGTTTCATTTTCCTTCTTCATCCTCTTCCCACTCTTCCCCATTGAAACAAATCAGATAAACACCCAAATCCGAATGTTCAACCAACTAACAGACTCACAACCAGCACTAATACCAATTAATGCAGTCAAGGTAGGAGGATCCAATTAAGGATTGTCTAGCCTTGCACCCTAAATTACTAACTCCATGATCATAACAGACAAGCAGCAAAAATTAACAGCTAATCCATAGAAAGATAAAATACATTCATGAACACCAGACATAAGATATATCCTGGGAAAAACCTAACAAGGAAAAACCTAGCCATCAAAGCTCATTCCTCATTATATTAAATCTCAAAACACATTACATATACCTCTCGGGCTTAATAGATTCTAGGTTGTAGCCCAAAGATTACAAATAATTCATACAACAACAATCTTCACAACAATCTGTCATCAACTCCATTTCCTGCTCCACACTCTCTCTGCTCTGAGGTTCTTCCGGATCAAAATAATTCATCATTGTGCTTCATACTTTACATTATTGATCACCTTATTGGTCCATCTCCCTTCTGTCTGTCGTAACAAATCCTCTCTCTTCTATTTATATCATCTGCAAATCATTTAACTCTTAACATGTCAACCCAATTACAATGGATAGTAAAATAACGTGCCAACTCAGATAGGTCGGCCCCAAACATTAAAAAATTACAATGTGAATCATCCAAGGTCGGCCACAACAAATCCAGGACCCAAAACAGCATCCTCGATCACGTAAACACCTTCTAAATTATTCTTCAAAGATCCACAACATGCCACAACACCTTGTCAGCCAAGAACATGGAAAACATAAACTCTCAAAATAAAATCACCAATCGCAGGCACACAGATCAATGTGGACCAACAAAACATGATCTAGAAACATCCACGAGCATCAGGAACCACCACAAAAACATCTGCAACAACTCCAGTTACTAGAATCACATCACCTTTCTCTGGGAACACCAACTAGAACAACTGAACAACTATCAGCACACAGATCTTCACAACTCAATCGATCCTTCATGTGGATCCTTGAAACTTAACATGGAAATACTAGATGTACTCAACAACAAACCCTTTAATCCACAACTTCTGATCATCCACATACTGGGCTAGCCATGTTGATGGCTAAACTGAACTTCACTGTCAACTGCTTCAATTTTTTGAATGCTTCCGGATGCCCCTGCATCAAGATGACATCAAACTTAACAAATGACTTCAACTAAAATTAAAATTTGTAAATTTTCTTTATGTATGTGACCATTAAGATTGTAATCAAACATAAATTTAAGAGATTGGTGCCTTATTCTAGGGCACAAAGTTAGAACATATGCAATTGAGGTTTTTCTAATAGCATTTTACCCAAACATCATAGAGCTTCACAATAATGCATTACACTATTGCACTCACAAACCCTAACTAATTATACTTACAACTCCTTGCATAAGTTCATACAAATCTACATTCCCATTAAAGCATTTAGTGTATTCTTTGAATAAGAAACATAACAAAAACATACATTCAAAGGAAGGAGAATGAAGATAGATTAAATGATCTTTGATCAATTTTTGTTCATAATTTGTATAAAATATACATGAGGGGAAATTTTCCAAAAACTATGCCATTGTATTCAAAAGAAGATGCTAGTACTGTTAAACAAAGACCTGCAAATTACATAAAATTTCAAACTTGCACAATGACCTAGAAAAGTTTAGATTTTATTACTCTATGCTCTGGAAATACAAAAAATTCTCCAAGATCTCATGCAAGTGGTTTTGAATTTCCTTTTATAAGACAAAAGATATTTTCAAGCTGTTGAAAAAAATTCTCCCACTTTCCAAAAAGCGATCGCCATAGAAAGTGGTGGTAATTATTTCCAAGAAATATCATAACAATTTGTATCAAAGCCATGATTTGGGTCAATAATTTTTCTGTCATAACTTATAGACCTGTAGACATCCAAATTTGGACACTTAATTTATCCAAATTTATCACTTTTCATCTAAACATCCTCTTATCCAAGTTAATTAAGTAATATTACTATTATTTAATTAATATCCTTAATTCTGCCAAATCCCTAAGGTATTTATTAATTAAATACCTTACCCTCTTTAATCCCTTTTCATCAAATGAATTAAATAAATATTACATTTATTTAATTCCTCACATGTCATTTTCATCTAATCCTAATCCATCTCCTAATTTCTTCATTAGGGATGTGCACATGCCTAATTCTTGATTAGGATGTGTCACATCCTCCAACTTTTGCAAGTTGGCTTCTAATCTTCATTTATCTTCTAATTACCGATTAATTAATCTTAATCAGTACCTTGGTCAACTCTTTCCATCCCCTAAGGAATTTTTAATTCCTTTTTATTCTTCCAAGAATCCCCTTTTCCCATGCATCTTCTAGAACCTTTGACTTGTCACATCAAATCACATGTGACAAACTCCCACCTTTTGGGAACATTGTCTTATCCACTAGATTCTTCCAATCATTGTGAATTTAAAATTCACTTTTATTCACCCAAGATTCTTCCCATCTCCCAATGTACTTGCAAGGAACGTGTACTTTCTCCACATCATGTACCTTTTGGCCACCTCACTTACACCTCATCTCCTCTTAGCCACTTCACCATCCACATGTCAAGATGTGAGGGCTTGTGAGTTCTCAACCCACCATATCCTTTCATCTTGACTTTGTTGGATGAATATCAACCGTTGAATTCTCTAGAGAATTCAAATTCTCCTATAAATACCCCCTCCTCAAGGACATTTTCAACACTTAGTCATTTGATAACTACATGCTGCCAATTTGCATTTTCAATCATCTACCATCATCTAGCTATCCATTCTAATCATTTTTCACATTCAATCTTACATTTAGTCACTCAAGAAATCATCTAAGGAGCACACAAAATCATCCCAAGCAAAGGGCCAATCAAGGAATCGTCAACAACAAGGAAGGTGAAATCATTTGTATCTTGTTTTATCTATTTTCTTTCTTGTTTTATCAATCTTTTGGCTAATCTTGAAGTGTCCTTAGTCTTTTATCACTTGCATTTTTAGGTATTTTGCACATTATACTAGGATAAAATTCTTAAGGTTCACATTTCTGGCATGCCCGGTGGGACCCACAAACGGGTTCTTGCATTTAACCTCCATTTTTGCTAAGTATTTTGTAGGAAAAGGTCGCAGAAAGGCGGAAGCGCCCTCTGTTTTACCGCAAAAAGGTGGAAGCGCCCTCCTTTTTACTGCAGAAAGGCGGAAGCGCCCTCCTTTTTACTGCAGAAAGGCGAAAGCACCCTCTACTTTACTGCAAAAAGGTAGAAACGCCCCTTGCCTTACCCCAAAAAGGCGGAAGCGCCCTCTAACTTTTTGTTGCAGAAAGGCGGAAGCGCCCCCATTTTGCTGCAGAAAGGCGGAAGAGCCCCCATTTTTGCTGCAGAAAGGCGGAAGCGCCCTCCTTTTTACTACAAAAAGGCGGAAGCGCCCTCTTCTTTACTGCAGAAAGGCGGAAGCACCCTCTTTTTACCATAGAAAGGTGGAAGCGCCCTATATCTTGCATTTAACATTCATTTTTGCTAAGTATTTTGCAGAAAAAGGTCACAGAAAGGCGGAAGCGCCCTCCTTTTTACTGCAGAAAGGCGGAAGTGCCCTCCTTTTTTACTGTAGAAAGGTGGAAGCGCCCTCTTCTTTACCGCAGAAAGGCGGAAGCGCCCCCATTTTGCTGCAGAAAGGTGAAAGCGCCCCTATTTTTGCTGCAGAAAGGCGAAAGCGCCCCTATTTTTGTTGCAGAAAGGCGGAAGCGCCCCCATTTTGCTGCAAAAAGGCGGAAGCGCCCCTATTTTTTTTGTAGAAAGGCGGAAGCACCCCTATTTTGCTGTAGAAAGGCGGAAGCGCCCCAAATCAGCAAAGTTTGGAAGGTAAAATAGTCATTTTAGCTTCGTTTTTGCTCTCGTTTTTTGCTATTTTCAAGTAGTAACCCTCTAATATTGTTTTGGCAAGAATATTGGTGTTTTTTGTTAACGTTTTGCAGCATATTATGGCATAATTGACCAAGAGCGAAGAAAAAACACCTAACACTTGTTTGCAGGGCCATCTATTTGATTAAATTTTAAAAAATTATCCTTGTTGTCTTGGAACATAGTCTAATTAGGGGGAATAAACTTTATTGCTTGCTGTGATTGTTTATTCTTGTGTTACCCAAGGGGGCATTAATTTGTTTTCACTTTCCCCTTGCACTTTGTGTGAGCCTAGGGAGCAGTTGGAAACGGTTAGTGTCTTCTTTTTAGTGGGACCTGCCTGGAGATTTCATCACTTCAAGGGACGATTCCAACCACGCGTACCGGCGGGGTATATAAAGGGGGGAGAACGAAAGTTGTACCCCAATCCAGTCACGTCGTAATTGGTGGAGCGTCGAAGCTAGGGTGATACCTAGATAGACGTGAAGAGTTGGTCCGAGACTTTCAGTATCTCACTGGGGTTCCTGACTCACGCTTGTGATGGGCTGGTGTTCACAGTTGTGCCTCATGTACCAAGAGTATATCGATGACTCCCTAGAAGCTTTGTGCATCCTAGATTAAGACCTTGCCTAGCCATACCATTAACCTTAATCATAGGATTGTGCTTGCTTGAAGTGTTTTCTTGTGAAAAATCTATGAAATCTTTGATACTTTGGCCTTACTTTATCATTTTGTGTCCTTACCATAGCCTTTGCCATCAAAACTAAGCTCTGTCTTACCGCAGAAAGGCAGAAGCACCCTCTATTTTGCTACAGAAAGGCGGAAGCGCCCCTGATTTGCTGTAGAAAGGCGGAAGCGCCCCTGATTTTGCTGTCTACGCCCCTGATTTTGCTGTCTACGACCCTGATTTTGCTGTCAACGCCCCTAAAAACTGTCAACGCCCCTGATTTTGCTGTTTACGCCCCTGATTTTGCTGTCAACACCCCTAAAAGCTGTCAACACCCCTGATTTTGCTGTCAACGCCCCTGAAAGCTGTCAACGCCCCTGATTTTGCTATCTACGTCCCTGATTTTGCTGTTAATGCCCCTGAAAGCTGTCAATGCCCCTGATTTTGCTATCTACACCCCTGATTTATCTGTCAACGCCCCTGAAAGTTGTCAATGCCCCTGATTTTGCTGTCTACACCCCTGATTTTGGTGTCTACGCCCCTGATTTTGCCGTCAACGCCCCTGAAAGTTGTCAACGCCCCTGATTTTGCTGTCTACGCCCCTGATTTTGCTGTCAACGCCCCTGAAAGCTGTCAATGCCCCTGATTTTACTGCAGAAAGCTATCTACGCCCCTGATTTTGCTGTCAACGCCCCTGATTTTGCTGTCTACGCCACTTATTTTGCTGTCAACGCCCCTGATTTGCTGCAGAAAGCTGACTACGCCCCTGATTTATCGCAGAAAGCTGACTACGCCCCTTTAACTTCTCGGGGCCATCATTTGCAAACCGTGCATCGGATCGACTTCGTCCAAAAACCAAAGTTGCTTAGTTTTTTCAAGCTCTATTCAGTGGTACCTTCCATTTCCACCTATCAAGAATTTGACTATCCCGGGGCGGCCATGCCCCGCATCGTGGGGTGGACACACCCCTAACTTCCCGGGGCTGTCATTTACAAACCGTACGTCGAATCGACTTCGTCCAAAAACCAAAGTTGTTTTTTTTTTCAAGCTCTATTCAGTGGTACCTTCCATTTCCACCTATCTAGAATTTGACCATCCCGGGGTGGCCACGCCCCGCATCGCAGGGTGGATACACCCCTAACTTCTCGGGGCTGTCATTTACAAACCGTACGTCGAGTCAACTTCGTCCAAAAACTAAAGTTGCTTAATTTTTCAAGCTCTATCCAGTGGTACCTTCCATTTCCTCCTATCAAAAATTTGACCATCCCAGAGCGGCCACGCCCCGCATCGTGGAGTGGACATGCCCCTAACTTCCCGGGGCTGTCATTTACAAACCGTACGTCGAATCAACTTCGTTCAAAAACCAAAATTGCTCAAATTTTCAAGCTCTATCTAGTGATACCTTTCATTTCTTCCTATCAAGAATTTGACCATCCCGAGGCGGCCACGCCCCGCATTGCGGGGTGGACACGCCCCTAACTTCCCGGGGCCATCATTTACAAATCGTGCATCGGATCAACTTCATCCAAAAACTAAAATTTCTCAATTTTTTGAGATCTATCTAGTGGAACCTTTGTTTCTTCCTATCTAATCAAACCAATCCATTCCTCTAATCAAATACATACAATCATCTAATCAATCCAAGCACACCAATCCTATCAAGTTCATCCAATCACAATTATCCAATCAACATCATCTAATCATTTGATCCTATCGAATCAAACTAATCTAGTACTTTAATCAAATTCATCAAATCATCTACCCGATCCAATCATCCGTCTACTGAATCCCATTAAAATCAAAAGCAATCCCATCCAATCATCCTAATCTGAGCTTTTGTCCAATCCTGATCTGAGCTTGACCAAAATCCCGATTTGAGCTTTAATCTATTCCCATCCAAAATCTTTTATCCATCCTCTTTATCCTGTCATCATCATGAATCCTCATCCTCCATCAATAGTGGTCAAGGGAAACCCTAATTACGTTGACACTGATAATGAAAGTCTTGTTGATTAAGAGGTATACGACATAGATTCCCTTGACACTATCATCTCTTGTAAGCTTTCTCCACCCACTTTCCAAAATCCAATTAAGCCTAATCATGTTCCTTATGCTACCTTTGACAAGGGGTATCCAGTACCTTCCCCTTCCCATCTACATCATCCTCTTATTCAACATCCACATCCTCTTATCCTCATCTTCCATCACAATATTCCTATTATAATTCCCCATACATGACCCCCTGTCCTAATCCTCTTTTCCAGTCTATCCATACTAATCTTACATCCACACCCTTTTACCTTAATCCTACACCCACATATCCTAATCATAATCCACCATCCCAATACCTTTTTTATAATCCATCCCCCACATCCTCTTGTCCCACTACACCACCTATATCCTCTTGTCCTAATCTACAATCCACGTACCCCTATCTTAATTCACCACTCCAATATCCTTACCTTAACCCTCCATCCAATCCCATTCATACATCTACTCCTAGTCCTCCATCCAATCCCATTCATCCATCCCATCCTAGTCCTCCATCTACTCCTAGTCCTCCATCCAATCCCATTCATCCATCTACTCTTAGTCCTCCATCCACTCCTAATCCCCCATCTACTCATAGTCCTACATTCAATCCCATTCCTCCATCTAACCCTAGTCCACCAATCCATAATCCCTCATCCATTTCTGCCACCCTAGCCAAGCCAACCATATGCAAGTCTCTCATTTCAGAAGTTCTCCAAGGACTAATTACAAATAAGCCATCCCCAACTCCACATCTTGAAGTCATGGAACCATTCCATCTAGATCCATCATCCACGGTCACTAGTGATGAGACCCTTCTCCATACCACATCTATTATTGACGTTACCACCCCTAATACTGCTCAAACCATTGAAACCATTGAACCTACTAAATCTATTGAACCCACATCTCCCTCTACTCCTAGATCTACCCAATCCATCGAAGATACCCAAATCCAATTCACTCTTCCCACTCCTAGTAGCACCAAAACCCATTCCAATGAGCCTCATGAATCTTCCATCCCTCCATCTTCCCCACTTGAAGAGTCCCAACAAGACTCCATTATCATGCCTCCCACACACGATGAGTCACGCCAAGAGTCTAATCCAAAGCATGCCAGCATATCCCCTTCTCTAGATCAAGATCCTACCATCCCATCTAGTCCACCTCAAGATCACAGTCCCCCATCCATTCCATCCCATAATCCCCTTGTCATTCAAGCTTCCACTACTCCATCTCCATCTCCATTGCATGAGCCTACTACCACAAATCTAGATCCTATCATGGCCCCTAATCCCTCTCCTAATGTTGCTATCCCATCATCTCCTTCTCATGATCCCCCATCATCGCCTAAAAATGCTATCCCCACACCGCTTGCATATCCCCTTGGTCCTCTCACATTCCTCCATGGTGGTCTCCTCGCAGAAGAAAAACAAAGCATATACACCAACCCTCCTCTTCCACCTAATAATGAACTCGCATCATTCTTCTAGAATAACAAAAATCCTGTCCTAGATCGAATGCTCAAGAGAATGAACTATCAAGGAAAAGGTTTAGGCCTTCATGAGCAATGTATTATAGAGCCCATCCAAGCTAAAGAACATTTGTATCCGCAAGGTATTGGATGTACTACTCATGACTCGCAATCTAAAAATGTTGGTACAACCTCTAGACGTCCTCAACAAGCCTCTTCCAAAATAAATATAGGCTCTTTCCATCGCTCCACCAAATCATATGTTGCCATCCCTCCTCCTTTATCGTATCGCCTCAAAACCACCGTCCATATTCCTCCTTCATTTGCACCATCCATTTTGGGTCCTTACATCCCTCCATCTACCGTGCCCATGTTTCCTCCAGGTCCTACGTCTATTTTGGGCTCCTATATCCTAAAATCACCTCCTCCATCTCATCCTATCCATCCCTTCATCCATTCATCACCTATCCATCTCATCCATCATAAACATCCCTCTCACATACCCCATAGTCAGGATCAATAAAGGCATTTACCTAAACATCCTCCATCTACACATAATCCCCATACTCCTACCTCCATCACTCCACATCATCCATCTCCTCACACCCATCCCATTGCTATTAAAAGCACTTTGGCTGTTAAAGACAATATGCATAAATCCAAGCATCCACATGAATCTACGGCTCCCCATGTCCCCTCCAAAAGACATGGTGAAGAAAAGAAAAATCTAAATATACATCAAATCCATAGGCCCCAAAGGCCCACCAAAGCAAAAATAAAAACCATGTGGATCCCAAAGAAAAAAGATGCAATGCCATCACATGGAAAATCTGTAAGAACATCCAAAGTCACTAATCCAAAAGCTAATCATACACCCCTTTCATCTCCTAAGTCCGTTTTGGGTCCCTGTGTCTCGAAATTCACCATTCCATCTCCTCCATTATCCCCACATTCTCCATCCCTTAATCCTATTATCCTTTCACATCCACCAACACATGTGCCAATGTTGGTCATGAACACATCTCCCCATCACATATCCACCCCATCATTCTATCCATACCCTTTCCAGCATCCCATCCATTATCCCATGTATCAACCCCATCAAATTCCTCTAATTCATCCTCATGCATAATCCATTTATCCTCATACGGTTGTACCAACATCTAATAGTCACTTCAAACATGGGCTCATAACACCTTGATACTTATCACATGTCTTCTAAATCTACTTATCCACTTCCTTATCCTTACCCATCTCCTTCTGCATGACATCCAAAAAGTCTAAAAATCCATAAAAATTCAAAAAAAAAAAAACAAAATAGTAAAGAGAAATAATTCGTCCAATGGTGAAAACTTGGCAAATAAGCTGGATAAGTATCATGCAAATCCCCATCTCAGACTTGGGGGCGAATCCCCATCTACACTTGGGGCGTGAATCCCCATCCCACTTGGGGCAACTTCTGATATGCATTCCCTCCATCCGCTATGCTTCCAACTATTTACCCATCTTCCTCATTATCTCTTTATAAATCCCCATCCCACCTATTCAGCATCCTACCATCATATCCCATTTTATCTCCCATTCCCCTCCATCCTTCTTGTGATCTTGATCAAAATAGGGGCACCTATCTATACATGCTTTGGACACCTATTGGTATACATTCCCTTCATCCATGCTCTATCATATTCCTTAGCCACCCATCCTATCCTCATCTAGTTATCTCCCTTTATCTTCCCATCCACTTGTCTTCTATCCCTCATGCCTCCTCATATGCAACATATCTAGAGTGGGGGCATCTGCTTCCTTTGTGACATAGTCCTTGGAGACATCATCTATCATAACATCCCTTCATCTTCCTATCCATCTATCATAGCATCCCTTCCATCTCCCCATCCTTATCTTCATATCCATCTATCCTAGCATCCCTTTCATCTCCCAATCCTTCTGTACCTATCCATCTATCACAACATCCCTTCCATCTCCCCATCCTTATCTTCATATCCATCTATCCTAGCATCCCTTTCATCTCCCAATCCTTATATTCCCATCCATCTAAACAATCCCTCCCCTCCCCCATCCCTATATCTCTATCCATTCTTTCATCTTTATCCTCATACCATCTCACAATCCCTTGTCATTGGTATCTAGCTATAGGCCTCCCCCCATGCAACCCAATTCCATTTATCTCATCATCATCACCCCTGCTTCTCTTGCACATCTTTCCAATCTCCTATCACTTTTCATCACTCATCTATATATCATATCATCATCCCAAGTCATTTTAATGCTTTGATAACTATCGCATCCCTGAGCTTTATGTGATCATCATCATCCTATCCAATCCAACAGGTCTATCCTATCTTGTTGTATCAGTCCCATCTTTTTATCCACTTATCCTATCATCTTATCATCCTTTATCCATTGTTTGCCTTTGGTCTTGTCGAACTACGTTGCCCCTGTGCTTTCACGTAGGCAAGGTCGATCATTTGATCCACCCCCGAGGTTCCATCATCGATCTTCATTGTCCACTTTGCTCTTCTATCGTCTATCATCAATCTTTCTCCTTTTGTCCATCCTATCTTTACCATCCATCAAGGTCTCCATCTTGGTCAGTCATCCACCTTTCGCTGAACTACGAGGACTCCGCGCTTTCACTTAGGCAAGGCTAATCTTTGATCGACCCCCGAGCCCCTAGGTCTTTAGGGTGTGTCAGTCCCATGTCTTGTCTTCCTTGTGTCGTGCCATCAAGCTATGCCCTTATCTAGCCAGTTCTTCACAAACGAGATCCACTTGTATCATGAGATCCAATCAATTTTGAACATCCCACGTCATAACAATCTTTTAGTTTCGTATCCATCATCTTTGGTCTCAACAGGATGCATCATTCCTAACAGACCTCATCAATCCCATCCATCCCTTGATCCTATGGCAAAGGACGTTTGAAATTGATTGTGATATTTTGATACTTTTGAATTTTGTTTATCATTTGAGCTCCCTATCATCACTTGTCAAGGCCGCCATGATCCATCATATTATGGTGTGTTTTGATTAGTCAAAATAGGGGCATATCTTGCTCTTTTGTTTGATTGTGTCTTCTTAGTTGTCCCACGTAGTACCCACCAAGATCCCCGAGGTCTTGTGTTATGCTGGGGCATCCTTTTGTGCTTGTGGTTATCTCAATACCTGGCCCGACCAAGGTCTTTGTGATTTTGGGGTGTTGGGATAGCCTTCTTATCTGTTGTATTTGTTTTATGCATTAGACACTAATTCGCCTTGGTTCTTCATACCCTGACGTCTTGTGTCTTATTCTATAGCAAAAATCAGTGCTCCGAAGATGGAAAATCGCATTAGGACTGCATTTCATTTTCCATTCCGTCATCTTGCATGTATCCCCCATCCTCCCATCTATCAAAATTCCCCCCATCCCTTCACCCTTCATCACTCTCCCTCATCTATCCATCCAATCTTTTCTCATCAACAACACTCCCCCTATCATCTTTATACCTTTCATCCATCTCACATCTCAATCTTCTCCTCATCTGTTCAATCTCGTACAAATCACCTAATCACATCCTTGGTCTTGTCCCCAGTCTCATTACCAGCCTTGACCCATCATCATCATCATCCATTAGTATCCTTTCCTATCCCTTTGGTGTTGTTTTGGGATGTATCCTTCCCTCATCAACAACAATTTCATCATCATCATCGGGAGATATTCCTCCCTATCCTTTAGTGGTGTTTTGGGATGTATCCTTCCCTCATCAATACCACTCAGTGGGATGTATCCTTCCCTATCCTCGTGTTGTTTCGGGATCCTTCACTCCCTCATTGACAACACTCCATCCATCATCAACCCATTTTGGCTTGTACCTTGACTGGGGCAACATCACCTTTTGAAATCCATTTGTGCTTCATCCATCTCCATATCACTTACTCTCTTACCCATCACCTTGCATCCTCCTCCTCATTTCCCATTTCTTCATCTCATCCATTTCGAGAGCACATCCGTGTTCTCTTGAACCCACATTTCCTCTCGAGGGGGCATCCTCAATCCCTACTCTTCATCTTCACCCCCATCATCTTTCTTCCTAGTCATCCCTTGGATGACTGGGACATCTTTTCCAATCTAACCATCTTCTTCTAGGTTCTATATTTGAATATTCTTTGAAATGATGCTACTTCGTAACACCATCTCAAAGAGGGGAAAAATGTAGACATCCAAATTTGGACACTTAATTTATCCAAATTTATCACTTTTCATCTAAACATCCTCTTATCCGAGTTAATTAAGTAATATTTTATTTAATTAATATCCTTAATTCTGCCAAATCCCTAAGGTATTTATTAATTAAATACCTTACCCTCTTTAATCCCCTTTTCATCAAATGAATTAAATAAATATTACATTTATTTAATTCCTCACATGTCATTTTCATCTAATCCTAATCCATCTCCTAATTTCTTCATTAGGGATGTGCACATGCCTAATTCTTGATTAGGATGTGTCACATCCTCCAACTTTTGCAAGTTGGCTTCTAATTTTATTTATCTTCTAATTACTGATTAATTAATCTTAATTAGTACCTTAGTCAACTCTCTCCATCCCCCAAGGAATTTTTAATTCCTTTTTATTCTTCCAAGAATCCCCTTTTCCCATGCATCTTCTAGAACCTTTGACTTGTCACATTAAGTCACATGTGACAAACTCCCACCTTTTGGGAACATTGTCTTATCCACTAGATTCTTCCAATCATTGTGAATTTAAAATTCACTTTTATTCACCCAAGATTCTTCCCATCTCCCAATGTACTTGCAAGGTACTTGTCCTTCCTCCACCTCATGTACTTTTGGCCACCTCACTTACACCTCATCTCCTCTTAGCCACTTCACCATCCACATGTCAAGATGTGAGGGCTTGTGAGTTCTCAACCCACCATAGCCCTTCATCTTGACCTTGTTGGATGAATCTCAACCGTTGAATTCTCTAGAGAATTCAAATTCTCTTATAAATATCCCCTCCTCAAGGACATTTTCAACACTTAGTCATTTGATAACTACATGCTGCCAATTTGCATTCTCAATCATCTACCATCATCTAGCTATCCATTCTAATCATTTTTCACATTCAATCTTACATTTAGTCACTCAAGAAATCATCTAAGGAGCACACAAAATCATCCCAAGCAAGGGTCAATCAAGGAGTCGTCAACAACAAGGAAGGTGAAATCATTTGTATTTTGTTTTATCTATTTTCCTTCTTGTTTTATCAATCTTTTGGCTAATCTTGAAGTGTCCTTAGTCTTTTATCACTTGCATTTTTAGGTATGTTGCACATTAGAGTAGGATAAAATTCTTAAGGTTCACAAGACCATTGTGAATTTTCACATGATATTGTTTGGTTTTTAGGTATAAATTATGTAAATTCTTAGGAAAAAATTTAGACTTCTACAATAAATTTGTAAAAGTTATTAAATTTTTTGTTTTTCATTTATTTACTCTATAGGCCATAAATTTTGATTTATTTAATTTTTTTGGAAATCTTAACAAAAAATATATGGGGTTAGCTCTTTGTAATATATTATTAAATTATTTACTTTAGTGGTCAAAGTTTAGTCAAAACATAAACATCAAAATCTATCTTAGCTAATGTTCTTAAAATGTATGGTTACAACTCACACTCAGTACTATCCTTCTTTACTTAATAGAAGAAGAATATAGAGTTAAAAATAAAAACACACTTAGAGCCATGTCATCTTTAAAAATAAAAACACACTTAGAGCTATGCCATCTTTAGGACTACAAGAATTTTCTATGAATATTAAATCCAACAACCTGTTTTATTTTTCATGCCTAAAATTGAGGGAATAATTCTACCAAAATGTGAAAAGGTGGTACATTTCATTAAGGATAAATTATTTGACCCATTTTCAACATCTTTAAATGAGGGTTTATATAAATTTAAAAAATAAATATTATCAAAATTGAGGGGCCCACAAAACCACCAAGGTGGGTACAACCCTAATAGATAAAATAAAGGAAAAGGACAATCTTTTCAAAGTCCAAAATTAAACCTACCCAAAATAGATATGTGTAAGTTTGATGGTACGTATGTAACTTCATGGATAAGTCTTATGGAATAATATTTTAAACTCCATGCTATATTTTGTTGGTTATTTTTAATTCCCAACCAGATTCTCACAAGTAATCTATAGGATTGTCATTCCTAAAGATCATTTACTTGGAGGGATTGGCCAACGACTATGAGAAAGTTGGATAAAACTTTCCCTCTTCACTTTGTGCTTTGCAAAACCCGAGAGGGTGATCCCTAATAGTATTTGAAAGATCTCCTTTGCTAATTACCTGGAATAATGTAAATAGCAGATGTGTTCTCAATAGATTTGTTTGAGGATTATGTAAAATTCAAAGATCAAGCCAAGCAAATTTTCTTGATGATTATGAAAATTAAAGGATCTGTCAACATCCTTTAAGAATTTTAACAATTCATAATAGGAGAGCATAAGATGACATCAAAATTAACAAATGAATTCAACTAAAATTAAAGTTTGTAAATGTTCTCTATGTGTGTGACCATGGAAATTGTAATTAGACATAAATTCAAGAGACTGGTGCCTTATTCTAGGGCACGAAGTTAGAATAGATGCATTTGAGATTTATTTAATATAATTTTTTCCAAACATCATAGAGCTTCACAATAATGCATTACACTATTGCACTAAAAAATCCTAACTAATTATACTTACAACTTCTTGCATATGTTCATACAAATATGCATTCCCATTAAAGCATTTAACCTATTCTTTGAATAAGAGCCATAACAAAAACACACATTCAAAGGAAAGACAATAAAGATGAATTGAACAATCTTTGATCAATTTCCATTCATAATTTGTACAAAATATAAATGAGGAGACAATTTTCCAAAAACTATGCCATTGTATTCAAAAGAATATGCTAGTACTGTTAAACAAAGACCTGCAAATGACTTACAATTTCAAACTCGAACAATGACCTAGAAAAGTTTAGACTCTATTACTCTATGCTCTGCAAATACAAAAATTTCTCCAAGATCGCATGCAAATGGCCTTGAATTCCATTTTATAAGAAAAAGGGAGAAAACAAGCTTTAGGATCATTTGACGCATGTCATATTTTCATTTGAAAAACAACTACATTACAATATATGAGCACAACTATCCATGGGGAGAAATCCCATATAAGACAAAATTTATTTCCAAGTTGTTGAAGAAGATTCTCCCAGTTTCCAAAAATCCCTCGCCATAGAAGGTGGTGGTACTTTAAACTAAATATTCTTTTGTTTTCGCCTTCTTTTTCTTCCAAATTTTTGGGAACAAAAGGTATAAACAAAAAAAGACAAAATCCAATCTCCACCTCAATAAAAAGAAGGAAACAACCTTTAATATAATTTGTAAATTAGGCTTAATTTGTAAACTTTTCAAGCCATGTGTTGTAATCCTCTTTATTCTTTAGTTAGTGGTAAAGGCTTAGGAAAGATGACCTAGCAAATGAAAGCAAAATTTGGCCCACTAGAAGAAAAACTCTTGTTTGAGCTGTCGAAGACTCTTGTTGGTGCTAATTGTACATAAAAAACAAAAAGGTTGATCCACATCATTTGAAAAATCATAATTTAGGAAGCTAATTATACTTAGCATCTCAAGCTGAGTGCTGCTCTTCAGTAGTCAAGTTGAATGCCATGAATTCATCCAACTTATTCTTGTATGTACCATTTCTCCTTACCACTGAATCAACTTATCTATCAAATTCTTCTAGAAATCTATTTGTCACATATTTTATCCATAAAACTCTTCATTAATTCAATATCAATGGGATCTCTTTCAAATATTACAAAAACCAATGTAGTTGTAATATTTTCTAGATGTGATCTCCAATCTTCATAGGATTTGACTTCCCCATTTTCCTTCATGATGTCAAGTAGGATGCCTATATCACTCTCATCAAACTCTTTAATCAATTCATTTATTATATCCTCCATGTGGCCTACCATCCCCTGATACTCACCTATATTTTTCATAATATGGTATGTTGGAGAAATTTTCCCTGAATTATTAGGATCATATGTTGATCCTTTGATAATACCAATTAAAGAATTTAACCTGGGAACCCATGTTTGCATGAGAGGAACTGCCTCTATTTTTTCTCTAACAAACATGCTTATTACTGTTATCATCAAAGAATAGTTTTTGTGCACACTATTTGTATTCTTCAAAATATTTCCCATAAGGTGTCCTAACACATTAGACATCACATGCATGTTCTCATCATGCTTATAATTTGAATAGTGTATGAACAATTCATCATATACCTTCATTTGTTCCACCAAATACCTCACGTCAGTTCTTGCTCTAGAAGGTGGTGTAGTAGAAGTACTTGATTCCAATGATCTATCTTTTCATACAACCATTACCGTTGACTATGGTGGGGGTGGTGGAGTTTCTTACTATTGTGGTTGTTGTTGCTATTGATGTAATTACAAATCCAATTTCTCAATCCTCTCCTTCCTTTTATTATATTTATTCAATAGATCTCGATATTTCTTTAGAGGCTGGTTATATTGATCTTGTAAGGACTCAGTGGTTTCTTTAGTGAATTTAGCAACATTTACAACTAATGTAGCTACCTCCACTACAAATATATCATAAACTCTTTTTACAATCATTCCACCCCTCAGATACCCTATTTGTTTATCTATAGTTGGCTTATTTTCTCTAAAGCCTAAATTGCCAATGTGTCCCACTTTAGACTGAATGCAAAACTAGACAATGCATTTAGAGCTTCATCTTCTAAGGAAAAAATTTATTGATACTGCTTCTTGATAGTATCTAGTGCAATGGAAAAAGCAAGATCACATTTAGGTAGCAACAATATGTCGCTTTCCCTAACTAATTTTCTACCTTCCTTAGGTGTCATTTCCTCACTTTCAACATTCATCTTAGCAACCAATATGTTTGAGATTTGTTCCCCACTATAATTAGGGAATTTTTCCATTTCTTCCTTCAATTCCTTCTCAAACTATTCCCTTTTTCATCTCCAAATAAACTCTTTGAAAATCTCACTTTGTACAAAGGCATCATCATCCATAAATATGGTTCAAGCCTCTTCTCTGATATAATCTATTTTGTCACTTCCCTTCAAAGTTTTTGTTGTAATTCTATTATCAAGAAGGGGAAATTTCTCATCTCTCTGAGGAGATGGTATTTAATGCATCACATCTTCTCTTGTAACTTCTTTTTCTTCCTCATTAGAACTCTCTATTTTCCTCCTTTTTGGTGAGAATTCCCTTAGAGGTGAATCCAAATCAATAACATTGACAATTAGGGAAGGAGTTGTCTATTTCATTTGATGTGGAGATGAGGGAAGTTGTGCTGATGGAGGGGATTGTGAATCCTCTCTTCTCCTATAGATACAAATTTTTAGTCCCTTTTGTGGATGATATGTTGGTCTCTCTTTTAACACAGGATCTTTCCCCTTATCTTTTTCCTAGATCTGAGTTGCTTCACCAACAATCTTATCCATATTGTGCAAGATTGCTTCAATTCTATCAATTGGACTGTCAACATGCACATATGTTCCTCTAAAGGAAGCATTCTTTATCTTCTTTGATTCCTCAAACTTATGGAAAGTAATCCATTTTACCTTTCTCCCGATCACTTTATTTTCATCTAGACAATTCCTTATCACATCCTCAGAATAGTTAGTTGTATGGTAATACTTTGATCTTTTGATATCTATTCTCAAATTATTTATGAAGCCTTTTGGATCAAAGTTCCTATCCTTTGATGATTTCACCATAGGGTTTTTAGGTATAAATTAGGCAAATTATTAGGAAAAAATATAGAATTTTACAATAAATCTTGTAAAAGTTATTGAAATTTTTATTTTTCATTTATTTACTCTATAGGCCATAAATTTTGATTTATTTTATTTTTTTGGAAATCTTATAAAAAATAGATGGGGTTAGTTATTTAAAATTTATTGTTAGACATAAAATAAATACTTTACTTTAGTTATCAAATTTTAGTCAAAACATAAACATCAAAATCTATCATAGCTAATGTTTTTAAAATTTATGGTTACAACTCACACTCAGTACTATCATTCTTTACTTAATAGGAGAATAATATAGAGTTAAAAATAAAAACACACTTAGAGCCATGTCATATTTAAAAATAAAAACACACTTAGAGCCATGCTATCTATAGGACTAGATGAATTTTCTATGAATATTAAATCCAACAACCTGTTTTATTGTCCATGCCTAAAATTGAGGGAATAATTCTGCCAAAATGTGAAAAGGTGGTACATTTTATTAAGGATAAATTATTTGACCCATTTTCAACATCTTTAAATAAGGATTTATATAAATTTAAAAAATAAATTTTATCAAAATTGAGGAGCCCACAAAACCATCAAGGTGGGTACAACCCTAATAGATAAAATCAAGGAAAAGGATAATCATTTCAAAGTCCAAAATTAAACCTACCCAAAATAGATATATGTAAGTTTGATGGTACATATGTAACTTCATGGATAAGTCTTATGAAATATTATTTTTAACTCCATGCTATATTTTGTTGGTTGTTTTCAATTCCGAACCAAAATCTCACAAGTAATCTATAGGATTTCCATTCCTAATGATCAATTACTTGGAGGGATTGGCCAATGACTAGGGGAAAGTTGGATACAACTTTCCCTCTTCAATTTGGGATCTGCAAAACCCAAGAGGATGATCCCTAATAGTATTTGAAAGATATCCTTTTCCAATTACCTAAAATATTGTAAATAGTAGATGTTTTCTCAACATATTTTCTCAAGGATTATGAAAAATTCAAAGATCAAGCCAAGCAAATTTGCTTGATAATTATGAAAATTAAAGGATCTGTCAACATCCTTTAAGAATTTTAACAATTCATAATAGGAGAACATAAGATGACATCAAACATAACAAATAACTTCAATTGAAATTAAAGTTTGTAAATGTTCTTTATGTGTGTGACCATGGAGACTGTAATCAGACATAAATTCAAGAGATTGGTGCCTTATTCCAAGGCACAGAGTTAGAACTGATGCAATTGAGGTTTATTTAATAACATTTTCCCCAAACATCATAGAGCTTCACAATAATTCATTACACTATTGCATTAAAAAATCCTAACCAATTCTATTTACAACTCCTTGCATAAGTTTATACAAATCTACATTCCCATTAAAGCATTTAGCCTATTCTTTGAATAAGAGCCATAACATAAACACGCATTCAAAGGAAAGATGATGTAGACAAATTAAACAATATTTGATCAATTTTCATTCATAATCTATATAAAACATACATGAGTGAAGCAGAGGTAGGGGGTTCTAAAACCTTCAACAATCACAACTTGATTAAACTTAAACAATTCTTGCTTGTTCATACAACTTGGACTCATCATCCTACACAAAGCACTTGATTCAAAACATCCAAAATTGATATCAAGGAATAAAACCTCTTATTGAATCCTCAAACCACCTTAAACAACATAAAAATGACTGACTTAAACCAAGGAGGGTCTTCTATAACTCGGACTTCACCAAATGACAAACTTCCCTTATCAACCACCCTTTCACCTAGTAGGTTTCCACCAAGGAACAATCCTTCACAACATTCAAGGAAATCCACAAATTAATACTATGAAAGCATATTTAAATACCCTTTTGGGCCTTCTAAGACATATCAAAAATTTAGTATAGGGTTCTTTGAAACAAATGACTCAAAAAGTGACTAACCTGGGTTTCTAATAAGCATAATTAGACCTGTGCTCATGAGGGTTTATTGGTTCCTATTATTCTAGGCCAAAAATATCTTCAATATCACTTCAAACACTCTTAATGTGGTCTTCTTATGCTTTCCCAACCAACTCCTATGCTTCTCTATTGGGTTTTCATCAACTCCTAGCCTCTATGCTCCTTATTTGCTTACAAAATATTGTTTGACAGCATAAGGCATCGTTGTAATTGCCCAAACCCTTATCCTCAGACCTTGTAACTTGAATATCTATTAGAATACATATATATACCTTTGTACACCAATTTTTAGGAGTTTTCAATGGTGATAAATGGAGTAATACATTTTAGAATGCTTACTATGACCTTAAATCAGGGTTATAACCCGTTTGTCAAAAACTTGTAATATCTTGCTCAAAATTCAATGGAATTGAATGAAACCAAAACCAATCTCTTGATACCTCACATATCTATCAACTATAATTCAAATTGGATCAACAATAGATTGTACGGGGATGTACAATGGCTTGCAACAACCATTTACCAATAATTTCTGAGGAAAAATGGAGTTTTATTCATGATTTTCAACTACAATACAAACTCCTACTTTAATTCGAGCCTCTTCAAGGAATATTTAAACTTAATAAACAAAAAATACTCAAACCAACTGACACAAACCAACTTTACAACTACTATGACTCTTCAACTTGCCAAAGTTGCATTTTTGCAAATTTTGACAATTTTGCAATTTGACAACTTTTACAACATTTTGCAATTTTTGCCCAAATAAACCCAAATGACCTCCTAGAGCCTACAACATGTTCGAAATGGTCTATGAGACCTTATTACATCATTAAATCATCAAACTTCAACCAAAATTCCAAAGTTTCTTCATGGAGGCATGAAATCCATAAGGTGCTCTTGTACCAATGAGGAGACAATTGACCATTGTATTCAAAAGAAGATTCTAGTATTGTTAAACAAAGACCTACAAATTACATACAATTTCAAACTTAGATAATGACCTAGAAAAGTTTAGACTCTATTACTCTATGCTTTGCAAATACAAAAATTTCTCCAAGATCTCGTGAAAATGGCCTTGAATTCCCTTTTATAAGAACAAGGGATCAAAACTAGCTTCAGACTCATTTGAAACATGCCATATTTTCATTTGACAAACAATTACATTACAAAATATGAGCACAACCGCCTATGGGGAGAAATCCCATATAAGAAAAATGTTATTTTCAAGCTATTGAAGAAGATTCTCCCATTTTCCAAAAAGCACTCGCCATAGAAGGTGGTGGTACTTTTAATTGGATATTATTTTGTTTTCACTTTTATCTTCCAAAATTCTGTGAACAAAAGGTATAAATTTTTTTTTACGAAATCTAATCTCCACCTCAACAAAAAGAAGGAAACAAAATTTAACATTATTTGTAACTTAGGCTTAATCTATAAACTTTTCAAGCCATATGTTGTAATCCTCTTCATTCTACAATCAATGGTAAAGGCTTGAGAAAGATGACTTGACAGATTAAAAAAATTGGGCCCACTAGAAGACAAAACTCCTATTTGAGTTGTTGAAGACTCATAATTAATATTATAAGTATCACCCTGCTTTATAGAGGCATAATAATCCTTTTTAGTAGAGGCAAATGATATTTTTGGAATATTTAAGTAGATTGGATCTACTTTGTGTTCCTTGATGTAAGTTCAGTGAAGTCTAAAGATGCCCAATCATCACCCAAACATGCATTCAGTTTAGAGGTAGAAAAAGTGGACTTAGGAATTTCTTCTTTAGGAGGGTCTTCTTTAGGGATATTCTTCTCAAGGGTATCTTTTGTATGAGATACCGTGGGAGTATATGTCAATGCATTAGAAGATAATGAAGGATTGTAATTCTAAAAGGTAGGTTTAACCAAAGCATGACCAACTACTATCATTTGACATAAATGCATAGAATTAGGGTCAACCTTGGTCATAACTACTTTATTATTAACAATAAACTTAACAAAACCATGAAGGATAGAAGTGACTGATCCTAAAACATGAATCCAAGGTCTACACAAGATAATATTGTATGGTAAAGGTCTTGGCACAACATACACCAAGATAGGAATGATGACTTGGGCGAATGAGTCCCGTGTGACCCAAAATCAAAATTAATTCAAAATTTTTATGGGATTTCATCCTCCTAGATCTGATGTTGGCTTGTAGTGTTGTAATTTTGGGAATTCTTACATAATTAAGTATAAATACAAGGTTCGTTCACTTATTTTCACCTAATAAGTTTGTGAGAGCATTCATAATAGCAAATTGAAGTTCATAAGAGCATTCAAGGGCATAATTCTTCATCAATTGTTGCATCAATCCAATATCCATCATCATGTCAATGTTATCAAGCATCAAGCATGTTATTGAGCTAGTGTTGTGATGTTACATTCAAGATACTAGATTAAACATTGTTCTACACTTATCTCAAGATCTAGATCTATGTCCTTCATGGCCATTTCATGCTAGATTGTTGATTTGCATTACAAGACATCATTCAAGGTATCATTTCTCATGTTTCATTTCCTATGTTGCATATTTCATGTTCATATTTCATCATTTCATCATTCAGTTTAATTATTGAAAAAGGGGTTTGACCAAGGCAAACCCCTATTCACTAACAATCAACAAGTTTTTCTCCTCTTTACATGCGTGATTGCAGGTTTATAGATTGGAGAAAAGTGGATTTGAAGCCTTCAAAAGTACCAAAATGATAAAGTTGCAAATGTCATCAAAATTTTCATGAAAAGTTGTCAAGACTCATAGAAACTCAGATCTAGGGCACAATATCCATCCAATTTGCATAAAATAAGTGGGAAAGTGATTATTTGATCCATCTTTAGAGGCTTGCAAAGTTTCAGTTCAAGATTCTTCTCCTGGGACACTTCATGACAAAACATGACCAATTCACCAAAAGTGGCGAATGAGTCCCACTATAGGCATTTTTTCAGGATTTTTGCAGATTCAGATATCCTTTTTCTAGAAACCTATTCTTGTGCAGAAACCTTGATCTGGGATTAATTCGCCCAGATTGGTGAATGATTCCCAGTAGGCCTAAATTTTAGGATTTGCACCATTTCTAGTCTTCATTCAAGCCCCTACAAGTTCCTAGGGGCACTCTTTTGATTTCACAACTTTCTATTCTGATTTATATGCATTTCTAGGTCATTCATTCAAGTTTCATGCATTACTATTTTTTTTCATTATATCTTGCATTCCATACATTTTTCCAAGTCCTAGCTTGGTGGTGAACCCCTCATTAGTTTACAATCAACCTCTACGATATCCCTATTGCAAGATCTCTTTCTCTTTTGCATTGAGATCTCTAGGGTTATCCTTGAATGTGAAGTATATAAATTTTGTTGCCCTAGGTCCTAAACCCTTGGGGTGACAAAAATTATATCTTACATTTTGGCATCCAAGAGGTGAGACACATACACTCATGACTGGTATGCACTCACACACACACACACAAGTGGCTAAGGGAAATTCATGCCCTCATTCGGCTTCCCGTCAAACCATACCAAAGTTATACCTCCTGATAACTTTGATAAGGCACCACACAACAAATGGTTTTCAATCTTCGTATGCTTGGAACTCATGAACAAACAATATGGCTCTATAGACATGCAAGATATGCTATGCAAGGTGGCCATATAACTGAAAATAAAAATGCAAAGAACATTCAAAGGAGTCTTGCTTAGTTCATGTGAGGTCTTTACTTAGGGAACATTATGCCTAATGTCTCCAAGAGAGGACCAATCAAAGAATAGAAAATTCACAACTTAGGGGATGCAGTGTGTCATATCAAGCCACTAAGAGGAATTATGCTAAGAGAGATCATGCTCTTGAAAGACATCACACCTGATGTCATCCACAAAGCGAAGAATGCATCACATAAAGTAAAAGGACTGCACCATGAACCATGGAAAAGAAAAAAAATATGCAAAGAATTATTCCAATGTATGCCCTCACTTTAAAGAAATTGCTAAACACCATTACTATGAGCAATTAATTTAAAGTAGCAAATGATAAATTCAAACAATAAAGAAGACATGAGAGCTAACTTGGAAAGCCCTATTCCAAGTCATATGTTTCCAAATAGAGCTACGACATGCAAAGGAAAAGAAACGGGTTGCCCTGAAAAATAAAAATCAAAACACATAAGGGATCTATGGATTTGGCGCCAATATTTTCTTGCTACAATGCTTTTAAGAGAGCTCGAAACTGTCATCATTCCCCAAATGCTCAAGGAACAAGAAGAATGGCACAAAGAGAGTACAAACAAAGAAAATCCTTTTAGGTCAACATGGAAGAGACATAAATTTCTCGACGCCTTGCATCATCCCCAAAAGGAAAACACAAAACAAATGAAAAGAAATAAAGAAAGGTAAAGTAAAAGTTTTTGGGTCAACACTGAAGAGACATGAATGTATTGACACCTTGCATCATTCCCAAAAGGAAAACACAAGACAAATGAAAAGAAATAAAGAAAGGTAAAGGAAAAGTGAAAAGATGTATGACATAGAGAAGAATGAAGGTACAAATAGAGGAATGCCACTAAGAGAGAGATATATCAAACAACATAGCACAAGGGGTCACATTACGCACATGTAATCACTCAAAAGAAAAAGAAATAATGCAAAATACTAGTAAGGAAAATGTGAGTCAACCTAAAGTAGGTTCTTCGCATCCCAATCATGTTCATTGTATACTGAAGGCAGACAACTAGCCAAAGGGACAATAGCAAGTGTCGAACTAGGGCCATCACTAGGTTCAACACTCTTCTTGGGAGAATTGTAGTTTAAGCTCATGGAAGAGGAAAACAATGTGTTCAATTCATTATGTACCTCTTCATCAATTTTATCAACTTCCTCATCATCATCTAAATTAATCACAATAGGAGGTTGAATGGCAATTTCTAAGGAAGGGTGCAACTCTTTTTGTGGTTGCATTATAAGATCATTCTGTTTTGGGGCAGGGGTAGAGTCATCATGCATTGCTTCATTCGAGTTTGGATTTTGATTTTCTTTGTTTATTTCTTCATGCAACATGCGAGCAAGGGCACAATGTCTACACCTACGCTCTCTAGAACCTCTATTTCTTTTAGTTCTATTTTCAAGTTGTGTTTGTGTAGGAGCGGGTTGATCAATTATAAGTTTCTTTTCTTCCTTAAGGGGAGGAACAAAAGGAATCATGGAAGGTTGTTCAACCACTTTCTCTTTGAATTTGTAAACTTTTTTTTTAAAAGGTGCAATGCACCCATATTATTAGGGGTAGACACTTTTGACCAGAGCTATGAATTGGATATAAGAAATCACAAGATACTACAAACCCGCAAGCACATTGGACCAACAAAGGCACAAGGCATGTGAGCACTTTGGCCCAACGAGGGTTTGAACCCTGGTGGCTGCCACTACAACCAAGCAACATGACTATTGAACCACGCCCTTATCAGAAACTTTGTAAACTTGTTTTATTCTAGGAGGTGTGACGGGATTTTTTTTGTTATCTCTTGGTCATTTGTAGGAGGTAGGTGAAGGTTTTGTCTTAGGTTGGTCTTGGTTGTTTGGAATTTATTTAGGTTCAATGATGGTTTCTTCAAGGATGGTAGGTTCGGTTGTGGACGGGGACATGTTTCAGAGGGATAATTTTTCTATTTTCTTTGCCTTGAACTTTTGATAGGACATGAAAAAGAAGTTTTCTCGTGGTTTTAGAGGTTTCATAAGCTCAGGCCAAAAGAAATCTAAGGAAAATTTTCCTTTGGAGGATAACGAGTTAAAGCCACTATGATGGACAGTTAAAATTTCATTATCAAAAGGAAACTTTAAGCTTTTATGTATGATTGAAGGGACAACTTTCATGGAGTGAAGCCATGGATAGCCTAGCTTCACACGAAATTGGTCTGACTGCGGGATGATGGAGAATGAGATATCTAATGTTTTTGGTCCTATTTGTAAAGGAAGGGTGATCGATCCCATCGTAGGGTAAGTGAAACCATTATGTGTCTTGATCCATGCTTTTGGTTTATTGTATATATCTTGGTAGAGCTCATGAAAAATTAAGAATTCCTTGGTGATCACATTCTCTCCATAGACGAGATCTATTAATATTCCATTAGTGGGTTTGTCACAGATTCGTTTGGTTATGTAAAGAGGACCATCCGGTGCATGTTTAAGTATATCTTTAGAGGAGAAAGCAATGTAAAGAGGATTTTTAGTTCATCCCTTATGAGGAATGACATTTATCACCCCTACCATGTAATCCATAGGATCATCATCTATAGAATCATGTTGAATAGTATAATTATTATCATCATATGTATCAACATTCATCACATCATTCTTTTTAGTTTTGTTGGATTTGACAAATGAAATGTTATGATTAGGCACAGGGTTGGTAAAGATTTACAAGTTTTGGTTAGGAGGGGCAACAAAATTATTTCCTTAATCACTAACACCTCTAATGGAAAGACGGCTGGAATCAGTGAGGTCTTGCACAAGATGTTTAAGATGCTTGCAATATTCTGTATCATGTCCATTTTGTTGATGATAATGGCAGTAAGAATTTGGTCTATGAATTGTGGGAAATGGCTTATTAGGACCAGGTGTTTTAATGCGAGGTAAGGTAATCATCTTCTGTTCTAGGAGTTGTGACATTGTGTTATGAAGGGTATCGGGTAAGGGAGTGAATTGTCTTTTCGGGTCTCCATAGCTAAAGAGTATCGCGGATTTAACTACTTGATTATTGACATTTTGAGTTGTTTGTTGAGGGGGATTGGATTGAAGGAAACCTTTATTCTATTTTTTGAAAGGTTGGGAATTGTTTTGATTTGCAGACTCGAACTTCTCAGTTCAATTAGAAGTGGACTTTGCATCACGATTACTAATCAAATTTTGATAATCACAGAGGGTAGTACACAAGTGCATGAAGGAGGGAAATTTCATCATGGTAAGCTTGTATTGTATCTTAATTTGAAAATTTTCTATGAACATATTTTGAAGGTGAGGGTTAGGAACCCTGATATCGATTTGGGAATAAAGCAATTGGTAGCGTGAGATAAAGTCAATTATCTTTTCTTCAAGTCTTTTTGCTTGCATCTCATCAAATCAGCCAAGGTCATCTTAGGGGTCATATGCACTTGGAAATGGCTGAAAAATGCCTCAAAAAGTTCATTAAATGAATAGATTGAGTTATTTGGTAAAGAAGAGAACCATTCCAAGGCAATATCTTTCAAGGACCTAGGAAAAAGCTTAGCCAAGAGGTAATCATCAAGGACAAAGTCACTACATAAGGCCGTATAAGCATTAACATGGTTAGAAGGGTCTCCCTTTCCTCCATATTTCTTGTATCTAGGCACCTCTACACCTTGTGGCATCGGTGTTCACAATATCTCCAAGGAAAATGAATTTCTTTTGACATAATATGTAGGTGGACCATTTTGATTTTGGTTGATGGTGGAAACTTTCTTTTGAAGGGATGAAATAGTTTGCAAAAGTTGATTTATGAGAGGGTCATTGCTTGTGTTATGAGATGGAGGTGAGAATGGTGAAGGGGTGTATGTGTTCGAGGGACAAGTGAATGGAATAATTTTAGGTGGTAAAGTGGTAGGAGAAATGACGTGTGATTCCACAAAGGTACTAGGGATGCTAGCAGAAATACCCAAGGAAGGAATCACATTACTAGTTGGTTGTATTGTTGTTGTGACTTAAGGGTTGGCATAGGTAGGAATTTAGGCTATTGTTGTGAGAGGAGGAATTTTATTTCCTCCTTGGCTTGTGACATTTCTTGTAGGTAAAGGACAACTAGTGGTTGAGGTGAGGTATTTCTCAAAGATTTCAATTACGTTTTTCACAAGGTCAAGTCCATCTTCACTTTCAAGCATGTGATGAATGTTACCTATAGTAGGGATGGCAGTAGTTGAAATGTTGTCATTTTGCACTTGATGTTGTAGGTTTGCTAAGTCTTCATGAATTTGAATTATGTTTTCTTCTAGAATACTATTAGTCTTTGCTTCAACATGCATCACACTACTTGAAGGTAAAGATTTGTTGAGATTATGGTCCATACCTAGTGTGCTAGTGTCAATACTAGGAGTGAAAGAGATAAATAACCCAAGATCCACAACAATTGTGCTATCACGGGATCACATGAGTCTCAAACTTTGTCTCACTACAGTATTAGCAATAGGACAAAAAATACTCATACAAGGGCTACTAAATGAAAGATGAATGCAAATGCAATATAAGCTAAGAAAAATGAAATGAATATAATATAAATTATGTAAACTAAAACAAAAAGCTATAAATAAAAAATAGAAGCTCAAAAACAATGCTTTAAATGCCAAAAAATTTAGTGCAAAATCTGCATTGGGACTGATTCGCCCAATGTGGTGAATGAGTCCCAATAGGCATTTTTCTCAAAATTTTCAAAAATTTTCAGTTGATATTTATGCTTTTTATGTTGTATGATCTAAATCCTAAGTGCAAATGCAAATTTTGTTTGATTTTCAGTGAAATGAGATGCAAAAGTGCAAGCTATATGATCTTTCACTAATGAAAAATTAGAAAACCCTAGAATGCCAATTAACTAATGCAAATCCTAATGCAATGTTAATACAAGCCAAATCTAGGATGATGATGCACTCCAAATCAGAACTATAATGTTTCTAAATGCAAGTTCACCAAAATGAAATGTAGAAAAAATGGGTATGAATGTTATCGTATGGTTTAGGACATAGAGCACACCCACTTTTTAATTTCATTCAAGGATGACCCTAGAGATCTCAATTTAAAGGAGAAAGAGATCTTACAATAGGGTTGTCCTAGAGGCTGATTGTAAGCTAATGAGGGGTTCACCACAAAGTTAATACTTGGTGTTACCAAATTTTCACCTACAGGTTCAATCAGGTAGAACCCTTTAAAATTTCATACAAATGGTACATTTTAAACCTTCTACAAAAGTATCACATTCATACAAGATTACAAGAATACAAAAGTATCACATTCATACAAGTGAATGAGACAAAGATTTTACAATTTTTTTTAAAATGTAATCTTTATTGAATGTAATTAGGTACATGTGTTTCACACATCAAGCCGTGAGACTGACTTAATCATTTAATACAAATAAGAATTAAAATATACATGAATGAGTAAATGCTAAAAAGAAAATGGACATGTAAATAAGGTAACCAGTTATTTCCCGAATGACTCATACTGCAAAAGAATCTGCTCCTGATTGCCTTGTCTTGTTCCCTATAGCTCCTTGGTTCTTTAGGTGCCTGGTGTCCGGTTGCTTGCATTGGATAATGAAATGGGTTAGAACACAAGGTTCTAAGCAATGAAGGTTACATTCTGAACATGCACATCTACCCATACATACATATGTTAATTCCTATGTGCATCAAATGTAATGCCTATCTTAAGTGTCCATAAAAGCTAGAATAGAAGAACATTATACACACTTAAGGTAGGCATTTTATCTACAACTCGTTTGTTTCATGTGCATCTACATGTGTAATCATGTCTTAATTCAACATGTGGGTTAAAACGAGGCTCCCACAAGGGTTGAGCCTGAGCATGCTAATATATCAAATAGTGAGCTCATTTGAGCTTATTTAAGAGGGAAATGCTTTATTGAAGTCATCATATCAACATGATTATGCAATGATAGTGAACATACATACATATTGAGTTCACAAAGCAATCATCAGGGGAGATCACAATGCCATGAAGGCATCATCAGAGAACTCAATAAGTATTGCTTATATATTTGAAACAACAATAACAAATCTTATTTTTGTTTAAATGCTTCATGTCTGTCATATTTTCAAAGCATTTTATGGAGATCACTTATTTCATCAGAAGAATCTTTGAATGAATTCAGCCATGAAAACTTTTCAGTAACAATGCAGAAAAAGTACATAATCTTGAATATCAAATATAGGAAAGGCAGTCATGAAAGATTCTTCAGAAAATTCATACAAAGAATTTTGAGGAAATGGTACTTTGAATAAATCCTTTTCAGAAAGCATTCATAACATTTAGTTATCAAAAACAACGAAACAGTAAAAATGCTTATAAAATCAGCATTATTTTCATAAGGAATAAAAGTTGTCAAGAGTATGCACAAGGTAGTTTTTTAAAATCATGTATGGCTCTAACTGGTTATTGTGAGATTAACATGTTATTTTACTGTGCTTTATTATGTTTTTAACAGACATTAAAAGGATTGCATCTCTTTATGGTTTTCTTGGACAAGCACATATCTATCATGGAAGCAAGTGTTTATCACTGTCAAAAGTGATATATACTTTCCCAACATAAATCATTAAGGATGAATTTATGTCATTTGTCAAAACTGATATGATTTACTATTTCATATAACACTAACATGATCATCTGTTGATCATCATGCTCATTGAGCGAGAAGAGTTCTAAGGACAATCATTATATGAGAAGGAAACTAATCCATAAAGATTCTCAAATATCAAAGAAGCGGTGGGGCTATAATGTAGAGTAGATGTGACTATATCATGTGGATGCTATGTTTTGGGATGTTGTGTTTGGTAAGTTACAACATGAACAGAGCATGTGAACTCTTTCAGAATAATGAAGTGTTGCCATAATGAAATACAATGATTAAAGGATATGAGTTGTAAATGGTTATTCTGAATCTCACATGGTGTTCAATGGAAAGGCATAATGATACCTTACAGTCAAGCCATGAGTAGTTGAAGAGAGCAGTCATCTGTTAGTAAGCTTATCTTGGCACAAGAAGAATCATCAAAGCCAACGAAATGAGCTGCATGGAAATATTCTGAAAGTCTGCCAAAATGGGATGAAGTCTATGAGTGTTCAATTGACCTCATTCATGGCAACAATACAACAGTGGCAAGATGGTCCCAGTTCAGGGAGAACAATCATACAAATTCCTATGATTCATTCTTCAAGTTACACCCGTACTATGCAATGGTGTTGAATCATTTAGCAAAATCTGAATACATATATGGCAGAAAGATAAATGGAAATCATAAAGGGATGGATACCTAGAGTGTTGCCATGGCCTAACAACATTTTCCCTAAAGAATAGTGAGCTGAGAGCTCTAGTCTCAACTGCCACCCTCGATGCACTTGCAAGCATGATCAAAGCTCAAGAAAAGGAAATGAAAGCTATATAAATAAGAGGATGCATACCCATAACCTGGGTTTTCTCATTTGTTTCAGATAAATGCAACACAATGGAGATCACGAATACAAAGGCAAGGTAAGTTTTTGAGCTTCTATCAAAGCTTTTAGCGGTTGAAAATGAAGCCATACCCATTTGGGATTTCTACAACATGAATGCCCACGACTTTTGAAGGGGAGAAATCTACAAAGTAAAAGCCACATCCACCAGATTTAATGATAAATACAAAGGTACACATGAGAATAACTAATACCCAGATGTATTGAGTACATGGCACAACTACATGATAGAAAATAAAAGCTTCTGAATAGTGAATCCATGGTGGCCAACCAAAAAGGAGTTTCGAGCCCTCTTTTCTCTACAACAAATAAATAAGATAACAAAATATGCTAATAGAAAAACTCACATTGAGTTTTGATGGGCTTTGCACAAAGAATGCCTCTGACTAGCATCATGAAGTTCGCTCTAAGAGCCATCCTGAAACCCTCGACCCAGTTTTGATGAAATGGGTCATATAGTCTTTTCAAAAGACCCTGAAAGGAAATAGAAATCATAGAAGAGGAAAAGCACATAAAAGCATCAATAAGATATACCAGAACTTGTGGCTATGGAGGGCCTATGAAGCAGAAAGAAGAAAAATGATGCCTCTATGTGCCATAGAATCACCAGAAAACCCTTATGATGGCGCGGCTAAATCAATGAGGAGAATCACAAAATCAAAAAAGAAACACAAAATGGGTGAGAAACATTGTAAGCCGTGGCCATGAAAGGCCTTTTTAGGCAAAGAATTAATAGAAAACTCTAGTTTCTTCAGGAAAAGCAAAAGAAGCGAAGACATTTTGTATAGATGGAAAAGCTTACCCAGTAGCTCGGCCTCCATAAAGATATGCCTCAATATTCTTCAGAAATTTGCCACTAAAACCTATAGCAATGCTCCACAAACCCTAAGGTTTGGCGACGTATAGCTTCTTCCAAAAGCTTACAAAGACAAAAGAATGAAATACTTCTTTTTATTTTTGTGTTGATTTTGTTTTAGGGTTGAACCCTATCTCAAATGCCGACTAGAGATGAGGCATTTTTTGCCTTCTTTTATTAAAATAAATGTTGCTACTAATTCCTTCGTAGCCTTTTGTTTTTTGCCTTAGGCATGAAATGTAGGATATGACGTAGGCTTGTCTAAGTCATTTTTGACTTAGTGAACTTTATGTCTATAACAATATAGGGAGGTGGAATTTTATTCTTGCATTATTTTATATTGTAAAATGCTTGAATTTAAATGATAATCTATAAATCATTTAATTCAAGTATTACCTTCAAATGCGAAGAGATATGAATATATGCTCAAATGGGAATAAGTCATTAGAGGCTTTGCAACGTATGATAATAAGGGAGGAGATGTGCTTGTATTGATGGACTGCCTCAAAAGAAGGGAAGTTATTTTCAGTTTGGGAACACAAGGAGGGCATCTAGGAGGTAATTTATTGAGTTTTTATCTTGGGCTTGGTCAACCTTGACCTTTTCACACATATTGAAGCCTTTTAGAGTAAATCCAGTTGCTATATTTTTGGCTTTTTGAAGCCATCCGAATTCATGAAGTTTCTAGAACCTTATTTTGTGGAGCAACTTGAAGCTTTGTACTTAGTCACATTTGTAACTCATTTTAGTGCTAGTTCTAATTATGCAGATTTGGAGAGTGAGATTTTTTAGTAATCCTTTCTCAACTTATGCATGCTTTGTAACTCATTTTTGGAGTATGAAATATAGATTTTTACCTTGGAGATCATTCAAGAATTCTTTTACCTTCCTGTTTCTTGTAAAACATTGTGCATTTCAGGTGATTGATCAAGTTCTTTGTGAGATTTTCTTTCTCCTTTAACTTTGTTTCATTTTATGCCCTTTTTGCAAAATTAGGAGTATGCAGGTTATGAATTGTGTCTCAAAATTGCATAGAAGCCTCTAGTTTGTGAAATTCTTTCTTTCCTTCGTGAGAATATATGCAGAATAGACCTGTTCATGAAATATTTATGCATAAGCTTACACTAACAGGCAGTGTATTTTCAATTTTCATCGAAAATAACCAAGTGTATGATAGTTCTAGTGTTTCATAGCTCTTGTCATTTTGGTGTATCACCCAGCTTATTTCATATTTTTAGTATTCTTCATTTTATGCAACCATATCCTTACCCTTTTCCCATCTAATCAATAGTTTAGGTGATATTACTAGTTAGGAGTGGACCTTATCCAAAGGTTCATTTCAACTTTAGGTGACCTACAACCTTGAAATGATCCCATGTTTCTCTAGAAAGATTAGTTTTCATAACTTTGCATAGGGTGCATTTCTAAGAGAACAATTTTGGCACGCTCGGTGGGACACATTCTCCACAATTTTTGTTCGTTTGGTATTCAACCAACAAGTTTCAGACTTTACAAAAGTAATTTTTGCATAGTTGGCAACTCCCTAAAGTGAAAGAACTTTAGAACTAGTGCTATCACAACTTATGCGAAGAGTACAAACAAGAAGTTCAAGAGAGTTCAAATTTTTGCAGTTGTCACCACCCAGAAGACAAGGCAGAGCAGCAAAAAGAGTACCTCCTTCCAAGAGAGTACTGTCTACACTACCTAGTGTTAAGCCAGAATCAATGTTTTCACCACCAAGGAGGAGAGGAAGACCATCCAAAAAGCAGAGTGAGAATCGTTCAGCCTCACCAAGCCTTAGAACAACAAGGTCACCTTCAAGTAGTCCAACTTCATTTGCTATCCCTACAAGTTTTACGACTTTTTCTTATTTAAGTTCTGCTACTACAACAAGTTCATCAGCTGTTGTTCTTACACATTTGAATCCACCTCAGCCACCTCTAATGGCTGCTACTAGAAATCAGCCCTTTGTGCCATTTAATGGAGGCAGTCCATCAAATTTGGCACAACATAATGATATACCAATGGTAGCTTTAAAAAGCTTGCCAATCTTCATTGGTGAAGACCAAACAACTCCAATTGAGCACATAAGGGATGTTGCTTCCTTATGCGGTGTTCATCATATTACACAAGAAGATGTAGTTGTAAGGCTACTTGCAACATCATTCAAAGGAAGAGAATTACAGTGGTTCAGAAGTCTTGGAGTAGGTTCTATTGCAACATGGGATGAGTTGGGTGACAAGTTACACAAACAATTTCAGGACATATTTGATAACTTGTCATTATTGGAGCAGTTGACTACAATAAAAAGAGCTCCTCAAGAGCAAATGAATGATTTCAACTTTAGATTTCAGAGGACCTAGGATAGAATCCCTGCAATAGTGAGACCACCTCCAGAATACTCATTTTTGTACTATTTGAAGGCTCTTAACAATGATATAGTTGTTATGACTCAGTCAATGGGAGGAATTTTTCTACCAGATGCATGCAAAACAACAATTAGAGCATAAAATTCCTTAATATAGGCAAGAAAGATTGCTCCTAGGCCACCCATGCCTATTTTTCCAGAGATACAACCAAATATGCCACTTCAAATTCCACCATTTGCACCAATACCTATTGTACCAGCTTTACCAGCTGCTGGTAAACAAGAATCTACTGCACCAGCATAGTCTCAGGAATTGCAAGAGATAAAATAAAGCCAACAAAAGATTGAAATTATTTTGCAGACTTTTGGAAACAAATTGGTCAACTTAGAGAAGCAGTAGTCATATAATAGACCTGCAAATCAACCATTTCAAGGTAATAGGCAGCAGTACCAAGGAAATTTCCAAGTTCCAAGATAGAATGTGAATCAAAGGCCTTTTTAGACATACAATCCAGCACCTGTTAGTGTAGCTAGGGACCTTGTCCCTGTTCAAAATAATCTTGCTACTGATTATGAGTGGTGCTACCCATGCAATCAACCACATAATCAAGCTACATGCTCTAATGGAGTTATAAATCAAGCACTTATGGTACAAAATGCTTCAAGTTCACAGCAAAATGCACTTAATGATGCACTCTACAACACCAAGATCAGCTTACAGATGAAACTACTTTACTTAACTGGCAGGGTGAGGAATTTTGTGGACTGAATGTAGATGATTCTCCATTTGTAGCAAATACAAGAGCAAAGAAAAGAGCCTTTGAACTTGATCAAGTAGCTAATAAAGAAAAAAATAAGTTGCAGTACCATCTACATCACAAGTACCTCACATTTTGCAGAGGAATCAACAAGTTGTTGCTAAGGAGTAGCCACACCTGCAAGCTGATCATGCTGGTGTAAAGTTATATCAAAAAGTAAACCCAGTTGTACCTTACAATATTATTGATAACATGAAAAGAATGAATGTAATGATGTCTATGTGGGATTCATTAGCTATTCCAAGCCAAAAAGACATGTTACAGTCAGCCTTGTCAAATCTAAAAGTGTGTGATGAGCCACCAATAGGTCAAGTTAGAGTTGTGTTGACAAATGATCAACAGGTAAATGATAAACAACCCAATAAAGAAGCAGGTAAGGACATCAAACCACCTTCGTTTTATGTGTCTGTAATCATAGGTGATAAGTTAGTCCACAATTGTATGGTAGATAGTGGAGCCAGTAGCTCTGTAATGCCAAAACAAATTGTTGACAAACTGGGACTAAAATATCAGCCTTTAGAGAAAGGAGTGATTCAATTGGATGGTACCTCTGTTAATACTTTAGATGTTATAAAATGCTTGAGTCTTACTCTTCATGCTTGCCCAAAATTTTCAGTTCCCCAAGACATATGTGTCATAGATATTCCACCTTTCTTTGCTTTGTGCCTCTCTAGAGACTTTACAGTTAAGATAGGAGGTTATGTGTCAGCTGATTGGTCACATATGTTGTTTAGAACAAGATATGGAACCAAAGTAACTATTAAATATGAAAAGTTGGCCAAAGATCATATCGATCCATATAACCCAAGTGTTATTAATGCTATCCCAACTGCTACAGATACAAATTGTGTCATTTTTTACTGACAATGAGTTGGTTTCCACTCAAGTAATGCAAGCAGAAAGTGTCCCTGATGTACTGTTAAATGAATGGGTAGCAGAAAATGTGTTAGATAGTCCTGAAGACCTTATTCAAGATGCTGGTATGGGAAATTATGTGATGCTTGAACCTAATGCATAGGTTCCAAACCTTGAAAAAGGTGCAGATCAACTGTTACAACACCAAAATGAACTTTGGGAAATGTATTTTGATGGTTCCAGAAGTAGGAATGGAGCTGGAGGGGGTGCAATGCTCGTGTCCCCACAAGGTGACAGATATTTTTCTATCTTTTGTTTTTCTTTTTCCTACTCAAATAATACTATTGAGTATGAAGAACTTATTCAAGGCCTTGAGTGGGCAAGGAAAAGAGGAATTAACTATTTAAAAGTCTATGGAGACAATGAATTGATAGTTAATTAGGTTAGAGGGCTGAATGTTGCCAAGAATGATGCCTTGAAGTCCTACAGAAACAAAGTATGGAACATAATTAAAGATTTTGATGCCTTCAATCTGATTTCTATCCCAAAAAATCATAATAAACATGCTGACATACTTGCAACAATTGGAGCACAGTTTGATATCCAAAATGATATCAAAAAAGAGAAAATACAACAATATGTTAAAGTTGTAATCAGGCCATCAATTCCTGAGAACATCATCAATTGGCAGGTATTTGAAAGTGATGAACAGATTTTAACCTTTTTGCTTCAAGAAGATCAATTTTATGTAGTGAACCAGGAGAAGATTAAACAACAATATGATGATCAAGTTATACAGCTGAAGAAAAATAAGCTTCCTAAAGGACTGGTTACCTTGGAGTCCATATGTAATAGTGATGATCAACTTAAGAAAAGCAAAGTTAACATTCAAGTGAAGGAAGATCATTATGAGGAAGTGGAAATTTTTAAAGGTAGGCTTCTTAAGTTAGGAAAGATCTGTTCAACTGAAGATAAGAAAGCTTTCATTGCTTTATGCCAAGAGTATCATGATGTTTTTTCTTAGCAATATTTTGATTTAAAAGGGTTTGACCCTCATATTGCATAGCATACAATTGAGTTAGATCATGGTGCTAAGCCTGTTAGGAAAAAATAGAGACCTTTGAACCCCAAGCTCGAACCTTTAATGATCAAAGAGTTGACCAAGTTAGTTGAGGGGGGTATTGTATTTCTGATAAAACACACATCCTAGGTTTCTAACCTTGTTCTGGTTAGCAAAAAGAATGGGGAGATAAGATTATGTGTAGATTTTAGAGATCTTAATAGAGCATCTTTAAAAGACCATTACCCCTTACCCTCTATGGAAGAAATTGTTCAAGTTGTTGCTGGCTCAGAGAGATTCTCTCTTCTGGATGGGTATTCTGGTTATAACCAGATCTTAGTCAAAGAAGAGGATCAATATAAAACAACATTTACAACAAAATGGGGCACTATGGCCTACAAGAGAATGTCTTTTGGCTTATCTAATGCTGGTGCCACTTTTCAGTGGGCCATGGATATGGCGTTTCAGAGTTTAATTCAGAAATTTCTGCTTGTTTATCTAGATGATGTAACTGTTTATTCCAAAAATGCAGATGAGCACTTGTCACATCTCAAGCAACTTTTTGAAAAATGCAGAGTATGGAATATCTCTCAATCCAAAAAAGAGTATCTTTATAGTTTATGAAGGTAAACTGTTAGGTCACATAGTGTCAAAAGAAGGAATTACCATTGACCTTGAAAGAGTCAAGGCAATACTTGAACTGCCATTACCAAATCATAAGAAAGGATTGCAAAGATTTTTAGGTAAAATTAACTTTTTGAGGAGATTCATACCTGATGTTGCAAACTTATTATATCCTTTGACTGCCATGCTTAAAAAGAATGCAATTTTTAGTTGGACTAGAGAAGCCAAACGTAGTTTTGAAGAAATCAAGGAAGCTTTAGCATCAGCCCGAACACTGGTAAATCCAAATTTCTCTAAAGACTTTATTTTATATGCTTTTGGAAATAGTAGTTCAATTTCTGCTATGCTAGTTCAGAAAAATAACGATAATTTAGAATAGCCAATAGCTTTCTTTAGTCAAGGACTTGTTGATTATGAAGATAAATATACATTTGTTGAGAAACATGTTCTCATTATGATTAGAAGCTTAAAGAAGTTTAAACCTCTAGTTTCCAACAATAAAATTCATCTTTTAGTTGCACACGCGAGTGTGAAAGAATTTATGTTAAATAAAGATTTGAGTGAGAAAAGAGAAAGATGGATCACATAGGTAATGGAGTTTGATGTTGACATCAAAATCACAAAACTTGTTAGAGGTAGAGGACTTTGTGAGCAACTTGCCTCAACCTCTGAAGATGCACAAAAATCAGAATCAGGAGTTGTTTTAGTCAATGACAATGAAATTCAGAATGCTACTCCTGCATTAGCAACAAGTTGGGTTCAAGAAATGGCCCATTTGCTTCAAACTGGTGAATGTCCACCAGGTCTAGACAGAACAAAATGTAGATACTTTAGATTGCAATCAATTCCACATGTCCTCATTGACAATATTCTTTTTAGGAAAGATCTAAATGGTATTTTATTGAGGTGTATTGATACTGATCAAACATAAAAGGTACTTCATGAATTTCATGATGGAGTTTCAGGAGGTCACTTTGCTCCAAGAACAATTGCTTGGAAAATCATGAGAGCTAGCTATTACTGGCTCAACTTATTTAAAGATACATATTCATGGTCAAAGAAATGTATTAAATGTGTTTTATTTGCAAGAAAGGAAAAGATGCCTGCTATGCCTCTACATCCAATTCAGGTAGAGCAGCTCTTCATAAGATGGGGAATTGACTTTATCGGGCCAATTAATCTACCTTCCAATGCTGGTCACAAGTGGGTGCTTACAGCCACAAACTATTTTACACGGTGGATAGAAGCAGTAGCTTTGAAAGAAGCTAATGAATCTCTAGTTTTAAATTTCTATGAGGATATAGTCACCAAGTTTGGAGTTCCTGACTCCATCATTTCATATAATGCTCTTGCTTTTGTTGGGTTAAGAGTTATAGATTGGGTTGTTAAACATGGAATTCATTTAAATACTTCCTCGAATTATCACCCATAGGGTAATGGTTTGGTTGAAAGTACAAATAAAAATCTGATTAGAATTATTAAGAGAACTATGGAGGAGAATCAAAGGGTTTGGCATACCACATTGAAATTTGCACTTTGGGAAGATAGAATAACCCCTAAGAGATTAGTTGGTAACTCACCATATGCACTTGTTTATGGAAAAGAGGCTAGATTACCTCTATCTGTAGAGATTCTAGCTCTCGATATTGTTCACTAGTTGGAGATGTTTGAAGAACAGGACCCGATGTTAGTAAGATATGCAGAGCTCATGGAGCTCGAAGAAACAAGAGACAAAGCAATGAAAACTTTGGAGTATCATCAACTCCAAACAAATAAAATATATGATAAGAAAGCTACAACCAAAGTTTTCAAGAAAGGTGATATTGTTCTTAAGTGGGATGTGCTGAAAAGTGGACCAGGCAAGCATACAAAATTTGATCATTTCTGGGTAGGCCCATTTATTATCACTAAATGCAAGGAGCATAACGTATTCCAGCTATCAAATATGGATGGAGAAATGTTACCAATCCTAGTTAATGGGATTCACCTCAAACACTGTTTTGAGGTATGACTTATCATTGTACATATTTGGTTGGGTTTATGCTTTCAATAAGTGTTGTTGCACTTTAGTTTAGTTGTTGTTTCATTTCCCTAAGTGTTGTTCCAACACAGTTTAGTAGTTTCCCTTATGCATCTCCTTCCAAGTGACCTTGATCTGTTTCAATGAGTTACAAATGAGTTACAACTTTATACAAGACTGCTCTAGGCCTGTTCTTGAGTTTTCCTAATGACTCCATGCCCAACAGAAGAGTCTAGGCCACTGGTCTTTGATGTTTAGTAGGCAAACATCCATCAGATGTTGCCAAAAATATTACCATATTTTCACCTACAGGTTCAATTAGGTAGAACCCTTTAAACTTTCATACAAATGGTACATTTTAAACCTTCTATGTTACATTCAGTTATACAAATGAAACAACTTTGCAAGATTACAAGAATACAAAAGTATCACATTCATACAAGTGAATGAGACATAAAAGATTTTACAATTTTTTTTTAAAATGTAATCTTTATTGAATGTAATTAGGTACATGTGTCTCACACATCAAGCCGTGAGACTGACTTACTCATTTAATACAAATAAGAATTAAAATATACATGAATGAGTAAATGCTAAAAAGAAAATGGACATGTAAAGAAGGTAACCAACCATTGCCTGAATGACTCGTACTGCAAAAGAATCTGCTCCTGATTGCCTTGTCTTGCTCCCTATAGCTCCTTGGTCCTTCAGGTGCCTAGTGTCCGGTTGCTTGCATTGGATAAAGAAATGGGATAGAACACTAGGTTCTAAGCAATGAAAGGTTACATTCTGAACATGCACATCTACCCATACATACATATGTTAATTCCTATGTGCATCAAATGTAATGTCTGTCTTAAGTGTCCATAAAAGCTAGAATAGAAGAAAATTATACACACTTAAGGTAGGAATTTTATCTCGAACTCGTTTGTTTCATGTGCAGCTATAGGTGTAATCATGTCTGAATTCAACATGTGGGTTAAAATGAGGCTCCCACAAGGGTTGAGCCCGAGCATGCTAATATATCAAATAGTGAGCTCATTTGAGCTTATTTAAGAGGGAAATGATTTATTGAAGTCATCCTATCAACATGATTATGCAATGATAGTGAACAGACATACATATTGAGTTCACAAAGATATCATCAAGGGAGATCACAATGCCATGAAGGCATCATCAAAGAATTCAATAAGTATTGCTTATATATTTGAAACAACAATAAAAAATCTTATTTTTGTTTAAATGCTTCATGTCTATCATATTTTCAAAGCATTATGTGGAGAGCACTTATTTCATCAGAAGAATCTTTGAATGAATTCAGCCATGAAAACTTTTCAGTAACAATGCAGGAAAAGTACATAATTTTGAATATCAAATATAGGAAAGGCAGTCATGAAAGATTCTTCAAAAAATTCATACAAAGGATTTTGAGGAAATGGTACTTTGAATCAATCCTTTTCAGAGAGGATTCATAGCATTTAGTTATCAGAAACAACGAAACAGTAAAAATGCTTATAAAATCAGCATTATTTTCATAAGGAATAAAAGTTGTCAAGAGTATGCACACAGTAGTTTTTTAAAATCATGTATGGCTATAAGTGGTTATTGTGAGATCAATATGTTGTTTTATTGTGCTTTATTATGTTTTTAATAGACATTGAAAGGATTGCATCTCTTTATGGTTTGCTTGGACAAGCACATATCTATCATGGAAGCAAGTGTTTATCACTGTCAAAAGTGATATATACTTGCCCAACATAAATCATTAAGGATGAATTTATGTCATTTGTCAAAGCTGATATGATTTACTATTTCATATAATAGCAACACTAACATGATCATCTGTTGATCATCATGCTCATTGAGCGAGAAGAGTTCTAAGGACAATCATTATGTGAGAAGGAAATTAATCCATAAAGATTCTCAAATATCAAAGAAGCAGTGGGGCTATAATGTACAGTAGATGTGACTATATCATGTGGATGCTATGTTTTGGGATGTTGTGTATTGTAAGTTACAACATGAACAGAGCATGTGAACTCTTTCAGAATAATGAAGTGTTGCCATAATGAAATACAATGATTAAAGGATATGAGTTGTAAATGGTTATTTTGAATCTCACATGGTCGTCAATGGAAAGGCATAATGATACCTTACAGTCAAGACATGATTAGTTGAAGAGAGCAATCATCTATTAGTAAGCTTATCTTGGCACAAGAAGAATCATCAAAGCCAACGAAATGAGCAACATGGAAATGTTCTAAAAGTCTACCAAAATGGCATGAAGTCTGTCAGTGTTCAATTGACCTCATTCATGGAAACAATACAACAGTGGCAAGATGGTCCCAGTTTAGGGAGAACAATCATACAAATTCCTATGATTCATTCTTCAAGTTACACCCGTACTATGCAATGGTGTTGAATCATTTAGCAAAAGCTGAATACATATATGGCAGAAAGATAAATGAAAATCATAAAGGGATGGATACCCAGAGTGTTGCCATGACCTAACAACATTTTCCCTAAAGAACAGTGGGCTGAGAGCTCTAGTTTCAACTACCACCCTCGATGCGCTTGCAAGCATGATCAAAGCTCAAGCAAAGGAAATGAAAGCTATAGAAACAAGAGGATGCATACCGATGACCTGGGTTTTCTCATTTGTTTCAGATAAATGCAACACAATGGAGATCACGAATAAAAGGGCAAGGTAAGTTTTTGATCTTCTAGCAAAGCTTTCAGGGGTTGAAAATGAAGCCATACCCATTTGGGGTTTCTCCAACATGAATGCCCATGACTTTTGAAGGGAAGAAATCTACAAAGTAAAAGCCACAACCACCAAATTTTAAGATAAATACAAAGGTACACATGAGAATAACTAATACCCAAATGTATTGAGTACATGGCACAACTACATGATAGAAAATAAAAGCTTCTAAATAGTGAATCCATGGTGGCCAACCAAAAAGGAGTTTCGAGCCCTCTTTTCTCTACAAAAGATAAATAAGATAACATAATATGATGATAGAATAACTCACATTGAGTTTTGATGGGCTTTGCAAAAAGAGCGCCTCTAACTAGCTTCATGAAGTTCGCTCTAAGAGCCATCCTGAAACCCTCGACCCAGTTTTGATGAAATGGGTCATATATTCTTTTTAGAAGACCCCAAAAGGAAATATAAATCATAGAAGAGGAAAAACACATAAAAGCATCAATAAGATATACCAGAAGCTGCGTCCATGGAGGGCCTATGAAGCAGAAAGAAGAAAAAAGATACCTCTATGTGCCATAGAATCACCAGAAAACCCTTATGATGGCGCGGCCAAATCAATGAGGAGAATCACAGAATCAAAAAAGAAACACAAAATAGGTAAGAAACATTGTAAGTCGCGGCCATAAAAGGCCTTTTTAGGAAAATAATTAACTGAAAACTTTAGTTTCTTCAGGAAAAGCAAAAGAAGCGAAGACGTTTTGTACAGATGGAAAAGCTTACCCAATAGCTCAACTTCCATAAAGATATGCCTCAATATTCTTCAGAAATTCGCCACTAAAACCTATAGCAATGCTCCACAAACCCTAAGGTTTGGTGGTGCATAGCTTCTTCCATAAGCTTATAAAGACAAAAGAATGAAATACTTCTTTTTATTTTTGTGTTGATTTATTTTTAGGGTTGAACCCTATCTCAAATACCAACTAGAGATGAGGCATTTTTTGCCTTCTTTTATTAAAATAAATGTTCCTAGTAATTCCTTCGTAGCCTTTTGTTTTTTTCCTTAGGCATGAAATGTAGGATATGACTTAGGCTTGTCTAAGTCATTTTTGACTTAGTGAACTTCATGTCTATAACAATATATGGAGGTGGGATTTTATTCTTGCATTATTTTATATTGTAAAATGCTTGAATTTAAATGATAATCTATAAATCATTTAATTCAAGTATTACCTTCAAATGCAAAGAGATATGAATATGTGCTCAAATGGGAATAAGTCATTAGAGGCTTTGCAACGTATGATAATAAGGGGGGAGATGCGCTTGTATTGATGGCTTGCCTCAAAAGAAGGGAAGTTATTTTCAGTTTGGGAACACAAGGAGGGCATCTAGGAGTTGATTTATTGAGTTTTTATCTTGGGCTTGGTGAAACTTGACCTTTCCACACATATTGAAGCCTTATAGAGTACATCCAGTTCTATATTTTTTGCTTTTTGAAGCCATCCGAATTCATGAGGTTTCTAGAACCTTATTTTGTGGAGCAACTTGAAGCTTTGTACTTAGTCACATTTGTAACTCATTTTAGTTCTAGTTCTGATTATGCAGATTTGGAGAGTGAGATATTTTTCAGTAATCCTTTCTCAACTTATGCATGCTTTGTAACTCATTTTTGGAGTATGAAATATAGATTTTTACCTTGGAGATCATTGAAGAATTCTTTTACCTTCTTATTTCTTGCAAAACATTGTGCATTTCAGTTGATTGATCAAGTTCTTTGTGAGATTTTCTTTCTCCTTTAACTTTGTCTCATTTTATGCCCTTTTTGCAAAAGTAGGAGTATGCAGGTTATGAATTGTATCTCAAAATTGCATAGAAGCCTTTAGTTTGTGAAACTCTAGCTTTCCTTCATGAGAATATATGCAGAATAGACCTATTCATGAAATATTTATGCATAAGCTTACACTAACAGGCTGTTTATTTTTAGATTTCATCAAAAATAACCAAGTGTATGATAGTTCTAGTGTTTCATAGCTCTTGTCATTTTGGTGTATCACCTAGTTTATTTCATATTTTCAGTATTCTTCATTTTATGCAACCATATCCTTACCCTTTTCCTATCAAATCAATAGTTTAGGTGATATTACCAATTAGGAGCCAACCTTATCTGAAGGTTCATTTCAACTTTAGGTGACCCACAACCTTGAAATGATCCCATGTTTCTCTAGAAAGATTAGTTTTCATAACTTTGCATAGGGTGCATTTCTAAGAGATAACACTTGGAAAGACAAATGAAATGCAAGATGAAATGTTAGATGTAATGCTAAACCCTAATTAAATGCAAACCTTCATTAAAGGACCTAGAAATGCAAATGAAACAAAACAAAACCTACATAATGAAATGTATGCACCTAGAAATCTAGAGATGATTGAATGGAGCTCTGAAATGCTAGAAATTCTAACTTTAATGCTGAGTGGGACTCATTTTCTAAGCTGGGTGAATCATTCCAAAATCTAGGTTTCTGTGCGAGAAAAAGAATCTAGCAAATGGGTATCTGAATCTGCAAGAATATGAATTTTGACCTAAATTGGGACTCATTTTCCAGAAGTGGCGAATTAGTCTAGTTAGGGTTTTCTAAAACTTCAAATTCTAAATTTTTCTCTCCCCAGTCTCCTCAATCTGCTTCTTCATGTTTCTAGATCCAAATCTCGTAAAATCAACTTGTAGGTGTTCTCCAATGTTCTCCAATGCTTGATGACAACTTTGAAAACTTTAGGCACTTTGACAACTTTCTTCAATCTTGCTCTTCAATGTGTCTTCAACCTAGACTTGCTAATCACACACTTAAGAGAGGGATTAATGTTGTTTTTTTAGTGGATAGGGGTTTTCCTTGGTCAAAACCCATTTTGGTAATCAAACCTTGAAATGAAATGAAATAGGAATGGAGAATGACGAATGAACAAAATATGATGTTGCAACTCATGAAACCCTATCAATGAAGTGCTACAAACATGTGTAAGATGGATTCAATGGATGTAGATCTTGAATCTTGCTTGAAGGTGATAGATCTTGAATGAAATGCTAGCTTGAATCATGAAACCCTACATCACAATTGTTAGCTCCAAAACAAACATGATGCATGAAGTCTTTGACATGATGCTTGATGCTTGAATAAAGCTCTAAAAATCTTGATAATCTTCCCTTGAATGCTCTTGTGAATGCTTGAATGCTCTTGTGAACTCAAACTTGCTATAAGGAATGCTCTCAAAAAAGTATTAGATGAAAATGAATGAAAGAACCTTGTATTTATACTCAATTATGTAAGAATTCTAGAAATTACAACACTACAAGTTGACATCAGATCTAGGAGGATAAAATCCCACTAAAAATTTGAATTAATTTTGATTTTGAGCCACACGAGACTCATTTGACCAAGGTGGCGAATGAGTCCCATTAGGCGTAATTTTTGGGACCATTTTTAAAAATTCTTAGAAAGGTGAGAAACCAAGTTCAAGACCCAAAAACCTAGGCTCGTCCAATGTGGCGAATGAGTCCCAGATCACTAAATCTAGGCCACACAAGCTGAAAACACCTGAATTATGATTGGGTATTGATTTGTGTGGGGATTATCCTCGAAAAGATGCATTAAATGAGGCTTGTGGATGCAAAATAAGGCTAATTAAAGCATAAAGAGGCCCAATTATTAATGAAAACCCTAGAAAAGTGTGAAAGTGTGTTACAACACTTTACAACACTCCAAATAAGGAAACAATAAGCTCTTTTAGTTCACAAGGGCCCAAGACCTAATGTGAATATGTTAGACATATTGCAACACTAAATTAAGGCCATGTTAGGGGGGGGCTTTTTCTATCATTACAAGAGATACCATGGGAGTAGATGTCAATGCATTAGAAGATAATGAAGGATTCTAATTCTAAAAGGTAGGTGTAACCAAAGCATGACCAACTACTATCATTTGACATAAATGCATAGAATTAGGGTCAAACTTGATCATAACTACTTGATTGTTAACAATAAACTTAACAAAACCAAGTTAGGAATGATGACTAGTCCTATCTTTAAGGGAAAAATAATAGTTCCCAAAGCTTGTTGACTAGTGTTATCAAAACCACAAATAAATAAAGAAGATTTAACAAGAGAACTTGAATCAACTTTGACCTTAGGCAATAGATTGAGACTACAAACATTGAGTTCCAAACTGGTATCAATGAGAGTTTTCCTAATGCTAATATTATTAATGTAAACAATTATCATCAACATATTTTCTTGATTTTGCACTTTTGGAAGTGGGAGTTCATGTGGATAGAACATAATATTTGGAAAATATGCTCAAATATGATCTATCAATGTATTCACATCCATCATCCTAATAGAAGAGGGTAAAAAAATCTTTTTAAGAGCTTCTTGAATCATACCTTGATAAACTAGGGTAGTCTGAAGTAAATCCCAAAGTGAAATCTTAACAAGAGTAACTCGAAGTTGCTCGATAAGATCATACTCACTTTGTTTCCTGGTTGAAGGTTTAGGTGCTTGAGGAAGTTCTAGTTGCGAAGGTGGTAAGGAAGTAGGTTGATCAACATTTTGTTTATTCCTTCTAGTATTATAAGTATGAGCTAAGTTGCATTATTTAAATTGTGTATACCTTGTATAGAGATTTGGAGAATAATTATTAAACGTAACACCATGAATAAAATGCACTCTCTTTGGAGAAGGGCTAGCTAAAGTCACATAAATGATCAATCTCTTAAGCCTTTCAAGGGAAACAAATATTACAATTACATTTACAGAATTCTTGTCCCATAAGGAAGGAGATTCTAAGGGTGGGGTCTTAAGGAGAAAATAGATCTCAACTACCTCAATTGACATGAATCAAGTGAACTAGGAATAAAAGTATTTAAAACTAAATTCTAAGCTATCCTTGACAATAAATGTGACTAAAAATGTAATATAACTTACTATTACTAAATGATAAAAATGTTTAGGTTATAGAAATAGAAAGCACTAAATACACAAAATATGATGTTGTTCGGATGAAGTCTCGACTTCAGACACTAGTGCATTGTGAGGACGTCTACACATCCATGCTATTTTTTATACAAATAGAGTCCAAAAATTTCCAGAATGAAGTCCTTTGCTCATTGAACATATTTGTCACCTACACACATGGAGATAGAGAAAATTGTTGGGGTTATATATGGGTTTTCCTTGGTCAAATATCTGCTTTGGTGTTTCACTTCCATGGATAGCCAAACAAGATTGGAAGACATAGAAAGTAAAATAGACATGTGATAGAAGAAAACCCTGCTATGGAGGAGAACCCCTATCACGATAAAGAGATACTAGACGAGATCAAATAAATATAACAATAGATGAGATTGTTTGAATGATAAGAAAGAGAGTTACCCATAGCTATGGTCCCTCTCTAGATGATAGAAGTGACAAGATCATAAGCAAGAGGAGTCTTTGTTGCTGAAAATGTTTGAGACATGAGAGTATTTTGGTAGAGTTTTATTAAGAGAGATATGGAGAGATCCAAGTCAAAAATTCCCCAACAACTTATGAAAATTGAGGAAGAAAAGTGAGTTTTGTGATTGAACTAGGCAGGAATAGGCATTACAATTGTATTGGGAGTTGGGACACACATCACAAATAAACTGCATGAGATACCCTTTTGAATCTTGAATCTATTGAGATGTTTATGCGTCACACTCCTATCTATCTAAATTCTTCCAAAATTCAAACCACAAGCTACTAACGCTTTATCATTGCCATTCATTCAAGAACAAAATTGTATAATCTCGATCATGAATTTTATCATAAATGCATCATGCACAATGTGTAAGTGTGAAATTGACACAAGGTGCAATTTGTGACACTACAAAAGGTAGTATGAAATATCGATGTGTTTGAGTTCAATTATAAAAGTGAAAATAATAGTTATGTATGATTATCATATTGATGGTGCTAATGTTGTATGTAAATTACAAGTTACTTGTACCATCCATTATTTTAATCCTTGATAAATGATAGACATATTTTTTATGATGAATTTGAAGGAAGGAATTATATCAAATATGATCCTGCTTATTTTTTTTGGTATGTGGCAATTGATCATGCAAATACTATACACTCGTAATGTATCCTCATCGAGGTTTGGAGCCAGGCTTGGCCCCGAGCGAGGGTTCAGGGGCACATCCCCCAAATATTTTTTTTTATGTTGACACATCAAGGCTTTTCCTTGTTAACACGTCAAGGTTTTCCCACTAACACGTAATATGGAAAAATGACTTTGTAAAACCCTAATTCTAGAAGCTTCCAAAAATCTTGTTATAAGTGGTTGGGAAGTAAGTTGTGGTGTGTGTAATTCATGAGATTGTAATATGTTTTGCACTAGATAATAAAATCATTGGGTGGCTGAGTTTCTATGGATGTAGCCCATATTGGGTGAACCACGTTAAATTTATGTGTTGATCTCTTTTGTGTTATTCTTCATTGCTATTTCTGGGTTATTTAATCTGCATATAATTGTTAATGTTTATTGCTCCAATCTTCCTGAATCCTAACAACTAGTATCAGAGTCATATGTATTTCGGTTGGTTGGAAGGAAACCTCTAGATTTGAGTGGGAGCAATGGAAGAAGGAAAATTCAAGGTTGAGAAGTTCAACGGACATAATTATCAATTATGGAAGATGCAGATGGAAGATTATTTGTTTCAAAAGGATCTATGGTGGCCATTGCAAGGAAAAACAAAGAAAGAGGCTACTATGTCTGATGAAGGATGGGAGATTTTGGATAGAAAGGCACTAGGAACCATTCAGTTGTGCCTAGCACCATTTGTGGCATTCAATATAATAGAAGCAAAGACAATAGTGGATTTGTTGGAACATTTGGCTAAATTATATGAAAAACCCTTAGCCTCAAATAAGGTATTTCTCATGAAGCATTTGTTTAATCTAAAAATGATTGAAGGTGGATCTGTGATAGATCATTTAAATGAGTTTAATATGATTACCAGTTAGTTAAATTTTGTAAAAGTGAATTTTGATGAAGAGGTGAGGGCTCTCTTGGTTTTATGTTCTTTTCCAGAAAGTTGGAATAGCTTGGTAATGGTTGTTAGTAACTCTGTCTCTAATTCAAATACATTGAAATTTGATGATGTTTTTGGTGTTATCCTTAGTGAGGAAATGTGATGGAAAATCATAGGTGAGACTTCAACATTGGGTAATGCTTTGTCTGTAGAGAATAGGGGAAGAACAAAGGAGAGAGGAAAAATCCCAACAAATCATGGGAAGTCACAAGGGAAGTCGAAGAAAGGCAGATCTAAATCTAGAGGAAAAATGGATTGTTCACACCATGAAAATCCAGGACACTTGAAGAAGGATTGTTGTTCTTGAAAAGGAAACAAGGAGAAAGACAACGTGATGACAGTAAGGAAGCTAATGTTGCAAGTAATAAATTGCAGGATGCTTTAATTCTATGTTTAGATAATGTTAATGATTCCTGAGTAATAGATTGAGGGGCTTCATTTCATGCCACAACCCATAGGAAATATTTTCTAGATTATGTTCAAGGTGATTTTGGACAGGTATATTTGGCTAATGATGAACCATGCCATATTGTTGGAAAAGGAAAAATAAAAATCAAGTTGCAGAATGGAAATGAATGGTTGCCACGGGAGGTAAGGCATGTTCCAAATTTGAGAAGAAAGTTAATCTCTGTAGGACAATTGGGTAGTGAAGGCTGCATAGTTACCTTTACAGACAAAGTATGGAAGGTCACTAAAGGTGCATTAGTAGTAGCTAAAGGTGAAAGGTAGGCACATTATATTTGTGTACTGGTAATACTTATTCTACCATAGCTGATATAGAAACAGTTGCTACTAAGACAATTAGAGCACTTGTTGTAGGGATACAAACATAACTATGGCACCATAGACTTGGGAACATGAGTGAGAAAGGGATGAAGATCTTTCCTTCCAAAAATTTGCTACCAGGTCTAAAGAAAATTAACTTGGAGTTCTGTGAAAATTGTGTTTATGGAAAACAAAAAAGAGTCCAATTTCTCAAAGTTGGGAAAGAGAAGAAGAGTGAGAGATTAGATCTTGTGCATTCAGATGTATGGGGACCAGCTCAGGTATCTTCTCTTGGTGTCTCTTGCTATTATGTTACTTTTATTGATGATGCAACTAGGAAAACATGGGTGTATTTCCTAAAAAAAAAATTAGAAGTGTTTGAAACTTTTAAAAAGTGGAAAGCTTTGGTTGAGAATGAGACAGGAAAAAAGTTGAAGTGTCTCAGATCTAATAATGGAGGCAAGTATTGCAATAAATAATTTAAAAATTATTGTTCATACAATGGAATTCGTAGGAAAAAAATGATTCTTGGAACCCCACAAGAAAATGGTGTGTCTGAGAGAATGAATAGGACCATTATGGAGCGTGCAAGGAGCATGAGATTGCATACTGGACTACCCTTATAGTTTTGGGCAGATGTTGTACATACCATTGTTTATTTAATAAATAGAGGACCTTCAAATCCTTCGGATGGTGGCATTCCAGAGGAGGCATGGACGAGTAAAAAGGTAAAATATTCATTTCCGAAAACCTTTGTTTGTGAAGCTTTTGTCCATGTTGATATTGAAAATAGAACCAAGCTTGAGGCTAAGTATAAAAATGTACCTTCATTGGATATGGAGTAGATGAATTTGGTTATTGGTTAGGGATTATGAAAATCATAAAATCATTAGGAGTAGAGATATTATATTCAATGAGAAGGTCATGAATAAGGACCAACTATAGGAAAAGAAGCATGAACATGCCAAAAAGGAATATGTGATGTTGGATGAGATTCCAGAAAATAAAATGCCAATGGTACCTGATGCTCAGGAACAAAAAGTTATCCCACAAACTCCTACAATTGTTAGACGTTCTACAAGGATAACTAGACCTCCAAAAAGATTTTTTCCATCATTATATTCTATATTATTAATTGATTCTGGTGAACCTGAAGGTTATGAAGAAGTAATGTAGGTAGATACAAAAAGCAATGGGAGCTAGGCATGAAAGAGGAAATAGATTCCTTGCTGCAGAATCAGACTTGGGACTTAGTCCAATTGCCTACAGGTAAAAGAGCATTGCCAAATAAATGGGTTTATAGGTTGAAGGAAGAAGATGGAGGCAATAAAAGATATAAAGCTAGACTCGTGGTAAGAGGTTTTGCATAGAAAAAAGGTGTAGATTTTGATGAAATATTTTCTTTGGTTGTAAATATGACTTCTATTAGAACTATTCTAAGTCTTGTGGCTATAGAAGACTTGCATCTTGAACAACTAGATGTGAAAACAACATTTCTCCATGGGGATTTGGAAGAGGAAATATACATGCAACAACCACAGGGATATGAGGTCAAGGGTAAGGAGGAATTTGTGTGTAGGTTAAAGAAGAGTTTGTATGGCCCGAAGCAAGAACCTCAAAAATGGTATTTGACATTTGATAGTTTTATGGATGGACAAGGTTACAAAAGATGTCATTCTGATTATTGTGTTTATTTTAAGAAATTGGATAATGGCGGCTATATTATCTTGTTGCTTTATGTTGATTACATGCTTGTTGTTGGGTCTAACATGTAACATATTAATGAACTCAAGTAGAAATTAGAAAATTCATTTGCTATGAAGGATTTGGGTGCAACAAAACAAATCCTCGGTATGAGGATCACATGGGACAGGACAAACAAAAAATTATTTTTGTCTCAAAGTGAGTATGCAGAGAAGGTGTTGAAAAGGTTTAACATGCAAAATGCAAAAGTAGTTAGTACACCTTTGCCTAGTAATTTTAGGTTGACTAAGGAGATGTGTCCAAAGACACAAGAGGAGGAAGACAAAATGTCTAAAATACCATATGCATCAACAATTGGTAGCTTGATGTATGCAATGGTATGCACAAGGCTAGATATTGCACATGCAGTGCAAGTTGTGAGTAGGTATATGAGAAATCCAGGAATGGAACATTGGAATGCGGTAAAATGGATTCTCTGATATTTGAAAGGTACTACTTCAAAGAAAATATGTTTTGGAGGAACAAATTATGCTCTAAAAGGATATGTTGACTCTGATTTGGTGGGTAATATTGATAGCAGGAGGAGTACTACAGGGTATGTTTTTACTATAGGAGGTACTACAGTCAATTGGATTTCAAGACTGCAAAAGGTTGTTGAGCTTTCAACCACTAAAGCTGAGTATGTTGTTGCTACAGAAGCCAACAAGGAGATGATTCAATTACAACGTTTTCTGGAGGAACTGGGACAATGAAAATAAGATATCCCTTTGTACGCTGATAGCCAAAGTGCCATTCATCTTGCTAAGAATTCAGCTTTGCATTCAAAAACTAAGCACATATAACTTAGATACCACTTCATCCGGTCAGTTTTGGAGGATGGGCAGTTGAAGCTGGAGAAAATTCACACAAGTGAGAATCTTACAGATATGTTCACAAAGGCGGTTACACAAGAGAAATTGATTTCCTCATTAGTTTCTATTAGCCTTCATGATTGATAATGGTGGACATAAGAAACTAGCCATACCTGTAATCCAGTGCGAGTTGCAAGTGCAACAATGTCATCTAGGATCAGTCTCCAAGTGGGAGATTGTTGGTATGTGGTGATTGATCATGGAAAAACAACTTTGTAAAACCCTAATTTTGGAAGCTTCCAAAAAGCTTGTTATAAGCGACTGAGATGTAAATTGCGGTGTGTGTAATTTGTGAGATTGTAATCTGTTTTGCACTGGATAATAAAATCATTGGGTGGCTGAGTTTCTGTGGATGTAGCCCATATTGGGTGAACCATGCTAAATTTTTGTGTTGATCTCTTTTGTGTTATTCTTCATTGCTATTTCTGAGTTATTTAATTTGCATATAATTGTTAATGTTTATTGCTCCAATTTGCCTAAATCCTAACATATTTTTTGTGCTAGCTTGATTATACTTGTATTGTTACTAATCTTCATATTGATAAACACCTATTTTTGTGATAATATGAATGGTTGTTATAAGGATTTGAATGTTATGTATGAGATCATAAATGATAGAAAAATGTGATAGCAAATAATTGAAACTATTTATAAATTATAAACTTGAATTTTTCTTTGTGATTGCTTGGTGCTTAATCGATTCTCAAAGAAAGCACTTTAAATAAGTGTTTTTTGAATTTGAGTATCCATTTAATAACTAGACTGTGGGTTGATGATGCAATAATAACTATTATATGTAAACTATTAGAATCAATATAATATTTTAAGTTTAGGAAATCACAAGACTCATTTATAAAGTATAAGTAAAAAAATATTACATGTATTTTATCAATCTTTGTCATAGCCCTACATGTGGTGGTGACAACATGCTTGCAAAAGTCTAATCAAAGCCTATGTGGAGAATGAAGGGAAATATGTTTAACCAACTATAAAATTTGAAGAAAGATATAAACCATGCCAACTATACTTATGATATGCTTAATGCACATCCATCAATCCCAACAGAATGAATTGGAAATACCTTTTTAAATTTAAGTTCATTGTCATTATCTTAATATCATGAATCTAAATTTAAGCATGAGGGCTATTCTAGAATTTAGAATGTACTAAAATTACTTATTTGTGATTGATATTTATGAGAACATTTAGTAAATGTATTGTCTTGTTATCTCTATTTTAGAAAATGTTAGAAATAATATAATTTTAAAAACTTTTGTAAAGGAAAACATTCCAAACACCTAGGATGAAAAGGTTGTTGGACAATGAAAACATCTAATTATTAACCGTCATTTTTCGGCCTATTTAAGATTATTTATAGAAATTCAACCATCATAGAATATAAGTGATAAAAATTACACTTGCATGACCTATACCCCCAATACATGTTAATAAGGAAAATTAAAATAATTCTTCCAGCCTATATATTTAAGGATATGTTGGTTTTCATTTTTCTTATTTTAAAAATCCTTGATATGAAATAACATGATATTGTATTTTCCAACTACTAAATCATGAATGTATTTTCCATCACTCATCTCAACTATAATAAGGTGAAGAGTCACATTTTCAATTTTCATAATGATTATTTACCCTTTACAATTTTTTAACATGTTTGTATTTGTACATCATATTTCATGACATAGATGTAGCTAATAGAATATAAGAAACCATGTGTATGAATTTTACTCCAAAAAATCCTATTTACACAACACATTAATAAAATTTTCTATTTCAATTCTAATATATCTAGAAGATGTCTTTGTTCTTTGTTCTTATAAAGGAAACATGATTTAGATTTTGATAAAATATGATATATAGAACATAGGCATATATGTGACTGAACATATATTTGCATACTTGATATTTGATATAGATGGCAACCATGCAATTGTGGTAATATCAATTTACAATCTGATTATTTCAGTAACATTGAACTTTAGAGAAACAAACAAACAAATGTCTATCCATGTTGGTTGATTAACATGAAATATCCAAACTAATAACATACCATTTTCTCGGTTATAAGAGGTTGAAATTGTATCCTTGTCAATTATAATGTGTTACAGATGTGGTCCTTTCTCATGTCTTTTAAAGTTTTGAGACAACAAATATCATTATTTTGGAAAAATTATCAATTTTAGGTTTCAAATTAGTAGATTGTGAGACAAAGAATAACATTTATCGTTTGTTAAATGACAAGCAACACAATATTTTTGTAAGCATCAATTATTTTAATAGTTTAGAAATTATCAAAGGGTAAAGTTCAATTTGTCAAAGCATTGGTTTTTCATTTTGGAGACCAAAGTTCAAATCCTCGAAATGGCATCTAATGTGAAATTCCAAGTTTCGACTCCTATTCTGATAGCGACTTTTAAGATGTGACTCTTGATCTACCATTATTAATTTCTAATTTGGAATTTCAAGTTGTGACTTTTAGTCTTCCATCATTTAGTTCTACTATGAATGTGATTTAACTCATGACCTTCTCGAAAGAAATTAAGTGAGCTACATCTTAATCAACTACTACCTATATAATCATCTAAGTAAGCCTTCCTCAAATTATTAAAAAAAAGGTCCACAAATTTCATAAAAGGGTGTTAGAAATGGGGAATTATTTTCAATGATTTTACTTCCAATCAATCAACTCTATTGATGTGCATCTCTCAAAAGGCAAAATAGTAAAAGAGGAAATATAAATAAAAGAAGTCCACGTGAGGTTTTTAAAATCAAGCTTTTGCAAGTAAAGGGTTTGTCAAAGGTGAAGCGTGTGTTTTATTCAAGATAAGTCAAAATTAAAATTAAAAAATCAATTAAATATTATAGAAGAATAAAGTAACGAATAAAACATAAAGATAAAGCAAATATGCATTAATTCATGTTTATTATTATTTTTATTGTGTTTGCTTTTGATTGCTTATCACTTAAGTTATTCACAATGTAAAAGCTTGGCTTAAATAATTGGGTAATAATAGTTGGATCATTTTGACCTCCAACTTTGAATATTTTTTCTATTATTAATTGCAAGCATTAATTACTAATTAATATAAAATATAAAAATTATAATGCTTAATAAATTTATTTAAGTTGGGCACTTTAAAATAAGAAAATGTATTGGAATTTAAAATATTAATAATTATATTAAAGAAAGTTTGAATGGGTAGTAGAGTTGGCTTGGGCAGTGTGTTTGTTCCTCATTGGTCTCAGATTCAACTTTGCTCTCGGGTTTAAGAGGTGGTACTAGTTGCGGGCGGTGGATCTCACCCGCAAGGGACTAGTCTCGCCCTAGCTCACCTTAGGTACCCAAGGTAAGGGTTGTTGGGCTACTGGACTGGGTCGCGGGGACACCCCTGTAGTAACAAAATAAAATAAAATATTATATTAAGAAAGTGTAATATTATATTAAAAATTATATTATTATGTTAAGAATAATCACATTAAAGAAATATATTATATCAATGAATATTATATTAAAGAAGTGTGTTATCATATCAATCACTTTTACATTAAAGAATTATGTTATTATGTGAATAATCATATTAAAAAAAGTACATTATCATGTCAATAACCATCACATTAAAGAAGCATGTTATATGTGATTAATTGTTGATCCAAATACAAATTTTATTGAATATTTCAGTATAAAATGCAACAATGCATAGAAATTTGAAGAAGTGCGTGAAATCAACACTAATAACATCAAGGGTCATTTATATCCATCATCTTTCATACTAATTTTAAATCATTATTTTTTTGTTTCTCTTTTACCTTCCTTTTTTTTCTATTCATGTTAAGGAATAGGTGTTGTACACCTTCCAAATTTGTATAATAATGTGATTACTAATATTTGTACTATGTTGTAGTATTTGGGCCCTCATGGAAAAGGGCATCATACTTGAGAGGAATCTCAAGATTCTTAGTATGTACATTGTGACACACATAATTTATATGACATATGTAAGAGAGTATATATATTATTTAAGACATGTAAGAGTGTCTATGGCATTGTAATATATGTAAGAGAATCTATGAGAAATGTAAGAGCATTTAAGAACAACTAAAAGGGATTAAATAGTAGACTACATGGAGCATATTTTATTGGCTAATAATAATTGTGTAAGAGCATTTTGTAAGAAGTTTGAATGCACCCATATAGAGTGCTTGTAATCCAAAGATGATTTTCTTTCTCACACACAAGCAATGGTACTTTATGTTTTGAGTCCCAAAATAAGTCATAAATATCATCAAAATATGAATGCATTTGTATATTTTAATTCCTCTCAACAAGTATAATTTAAAAATTATGACACCTTATTTTGAGTTCATACACACAAGTTATGGCTTTTGTCAGGTTAAAGAGCAAAATCACTAAAAGGGACAATTTTTTGATGCATTTTTGTTATAGATTTTATGTATAGATATGACTATCTTACATAACATATATAAATAGAATTAATGGAAATTATATTTCAAAATATTAAGCAATAAAAAATAACAATCAATTCATTGAAAATCTTTTTTACAACATTTTTACTATCCAATCCTTATGGATTTTCTCACTTGGAAAACGCCTTATCCAAGATTATAATTCTTACACATGGCATTATGAACAAATTTGTGATGGGTACTATCTTTGGCCACTCTAAATCACCAAATAGATCTTGAAAAGGGGAAAAGGAGATGAAGAGGAGAATGCGAAGAAGGTTGAAGAGAAGGATAAGGAGGACTGCGAAGTTTCCTTGGATGCCCTCCTTGAAGATTGAAGCTTAATCAACTAGCTGAATGTTTGTGGTTTGTTCTCTCTCAATTTAGTTCTCTTAATTTTGTTGTTTTGTTAGGCCTACGTTCCCTTTAGCTATTTTTTCGGGCCTACGTGCCCTTCTATTACTTTTACAATTTTTTTATGCTATCTTAAACTCTCAGGATCATAGCCCTTTCCTTGATTTTTAATCAAAAACATTTTTATTAATTCCAAGGGTTAAAATAAATGTATATAAATTCTTGGGCAATAGTTTAACACCCTTTCAATAGATAGTTACAAAGGCCCTTAGATTAATGGTTATAAGGAGATAAAATATTAATAAATCTTTCTACACCCTAGCCAAGAACCATCCAAGGTATACAATATATCCTTGATTGGACATACATTATATGCTCCTTCTTGAATATCCACTACCTACCTTGTACTTTCATCCAAAATATTCTTATATCTCATTGTCTAATTACAATGAATGTATGCTCCCTTCATTGGTTGATAAATCTAGTGCAACTAACTCATGCACTCAACTCAATGAATCGATATATCCTTTATCAAGTGATTCATTAGTTATGGGGGTTACATTTATAATGTCAAACTAGTGACATGTCTTCTTGGATGATGTCAATATTATGTGTAAGAATTAAAGGTTTCTAAGGTTTTTCCTAAGTAGTGAGTATATAAATTGAACTCTTATTTAGAAAGGAATTTATATAAAAGAATTCAAAAATTAAACTTGCTTATAACAATTATCCTATAGTTGTTGTTATAGGTTAACACTAGTGTTATGGGTAACAATTACAAATAACTAACAAATAACTATTGATCTAAACTTGAACATATTAGGATAACTAATCTATTGATACAACACCAAAGTCACAATGTTACTTTAAGTGGTCCCTTTCTTGGGTTATTGCACTCTTTTACTTCTCAAAATTATCAATCAATCTTTTTATCCATTATTCATTCACATTCAATTGACATAAACTGATAATGAATTGATTTTGATTATTTCTCAAAAATGATACACATGCTAAAGAAAACCACCACCATTTTATTTTACTAATCCTTTAATAAATAGACTTGGTTTCAACTAGCTAACCCTAAATTTCCTTATCAAGTTGGACTCCTAACAAGATAAATTACATATGCTGAATCTCATTCCCAAAAAATAGGAAGAGGATTATTTTATTTTAAAAACATAAATAGGAGACTTCAAAAAATAGAGTCCTAACAAAGTTCTCCAATTTTGACTAGAGAATTGAAATTACTAACATGCATGGAAAAATGACATAGTTCCTTCCCATTCTCTATGATATAATATATTATTTTTGCTTTTGAAGTTATATCTATATGTTCTAGCTTTGTCAATTGTGGGGTGTCCTACTTCCTTGGCTATAAGCGCCTGATCCTTCAAAAAAGTGTGGTTGGTCCTATAGCTATATGTCTATAATAGTCCTTTGGCTAGGTGTTGTTTGCTACCCTTGTCTCATGAGGGGTTGGCTCCTCCAAGACACTTATATGCTATAATTACCACAATTATCATAATATACTATAATATTTTAGAGATAGCCATGTCTAAATATGCATCATTTATCAAACTATTGTTTATCAAGTTTAGTGCTTTATGCTTTTAAACATTTATTCATAGAGTTAGGAATGCCACAAGAAATGTTTCAAGGAAATATGAAATAAACATAATTAACAAGAACAAATATTGAACTCATCAATGGATTTATATATATTTTTAACGTGGTTGAGGTTTTAACCAACAAACCTTTTTTATAATATTTTTTTATTACATGATTGATGCAACCATAGTTGGAGAGTCTAATTAAGTACTATCTAACCATGTAGTTAAATTGAAAACACACAATTTTTTTTTTATAGGAAACATGATAGTGACTTGATTTATTACTCAACAAATGACATTATGAAGAAGCTTCAATGAGCTTGTAAAATATTAGGCCTCATCCATTTGATTACAAAAAATAGGTCAAATGAGATCTCTCAAAATTGTGATTGATTGTTTATCCTTTGTCTTTTCCTTCTTTTAATTTTTTTAATTTTTTTCTTTTCAATTGATATCATACTTTACATCTCTGAATGTAACATGATATGCACCACATGAAACACATTACACCAACCCATGAAAATGTAATAAAGATGAAATAATTTTAAAAATGTGAATTAATTTAATCAATATTTGGCCTTGGATTTAGATGCATCACCCTTTTTAGTGTGTATATTCAATGGCATAATATAGATTCATATTCAATGATTCACCTTGACTTATGAACCTTCAAATATAATTTAGTTGTATACATGACCCTTATCGGGACTTACATTCAAATTAAGAACCTTAGGAATTGGTGCAATATTCAAAGGTTTGTTGTAAGTCCAAAATAAGGAATTATTATATAATGCATAGTCTACTTCAAATCCTCCAAATGGTAAGCATAGACGCATTGAATAAATCTCCTTAAAATGTAGACATAATACATTGTAAGGTGCTCTAATAGGTTTATATTTTAAACACAACTCAATATATACAATTGAGAATAAATGTGACATGAAATGAAAATGATTATTTGTAGTGACAAATATGAAGCTTGAAATAAAATAAAATAATTTTAGTGTAATATGATGTTATAAAGCTACTTCACTTTATTGGAAAATAACTAGAAAACATGGGAAACCTATAAAAATTTGACGTTTAAATGATTTTTTTTGTTGATAAAAGATTGGTTTTAGACCTAGGATGCTTCTACATCAATCACCTTAGGTAACTGAAATTTTATTTCCTCACTTTGGATCACTAGAGAGAAACTAAATGGTTCACCTTGTCTAAATATAACCATTTAGGATATTCAACAATTTTTCCTTTTCACTTTACCAAATATTCTTCTTCATACTTCTTACTTCAAGTGCTTCTTTTTCTAGTATTTCTTCAACTTATTTTAGTTTTGGTCTTGATACTATCTTTCTCCAATATTCCAATTCTCTTTCATGATATATAAATCCATATTCTTATACATTTGTGATAGACCAAGATCTTTTAGGAACTCCCTTTCATATGCATTTCTTGAATCAATCCTCTTGATGATTTTACAAGGTCCAAACTTATTCATTTTTAACTTAGTATATCTATGAGTAGGAAATATCTCCTTCCTTAGATACACTATGACTTCATCTCCTTTCCAATATTTTTTATATTTCTTCAAATATACATGTTCCGTGTACTCTAGATTCATCTTTTATAACTAAAATTTTACCTCCTCATATAGGTTATTTATATAATCTACAAAATCTTCTTCAATTACACTCTTCTTATGACTTTCAATAAAGTATCAACTCTAAAACATTTCTAGGGTTCCATCATACACAATATTAAATGGTGTTCAATTGTACTCCAATTTAATATTATTATATAAAACTACACCTTGCAATAATGATAAATCCCAACTACCCATCTTTTCACTTGTCAAACATCTCAATACATTATCTTAATTTTTTTTATAAATTCTATGTATTTATTAGTTTGTGGATAATATTCTAAATCGGAATGCAATTCTATATTCATTTTCTTCCACAATCTCCTCCAAAAATGACCAAGAAAATTTAGATTTCTATCTAATACATGATACTATTAACTAATCCATGTAGTCTTACAAATTTAAAAAATAGATCAACTATATGCACAACATAATTAGTCTTATTTCAAGAAATAAAATGAATCATATTAGAAAATATTTCAACAAGTAAAAAATTAGAATCAATTCATCTTTGAGTTCTTGACAACCCTACTACAAAATTCATTACATGGTCTCTCATGTATAGGAAATGAATTATATAAACCCACATTATGACTACTTTAGTTTGCAACTTAATAAATTCTACATTTCTACACAAATTTCTTAACATCCATAGAATCTAGGCTAGTAGAAACTTTTACTTAACAAAACATACATCTTATCCAAGATAAATTGTCATACCAAACCTCCACTATATTTATACTTGATCAAATTGTGTCTCATAGGACTCTTAGGAATACACAATTGATTTCTTCCAAACAACAAATCATCTTGAGTTAAATAATCCAACCAAATATCTTTTTCTATAGTTTATTGTGTTTTATATGAGTTCTTCAACAATCAACATCATACAAGTTTTTCATTTCATAAAAATAGACAACTATTCTCATTTCCAACAATAAATTTTATTTCTTCTACTCAATGTATCAACTACTCTATTTCATTTTCCACTTCTTTTTTCAACATAAATGAATTACTCCACATAGATTCAATTCATTTATCGTGATTTAAACTTAACTTAATTTAACTATTTAGACATTGTAATTCTTGGTGATTGGTATATAAAAATAAATTCCTTTGATGGAAAATAATGTCTCCATCTCTTAAAAGCTTATAAAATTACATAAAGCTATTAATCGTAGACAAAATATTTTTTATTGGCACATTTCAATTTATCAATAAAGTATGCAATAGGTATTCCTTCTTTCCTTATTGAATTAAAAAAACTCTAATTGTAGTTCCACTTATATCAAAAATCAACTTGAAAAAATAACTTGTAAACAAATCGCGCACAAGTTGTTTATTAACTCCCTCTTTAATAATTATTTTTTTTGTTAGATATGGTGGTCCACTTGAATTCATTCTTATTTTCCCTCATATTTAATTAATTTGTGTTGCACTATGTTTTCATCAATGTTTTCATTAATGTCAACCTTTGGTATGGATATGTTGAGAAGGTGTGTATGGTGCTGAGCAGGTGTTTTAGATGTAGTAGTACTACTTGGTTTCCAAGTGCTTTTGAGAAAAAAATGCATAAAGATTGTACAAGGTGACTGGGAAGTGTTCTATATTTTTTTCCGTGTTTCTTCATTCTTGAATATGTGCTTGTGTTTTTTGAATGTGATCATCAAAGGTCTTCAAAGGTTTTATATCCAGAGTTTCAGGTTATAGATTGTGTGGTAGTAGAAGATATGTTTGAAAGTGTGTTGGACTGTATCTGGCTTGTGAAGAGGATATTTGGGAGAAATGGAACTACTCTGCACTTATTTTCGCTAAATTTTCTTGTCTTGTAGATTCAAGAATGTGATAATATTTCTTGTGCCTACCTTCCCTTGGTTTTTCTAGTGTTCAACTATTCCAGAGGATTAGTTCATGAGTTGTATCTCTATGTCAATTTGACTGCTTGCATAGGATGATATTATTCTTAATATCATGTGTTTACGCTAGTATTTTTGAATATTTTGTTGATTTTTAAATATTCTAGGATGTTGTGTAATGTTCCTACATGGTTTGAAAGATTCTTTTGGCCTTGGTAAAGTGTGAATTTGGTTGCTTGATAGTGTTAATGTCAGTTTGGTCAACCTAGCATGTTAGTGCTATTTGTGGATGAGCTTCATGGTTTATGGAAGCCTAGTGTAGTGTGTCGGTGTAGATTTGGGTCCTAGATAACCCTTGATGTGGTTTACCTTCACTTCTTTCCACCATGGAGGTGTTCGGTGCCAACCTATTTGGTGGTTGCATGTTTGAGGTGCATATGTTTCATTGAATCCGACCTAGAGAAGGTTATTCAAGGTTGCAGAAGATAAATATGCAAGGTAAAATATTTTGGAGATGGGTGTAGGATGGAATGATGTATGTGTGATCATGAGTTGAGATCTGTGTATGAGAAAGAATACCTAAGACTATCGAAAGTAGTGAGTAGAAGGTGTCTACAATTTAGTGTGCCAGAAGTCACTAGAGGTAGTGAGTTGAAGGTTGTGGATGGTAAAGATACATTGTGGTGGTTTCTCTACTTTCTCTGAGGTAGTGAACCTCCCTGTATCTATTTATTTATAATTTAGAAGAAGTGATCTTTATGGGTAGTGAGCCCTCGATAGTGAGCCTTTTCTTTGGACAGTCAGTCCTCTGGGTAATGAACCCTTTAGGCAGTGAGCCTCTTGTAATCAGTTTTTGTTTTCATATAGTGAACTAATCCTCACCATGGTTTTTCCCTTATAGTGTTTTCCATGTAAAAATTTGGTGTTCTATTGTGAATGTTTGTGGGTTTGTTACTATTTCATTTTTTTACATTCATGATAATAATCAATAAGGGTTTGAAGGTTTTAATGCACAACTGATTCACCCCCCTCTCAGTTGTCCTATGTGTCTAAAAATTGGTATCTGTTAGAACACAATGATCTATTGAGAGGGGGGTGAATCAGTAGATATTAAAGATTTTAGTTCATAAACTCTTTTGCAGATTCAACCTTAACTTCAAATGTGCAGATTGAAATACTAACAGATATAATAACCACAAGCACAAGAGAGATCAACACAACACAATATGTATGTGGAAAACCCAAGATGGGAAAAACCACGGTGAGAAATGTTGCTAGGATCTATTGTCCTAATCCAGCCTCACAATCTTTAAAGTTTAGTTACAATGTTTAGGGCTGCAATCCAAGGAAGCAACAACTCCCTGTTTAGAAGCTACAACTTCAAGGATGCTACTACACCCTGTTCTGAGCTACAACTCAATGCAAAATGGAGGCTACAACCTCGTACAAATTTTTGCAATATATTATGCATAAAATGATTCTACAAAACTTGAGATGCATTAATACAACACATAAGCTCTTTCTCTCTCTCTCAATTCTCCCTTACTCCACTGTAACCAACTACATGAAATTTTAGATTTTTCTTTCTGTTACAAACACTCTCTTCATTCTCCATATCTCAATAATTCCCCTCATTCAGTTCATATTCATTGAAATCACTGTTAGCATTTTTCCACTTGCAACCTACTTCCGTAATTGTTAGATTATCGAGCCACACACATACTGTCCAGCTCATCAGATATCACAATCCCTCTGCATCGAGCCACACAACCTTTTATTCTAGTGCAGAGAATTTGCTAAAAATAACATTCTGTCAAACCCTAGAATCTGATATGCATTTAATGCATTCTTGCAATCATTTGATCTGATTTTGATCCCGATCATCTCTGTAATCTGTTTTGTTGTCTTGAAGATCAAATCTTCATTTAAATGTTCGCTGAGGTAGTTGGAAAAATTAATTCTTTCTCTTGTGTAGTTTACCACTCGAAACCCTCGTTTACACTTGTCAACCATTTCAGATCTCTACATTTGAACTCTGGCCATTGATCAACTCCTTCGCACCTTGATCTTGTGAGCAACATTCACTATTGTGACTTTTAACCGACTGTTGGATAATCGGTCGCTTAAACCACCATCATTGATCTATTAGATCATCCTGTCATTGGGATGTGCTTCAAGGTCTTTCCAATACTCATCCTTCACACCGATGAAGCAACTTATCACCAGCATCATCCGATCAACCTTCTTCATCCTGTACCATTGATTGTCCTTGACTTTCACTATTGAATCATACACATATATAATCATTTATTTGCAACAACGATGTAAAATCAACCACTAGACATTTTCCACATTTCTCCATATCAATCACTTTCGTTACTATCGGGTCCCACAATCGACATCATACTCCTATCGCCCAATCGCTAAAAACTCGAACTTCAGAACCTCATGTCATAGGTTACAAAGTTATGAAAACCAATGACTTGCTGACAACAGAGAGAACCTATGAAACTCCTTTTGAAATGACTAAGTCACTTCGAAGAAAAACAACAATACCCAATACATCATTCCAATGTGGGGTCCACATGTTGTCGTCACATGTCCATGTCATCACCATGTCACAACTCAAACCCATCATGCCACATGTCTGCATCATCATTAAGACTGGGTCCCACATGGAGTCCTTCCTTACTCCTTATCACTCCATCACTTAGTCGCCAAGTCAAGAGGTTTCAAAACTTGAGAACCCTGGGACAAGGTTAGTAAAACTTAGAACCCTGCGATACCATTCACTTTCGTTGACAACAAGGAGATCGCTAAGTTTGAAGGTTTCAAAACTTGAGAACCTCGCGACATAGGTTAGGAAAAATTAGAACCCCACGATACCATTCACTTTAGCCAACAACGAGGAGATTGCTAAGTTAGAAGGTTTCGAAACTTGAGAACCCCACGACATAGGTTAGGAAAACATTGAACTCTATGACTCCTTACAACTTTGGCCTTGGACTAAGAGCATGCACCAATGAATGAGGACATTTTCATTAACATCATGACCTGCACAATACTTTTTTGAAAAGCTCTCGAGAAACCCAGTCATTATTCCAACAATCTCCCTTACATGATTTTCACTTTTGAAATCAATGAAAACAATAATCCAACAATCTCCCCCTTTGGCATTGATGAAAAAACTCTAACTATTCGATCAAGCACCACTAAAACTCAGTGCCAATTTTATTAACACACTTTAATATTGCAACTCCCCCTATGACATACATCTCATCTCATCTGTTTAGCAACACATTTCTCCCCCTTTGACATCAATGGAAAAGGGTACACTTCCCCTAAAGAAAGGCTTCAATTTTGAACTCTACAACCATCAAGTCATTAGAAAAGCTCCAATTTTGAACTCTGCAATTTTCATGACTTAATCACATTAATCGTAACCAGGGTTGAATAACTGATCAATAAAGCTCCCCTTGGATACATGCCCTATCACTAGAGATTAGTGATATGAAGTGGGAGAAACTACTCCCAACTTCTGCCTCAGGTATTCAAATTGCTCTGTAGGAAGGGGCTTTGTAAATATATCAGCCACTTGTTCCTTGGTGGGAATATACTCCATGTTGACTTCTTTATCTACAACTTTTTCTCTGATGAAGTGATACTTGATTGATATATGCTTTGTTTTGGAGTGCATCATTGGATTCTTTGAGATATTAATGGCACTTGAATTGTCACAAAGAATCAAAATGGGCTCATTGTACTCTACCTTGATGTCCTTTAAAGTTTTCTTCATCAATAAGACTTGAGTGCAACATGCAGCTGCTGCAACATATTTTGCTTCTACAGTAGAAAGAGTAATAGACTCTTGCATTTTTCTCTTCTAGGAAACCAATTTGTTCCCCAGGAAGAATGCGCCTCCACTGGTACTCTTTCTGTCATCCACACTACATTCCCAATCTGCATCTATATATGTTGTTAATGTGAAATATTTGCATTTGGAATGCCATAAACTATAGTTAACAATACTTTTGTTGTATCTAAAGATTCTCTTTACTAAATTGACGTGTGATTCTTTTGGTTTTGCCTGAAACCGAGCTACCATACAAACTACTTGCATTATATCAAGCCTTGATGCAATTAGATATAGTAGACTTCCAATCATTGATCTATACAAATTTTGATTTGCATTAGGTGACTCATCTAATTTACTCAACTTGTAGCCAGTAATCATGGGAGTACTGACTGGTTTACAATCCTCCATGCCAAAAATTTTAAGCATTTATTTTGCATACTTGGTTTGTGATATAAAAATACCTTTATCAATTTGTGTAATTTGCAAACCAAGAAAAAATTTGAGTTCTCTTAACATGGACATTTCAAACTCATCTTGCATGCTTGTGGAAATTTTTTTGCACATTGCATCACTGTTGCCACCAAATATAATATCATCTACGTAAACTACAACAATGATCATTTGCTTACCCTCAAATTTGAGATACAGATTGCTATCAACACAACCTTTCTTGAATCCTTGTTGTTGTAGATATGGATCTAATCTTGAATACCAAGCCCTTGGTGCTTGCTTCAAACCATACAATGCTTTCCTCAATTTGCAAACATAATCATCATCCTCTGACAGTTGAAAACCTTTTGGCTGCTCAATATATAGTTCCTCTTCAAGGTTTCCATTTAAAAATGCAGATTTGACATCCATTTGATATACTTTAATTTAACCTTTATACACATAAAATGAAAGAAACATTCTAATAGATTATAATCGTGGAACTGGAGAAAATGTTTCTTCAAAATCAATTCCTTCTACTTGTGCATATCCTTTGCACACTAATCTTCTTTGTTTCTGACCATAACTCCATCTTCATTCAGCTTGTTTTTGAATACCCATTTTGTGCCAATTATATTCTTGCTTGATGGTCTAGGAACCAATTCCCAAGTTTTTTTTTTCAATCTGATTGAGTTCCTCTTCCATTGCTCTTAACCAAATTTCATTCTTACTAGCTTCATCAAAACTTGTTGGTTCAATCTGAGACAAGAGAGAAAATTTTACTTGTTCCTTGTCCTTTGCAAGTCTCCTTCTATTCTGCACACTTGCATTCTTATCACCAATTATCTGATCTACAGGGTGATCTTTTTGCACATATTTTGTAGGAGCACGTTCAACCTCTTGCTCATTCTATTCTTCTTGTTCCTCTTCTTCAACTCGTGCACCTATGTCATCTTCATCTGACTCACTTTCAAGATTATTTCTACTAGGCTAACCCTGATTTGCACTTTCATCAACCCTGACATGTACACTCTCTACAATTCTATGCAATCTTTTATTGTAACACTTATAAACTTTTCCTTGGTTGGAATACCCCAAGAATATCCCCTCATCACATCTTGAATCAAAACTTCCTAAGTCATCATATTCTCTTTTAATATAGCACTTATTGCCAAATACTTTGAAATGCTTGACTGATGCAAGCCAACCAAACCATAATTCATATGACGTTCTACCATTGTTAGATCTTATAAGTGCTTTGTTCTGAATGTATACAGTAGTTTGTACTGCTTCTTTCCAAAATGTATCTACCAAGTTTTCCTCATTCAACATAGCTATGGCCATCTCCTTCACAATTTTGTTTCTTCTCTCTACCATGCCATTTTGTTGTGGTGTTCTTGGGGCTGAATACTGGAGCTTGATTCCATGATCTTCACAATATTCCATGAATTCACTTGACATGAATTCTCCACCTCTTTCTGACTTGAGACATTTGATTCTTCTCCCAGTCATATTCTCTACCAGCTTCTTATAACTTTTAAATTCTTTAAAAGCCTCAGCCTTCTCCCTCAAAAATGTGACATATATCATTCTGGTATGGTCATCAGTCAACAACATGAAATATATTTCTCCTTGAAACACTCTTGTTCTCATTAGACCACATAGATTAGTATGGATTATTTCCAAGGGTTTTGTAGTATAGTAATCCTTTGTGGGAAATTTAGACTTTGTTTTCTTTCCTTGCTGACAGCCTTGACAGATGATGTTATCAGGCTTTGCAATCTTAGGCATATTTCTAACTAGGCCTTTTGAACTTATTTTCACCATGTGTCAAAATTACATGTCGTAGTCTTCTATGCCACAACCAACTTTCATCTGCTTGAATAATTAGACATGTTTGGCCTTCCACTTCACATAGATTGTAGAGATTACTATTAGTCCTTATCCGTTGAGAAATTGTTTTACCATTCAATCTTATCTTGCAACCTTCATAATCAAATACAACTTTGTATCCATTATCACACATCTGGCTAACACTAAGAAGATTGTGTTATAGACCCTCCACATAGAGCACATCTTTAGTTTTTCTCTTTCCATCTATGCTCAAAATTCCTTTACCATGGATATTGACAATAGTATTATCACCTAGTCTTACTGAACATCCTTTTTTCATTTCAAGCTTAATGAATTTATTTTTATCTCCAGTCATGTGCTTGGAGCAACCACTATCAAAAATCCATAGGTTGAGTGACACAAGATCCCTGCTCTTTCTCCTTCCATATCTTCTTGGGCTTCTTCTCAGTTTTCTTTTCTTCTATCTTTGAAGTCTTATTTCCTTTCTCTTTATTAGCAAGTGAGAATTTCTTCTTAGATTTCACACTTGGTCCTATAAATCTTGCTCTACAATTTCTAGCTATATGACCAAAGTTGTTGCAACTATAACAAATTATATCCATATCAACCAAGGGAGCAAATGGATTCTTGCTTATACAAAATTTGTATTCTTCCTTGGAATGATTCTACATTCTCTAGCCCTGTGACCAAAATTGTTATAAGTATAGCAATACCCATTGAAATACAATGAGTACCTAGTCATGTATTTTCCTTCAGCTGGATGAGGGGATCTTCTTTGTCTAGGCCTCCTTGGATAGTGTACTCTTGTGAATCCATCATTGTCTGGAATTTTTACGTTTTGCATCTTCTTTTGTTGTTCAGGAATTGTTTGGTTGTCCTCCTTGACTTTGACCAGTTTCTCTTCTTTATAAGATTTTTGTTAATCTTTAGGAGCTTCCTCTTTGTCAGATTTTTCTTCACTTGGGACTGATTTTTCTCCTGATCTAAATCTTTCATAAGTTTTGCAAAGACATCCATAAGTGAATTCTTCCCTTTTTCTAAACCTAAACTAGATTTCTCTTTATTTTCAAGCTTTTGTGTACTTATCAATTCATTTAGAATATTTATACCACCTTTCAACTTTAGTCCATTTCTGATATGCACATTGGCCTTCTCCAATTCTTTGCTTAAGGCAAGTATTACTGCTTCAACTTTCGAGCATCTATCCATCTCAGGCTACAATTTATATTTCATGACATCCTCAATTCTTTTAAGCTCTTCTACATGAACTTTTAATCCTACTAACACCTTATTGGACTCTTCAAGTTCTTGTGTTAATCTGTTAGTCTCCTTTTGAGCATTCCTTTTTAGCTTCTTGTTTTCTCTCTTAAGATCATCATATTTGTCTCTTAGTTCATCAAGATCTTCAAGAGCACTAATTAGTTCTCCTTCAAGATCAACAACTACCTCCTCTTCTCCTTCATATGAGTCCTTGATTTGTGCATCTTCTTGATCCCTAGTTTCTTTAGCCATGAATAGAAATTATCTTCTATTATCTTTCATTACAAGGGCATGACCTTGATCCTCTTCTGAACAATCACTAGCTTCAAATACTTAACTTTCTTCATTGATGTACAAGCTCTTCTTCTTCTTTCCAAAGCTCTTTCTTTTAGGGTAGAATTCATTCTTGTTTCTACTGTCAAATTCTTGCTTGGAACTGTCTTCTTTACCATATGGTCACTTTGAAGCAAAATGACCTATTCTACTACAGTTAAAACACTTAAGAGGGAGTATACCTTTATACTTGTTGGATCCTCTTCTTAGCCTTCTTATGAAACTTGCTTCTTCCTCATCAATTTCTTCATAATCAGATGCAATGACAACAACTTTTTCTTTCTTATCAACTTCATATTTTTCTTTCTTGACAACCTTAAATGCAGCTTCTCTCCTGGATGATTCAGCACTTGGCATTCTCATCTCATATGCAGTAATTATTCCATGCACCTCATCAAGAATAAGTTTATCAATTTCTCTTCCTTCTTCAATAGCAGAAATCTTGGCATCATATTTAGTTGTCATGGACCTGAGAACTTTCAACACAACATCTTCTTCTTTCAAATCTACACCATATCCTTTAATGACATTTACCACATCATCAAATCTCTAAAGATAGTCTACAATCTTCTCTTCTTCGGTCATCGTCAAGCCTTTAAATTTTTCTCTCAGCACTTGTAACTTTTCCAACTTCACTTTAGTGTCACCTTCATAGATTTTCTTAAGTTTTCCCAGACATCATAAGCAATTTTACAATGCATAACTTTGCTATGCACAGGGTCATAAAAATTGTTCATAATAATAAACCAAGCTTTAATAGTGTACTCATGAATCTTCTTTGCTGCAGGATCAATAGGAATAACAACAAGAATAGTATATTGGGTCACAACACATGCCCAAACTTTAGTTCCAAGAGAAACTAAGTATCCTTCCATTAATGAGCTTCATTTAGCATAGTTTGTTCCACCAAACCTAGGTGGCTTGTTTTGAGCCTTCCTGAAATGACATTGTGTTAACCAAACCAAGATCTACCCAAGCCGGTTAAGGTTCTCCTAGGGAACCTGGTGCTTTGATACCAATTATTAGAACAAAATGATCTACTGAGAGGGGGTTGAATCCTATATTAAAAATTTTAGTTCTTAAACCGTTTTGTAGATTCAACCTTAACTTCAAATGTGTAAATTGAATTACTAACAGATATAATAGCCACAAGCACAAGAGAGATCAACACATAACACAGTATGTACGTGGAAAACCCAAGATGGGAAAAACCACAATGAGAAATGATGCTAGGATCTACTATCCTAATCCAGCCTCACAAGCTTTAAAGTTCAGTTACAATGTTTAGGGATGCAATCCAAGGAAGCAACAACTCCCTATTTAGAAGCTACAACTTCAAGGATGCTACTACACCCTGTTCCGAGATACAAATCAGTGCAAACTGGAGGCTACAACCTCGCACAAATTTTTGCAATATACTATGCATAAAATGATTCTACAAAACTTGAGATGCATCAATACAACACATAAGCTCTTTCTCTCTCTCTCTCAATTCCCCCTTACTCCATTGTAACCAGCTACATGAATTTTTAGATTTTTCTTTTTGTTAAAGTTCACCTTCCTCTGCATTCAAACACTCTCTTCATTCTCCATATCTCAATAATTCCCCTCATTTAGTTCATATGTATTGAAATCACTGTTAGGGTTTTTCCACTTGCAACCTACTTTTGTAATTGTCAGAGCATCGAGCCACACACATATTGTCCATCTTGTTAGATATCACCATCCCTCTGCATCAAGCTCCACAACCTTTTATTTTGGTGCAGATAATTTGCTAAAAATAACATTTTTTCAAACCCTAGAATCTGATATGCATTTAATGCATTCTTGCGATCATTCGATCTGATTCTAATCTCGATCATCTCTACAATCTATTCCACCGCCTTGAAGATCAAATCTTCATTTAAATGGTCGCTGAGGTAGTTGGATAGATTAATTCTTTCTCTTGTGTTGGTTACCTCTCGAAACCCTCGTTTACACTAGTCATAGTCATTTCAAATCTCTACATTTGAACTTTGGCCATTGATCAACTCCTTCACACCTTGATCCTGTGATCAACATTCACTGTTGTGACTTTTAACCCTAACCATTGGATAATCAGTAGCTTAAACCACCATCATTGATCTATCAGATCATCTCATCATTGGGACATGCTTCAAGGTCTTTCCAATACTCATCCTTCACACCGATGAAGCAACTTATCACCAACATCATCCGATCAACCTTCTTCATCCTGCACCATTGATCGTCCTTGACTTTCACTATCAGACCAGACACATATATAATCATTGATTTGCAACGACGATGCAAAATCAACTACTAGACATTTTCCACATGTTGCCATATCAATCACTTTTGTTACTATCGGGTCCCACAATCGACATCATACTCCTATCACCTAGTCACTAAAAAATCAAACCTGAGAACCTTATGTCAGAGGTTACAAAGTTATGAAAACCTATGACTCACAGAAAATAGAGAGAACCTATGAAACTTCTTTCAAAATGACTAAGTCACTTTGAAGAAAAATAACACCCAATACATCATTCCAATGTGGGGTCCACATACTATCGTCACATGTCCACATCATCTCCATGTCATAGCTCAAACCTATCATGCCACCTGTCTGCATCATTATTAAGGTTGGGTTCCACATGCAGTGCTTCCTTACTTCTTATTGCTCCATCACTTAGTCACCAAGTCGGGAGGTTTCAAAACTTGAGAACCTTGCGACAAGGTTAGTAAAAATTAGAACCCCGCGATACCATTCACTTTCACTGACAACGAGGAGATCGCTAATTCTGAAGGTTTCAAAACTTGAGAACCCCATGACATAAGTTAGGAAAACTTAGAACCCTACAATACCATTCACTTTAGCCAATAATGAGGAGATCGCTAAGTCGGAAGGTTTCAAAACTTGAGAACCCCATGACATAGGTTAGGAAAACGTTGAACTCCATGACTCCTTACAAATTTGGCCTTAGACTAAGAGCATGAACCAATGAATGAGGAAATTTTCATTGACTTCACGACTTGCATAATACTTGTCTGAAAATCTCTCAAGAAACCTAGTCATTATGCCAACAATCTCCCTTACATGATTTGCACTTTTGACATCAATGACAATAATAGTCCAACAATATCAAAGTAGAGGTTCCTTAGAAATATATTAACCATTTGAGGTAGATTCAGATGGTGGACAAGAATGGTGTCAAAGTTCCTATGTTCGATGGAACAAATTATGCCTTTTGGAAGCCTTTCTCACTGAATTAGGGTTTGGCATATGGAAATCAGTCAAAAAAGGATATATTATGCCTAATTCTCCTTCAACAAGTGAAGATGAGATCAAGGAGTATAAGAACCATGGAAAAGAAAGGAATTATATTTTGAGTGGGTTTTTGGATTCAAAACTTGTGAAGGTGATAAGCTGTAAAACTACTAAAGAGGTTTGGGGGAAGTTGAAAAGCATTTATGAAGGAGATGATAAGGTCAACCAAGCAAAGATGTAAAATTTCAAGACCAAGTTTGAAACCCGAAGGATGTCAAAAGATGAAGATATTGCAGGCTACATGCACAAAGTGGATGAAATTGTCAACTTCATTAATGGTCTTGGTGGAAAGCTAGAGGAAAATGAAGTTGTGAAAAAGGTATTGAGAAATATTCCTAAATCCTATAGAGCTAAAGTTTTTGCAATTGAGGAAGATCATAATCTAGATCAATATTCTAGAGATCGATTTTTTGGTGCTCTAACTACTTTTGAATGAAGAGAATTTGATAAAGATTCTCCAATGAAAGAAATTTCTTTTAAAGTCAACAAGAAAGAGAGGAATGATGAATCTGACCTAAATGATTTTGATGAAGTGGAAGTTGATTTTGTATGAAGATTAAAAAAGGGAATTGGTAGATACAGAGGTAAGTTACCATTCAAGTGTTTCAATTGTGGAAAGATAGCTCACTATGCTTCAAAATATCTAGATCAAGTTGTAAATGACAAACATAAAGATCATAAAGGTTAATCCTTCAAGAAGAGTTATTATGTTAAATAAGATAGTGATGATAATGAATTAGATTGCCCAGATAATGAAAATGATGAATGCTTGTTCATGGCTTTGAATGTTGGAACTAATTCTACTGACCCTAAGAGATGTATGAAGGAAATCGCTCTAGAAATAGGTCACAATATTGAAGGATCTATGTTGGTTGCCTTTCATGTAAAAGAGGAGAGAAACTACTATATAACTAACAACGGATGTTCAAATCATATGATAGGTGATAAGAGTACGTTTGTTAACCTTAATGAATATGATGGTGGTTGTATTAGGTTTGGTGATGACACATCTGCTAAGATATGTGGAAAAGGTTCAATTAATTTGATGGAAAGCATAAGATAGATGATGTTCTTTATGTCAAGGGTCTCCAACATAATATTCTTAGTGTAGGACAAATATGTAGGAGAGGATATAATCTAGTGTTTCAAGATGATGGTTGTGAAATTAGAAAAAGAAGATCTAGAATCTTGGTTGCAACAGGAACAGGGATATAAGGAAATGTTTATCAGCTCAAAAGTGTTAGTGGTAAGTGCTTTATGACTCAAATCAATAAAAGTTGGTTGTGGCATAGAAGAATGGGTCATATCAATTTTGACAGCCTAGTGAAGATCAACTCTACTCATGTTGTGAGAGACTTACCAAGAATTACAAAGCTTATCAATGCAATTTAGAAAGAGTGTTAGTATAGAAAACAAATAAGGAACATGTTCAAAACTAAGGAACATTATACTATAGGACCTTTAGAGTTGGTGCATATAGACCTATTCTTACCTACCAGAACAAGAAGCCCTCAAGGTGATAGGTATTTTATGTTGTTAATAGATGATTACTCTAGAATGAATTGGGTGACTTTTCTGAAATAAAAATCAAAAGATCTAGATAAGTTTAAAACATTTAAATCTATTGTTGAGAATGAAAAGGATTTGAAAATCAAGTGCTTAAGTTATGACATAGGTGGTGAGTGCACTTCAAATGAGTTTAACAGTTTTTGTGAAGATCATGGGATGAAAGACATTTATCAACTCCTAGTCCGACTCTATAGCAGAATGGGGTTGTGGAGAGGAAGAACATGGCAGTTCAAGAGGTAGCAAGAACCATGTTGAAGGAAGAAAATCTATCGGATGTCTATTGGAGAGAATCTATTCATACCACAATTTATATTCTCAATAGAGGACAACCAAGAGTGAACAGTTCAAAGACCCCCTATGAGATATGATATAGAAAAAATCTTACTATGAAATATCTTAGAGTGTTTGGTAGTAAATGTTATATCATGAGGGATGAAGAAAACTTAGGAAATTTTGATTCAAGATCAGATGAAGGAATCTTCCTTAGATACTCTACAAAAAGAAAGGCATATAGGTGCTACAAAAAGAGACTAAATAAGATAATTGAAAGTGCAAGTGTCAAAGTGGATGAAGAATCACATCAGAGCTAACGAGGGCTACACCACCCAAAACCCACACAAAACACAACAATAGATATCAACACAAAAGATATAGGACAAAATATAACTCACTTTCCATTACTTTCAGAAAATGAAATTATAGATTCAGAAATTACAATGCTATAGCCACATGGGCTTGATTCATTACAATAAAAATCAACTCTGAAAAGAAAATCTATTATTTAGAGTCATAATTTGCACTAATGGAGCCAACCCCATAACCTCCACTCAACCATTTATTTTACACCAATAACCACCTTAGAATATTCTAAAAAGTGTAACTTTCCCTCTTTTTTGGCACCAGAAGTCCAGCCATTTGATTTCCCGCTCAAGAAGATATTTTATTGAAATTCCCTTTTTAGTGAGAAAACTTCTCAAAGCCATAAATTTTGACTTGGGTGTCTGATTTTCTATTATAATATATTGTTAGAAAGCTCTCCAAGAGATCTACAATTTTGAAATACCTGAAAGTCATTTCATCCATTTTTTGAGTTTTTCTAGGGCTTCTAAGGTTTTCAAATTTGAATTTGAAGTTGCATTGGAGAAATTTATTGGGATGAAAACTTTAATATCTCCCAAATGGTATAGGGTATTGAGATGATTCTTTTGCAATCAAATATATATAGTTTTGAGTTTCACTCCTTGAGGTAAATTTTTAGGCCCATATGATCCCATTTAGGTTGAATTACTAAAAATAGTAAGTGACTGGTTTTTACCTTTTCTGACTTATGACTGTCTTACACCCCTTAAGTGTCATAATGGGACTGAAAAAAACTAAAGAAAATAAGGAAAAATATTTTTTGGGTGATGCAAGATTGCCCCTACACCACTGGATACTCCTGCATCAAGAGCTTAGTGCTGATAGAAGGGTATGAATCTGATGTACCCCTTTGCAAAGAAGAAGAAAAATAAGAAGAAAAAGGAAAAGAGATGCTAGTGGTCAAGGAAGAAGCTCCAGAAAAGAACCCTAAGACTCCTAAGTATACGTGGAAAAATAATTTGAGGATCAAATAATTGGAGATAAGAGAAAAGGTGTGCTCATAATCTAAGAAAAGTTGATTTAGCAGAGGAATAGGTAAATTTTTGTCTACTTTCTAAAATAGAACCTAAAATAGTTACTAAAGCATGCATGGATGAAAATTGGATCAATGCTATGGAAGAACTAAGGCACATTGAGAAGAATTACACATAGGAACTGGTCCCAAGACCAACAAACAAAAGTGTGAAAGGAACTAAATGGGTTTTTCAAGAACAAGTTGAATGAGGATAGAGAAGTTAATGAGATTTCTTTTTTCTAGATTAAACTTTGTATAATTTATTTGCATAAAAAAAACAATGATAGAAGAAGTACAAGTGGAGGTGTTTTCTTTCTTGGAACCAGATTGGTTTCATGGTTGAGTAAGAAGCAGGATTCAATATCATTATCTACTATAGAGGAAAATTATATTGTACCAGCATCATGTTGCACATAGGTGTTATGGATGAAGCAAACATTGAAGGATATCAAAGTATCATATGATAAACCTATTTCTATCTTATGTGTTAATACAAGTGTTAGCAACATTTCAAAAAGCTTGATTATGCATTCAAGAACAAAACATATCTCTATATGGTATCACTTTCTAGGAGAGAAATTTGTAGAGATTGAGGTGAAGTTGGAGTATGTGCCTACAAAGGATCAAGTTGTAGATATATTTACAAAAGCTCTTCCTAAAGATACTTTTGAGTATCTCTGATAGAAGTTAGGGGTTATTGTCTCTCCTTTCAACTAGATGCATAAGTTGGTGCATCTGTCTAGGTGAGCATTCAAGATACATTTTTTTATCCTAGATTGATGTTGAAGGCTACCTCTCAGGGAGAGTAGATAGTAGTGTTCTTGATTGGATAAATCAAGTGGAACATATCTTGTGTCCCTGAGGGGAGTGTGCAAGAAGTAAAGGAAGAAGTGAAGAACGAGTAGTGAAAAATGTACAAGTAGTAAGAGTTGTATGGATAAGTGTAATGGAGAGAGAGCAGTTAATTTCTAGTGGATCCTAAAGAGAAATATCCAAGTGGTGTTAAAGTAATGTATGCATATTTCAAAGGGGGAGAGTAGAAAAGAAAAGAAAAACTCTATGCAGGTGATATGTCAAAGGTGAGTTTTTTTCCTTTTTCATTGATGTCATAGGGGGGAGTGAAGTCTAATAAACACAATGAAAGAATTGATGTCAAAGGGGAAATTAATGGTTGAATAAATCCTTAGATAGGTGGATATATTGCAAAGAGAATGGTGTTTGGAGAACAAAGATAAAAGAGAGAGAGTGAAGTGTACCCTAGTAAGGGGGAGTGTTGCTTAATGCAGAGTTACTTTTGTTGTTGACGATTTTTAGAGCTGGTGTTGCCATCAATGACAAAGGGAGAGATTGTTACAAGTATATTGCTAGTGTTTTCATTGATATCAACAATTGGTCATTGATGTCAACCTCCAGTATGAAGATTGGTGTAGTGTTGTCATTGATGTCAATAGTAAGTGTGTTGCAATATGTTGTCTTTAGTGTTTTCATTGATGTCAGCCTCTAGTGTGGCATTGAATAGATATTGTAGATGTAGATATCATTGGTATTATAGATGTTGTATTTATGATGAGAAGGTGTTGTGCTGGTGTTGTTGATGCAACTGGTCCACTTGGTTTCCAAGTTCTTTTGAGAAAATTTGAATAAAAGAGTGTGTAGTGTGACAGAGGTGTGTTCAGTGATGTGCTCTAAATTTATTCATGGTTGAAGATATTCTTGTGTGGTTTGGATATGATGATCAATGGTGTTCAGAGGTGTTATATCCAAATTTTTACTTTTTAGATCATTTTGTTGTGGAAGTTATGTTAGACAGTTTATCTGTCTATGTAGAAGGTTGTCTGGGAGAAATGAGATTGCTCTGCATTTCTCCACAAGAAGGTTTCTTGTCTTGCATATTTGGGAATGTGATTATATTGCTTATAAATTCCTTCCCATGATGTTTTAGGTGTTGAGGTGTTCCTCAAGGTTGGTTAGTAAGTTGTGTGTTGTGGCGGTGTGTTTGGATGCACAAAATGACGGTGTTCTCAATTTTAGGTGGTTGTGGAAAAGTTATAGAATATTCTGATGATGGACTATTCTAAGATGTTTTGTGAATGTTTTGAAGTGTTATTGTGTGGTACATGTGACTTAGAGAAGTGTGTATGTGGTTTCTTGTAGTCTTAGTTCAGGTTTGGTCGACCCGACATGCTAATGCTATTTACGGAGGTACCTCCTAGATTGTGGATGTGTTGAGTAGTGTGGTGATGTAGATTTGGATCATATTTAACCCTTGGTGTGGTTTTCCTTCACTTATTTCCACTGTGTAAGTGTTTGGTGGCGGCCTATTTGGTGATGCACATTTGAGGTGCATATCTTTCATTAAGGCTGACCTATTTGAGATTTTTTAGGTTGTGAATGGTATAAATAAAAGGTGAGTTGTTGGGGATTTTGTGTAGTGAGTGAATGATGTGAATATGATCAAGTGCAATGATCTAAGTGTGAGATTAAATATCTATGACTTTGGATTTAGTGAGCAGAAGGTGTCTACATTTCTAGTGTGCTTGAAGTTATTGGAGGCAATGAGTTGAAGGTTGCAGATGACATAGAGTTGCAATGGTGTATTTTCTTGTTGCTCTAAGATAGCGAATATCTCCGTAACAGTTTCTTCTATTGTTCTTTCTTCTTGGTAGTGAGCCACCCGCTAGTGAGCCCTTCTTTTTCTAGGAAGTGAGCCCTTGGCAGTGAGCCTAATTGTATTTGGTGTTGTTATTCATATATATGTTAGTTAATCCTCGCTGTAGTTTTTTCTTCTTGGGTTTTCCACATAAATCTGATGTTCTTATGTGTTTGGTGTGTTTGCATTAATGTTTCATATGTTTAGATTTTGTTAATGCATGATAAGGATTTAAGGGCTAACAAGGGTTTAATTATTGATGAGGGATTGAATGTTTTTAATGTACAACTGATTCAACCCTCCTCTTAGTTGTCCTATGTATCTAACAAGAATGTCCACTACCCCACTCTCTTTTTGGCATAACATCAAAGGCTATTTAATACATGTTAATAAACTCTAATATTGGTCCTCTAATTAAATGTTTATCTCTCCCTAATAGCAATGAATTATTAAATATCTAATTTGTAAATGAGACTACCTTATTCTTGATCTTAAGGAATGAAATTTGATAATTTGATGACAAAGTTTAAGTTATATTATCTCTTTTTTGTCCTAAAATTTTCTTCCAATAAATCTTTTATACTTAGCTACAATGATTCCCTACCTTCTTGGTTTGCATCTAATGGGCTTTGTGAATGGGATGAGCTAAGTAAAATTATAAAATATCTAGTTATACCTTTTATTGTTGAGGTTTCACTCAAAGATATGTGGTAATAGGTGTACAAGAAAATAAAAATAGAAAATAGAAAATGATAGGGATATTCTTTCTCCCCAGTAGGTGGGGTTCAGGTATGTCATAAGTTTTATCTTTATTTGGCATTTACTATACCTTTACATGGATTTTTAGAAGCATTCAAGTATAGAAAATATAAAAAATGGTTAGTAATTTATGTAGTATGATGGTCAACATAATAAAAAAGATAAATTTTGGCATGGAGATGGTGTTGTCTCCCAGAGAATTTGTGGGTATGTATTTAAAAGACCTTAAAATAGAATTATATTCATAGAAAAATGGATTATCAAGGCTATTGATGGGCCTAAAACATGGAAAGTTTTGGTTAGAAATAATATTTACATATAAGAACTCTAAAGAAAAATAGAAATGTAATGGCACAAATTTGCACCCCTAGGAAAATTCCCCATTTCATCACCCCTACCTTAGAAAATGTAAACCCGATGATGTAATTTCACTGTCACCACCTTGCTCCATCCACTTGGCCACGTCATTTTTTCATTGGTGGAGGAATCTCTTTTAGGGATGTGAGTGTGTCATGCGGATTTCTACACGTTGCGCTTCCATCCTGACAGGATTCCTACCCCTAGATTTTGCAGAAATGTTACGTTTCCTATTGGGTGCAAAGTGTAACGTCTCCTACCTCCTTGACTAACAAAATTTGACCCTTCTACCTCCATTTTTCCAATTCAAATCTATCAATTCCCATTCTTTCGCCTCTCTAGATCTTTCTTGGACTCTCTCTTGCATGTTAGCTCATTCTACTCTCATTCTTGTACTTCTACACCACTTCTCTTGGCTGCAAGCTCTTCATTTTGGCTCCAAAACCATGTTCTTGTTGCCATACCATCACCATTGGAGGACCATCAAGCTTCTTCCTTTTACTATTAGCCTTGAGTGCTCATAGTTGAGAAGGTGATATTGTTATTTTTTGTCCATTTGCATCATCTAGTTTAGTGAGTAGCATTCTAGTTGTTTGTGCTCTCTACTTAGCAATACTATTTCCTTTCTATTTTCTTTATCACTTTCTACACTTTGTGGCTCTCTAGCTGCCTGTGGAGGTGGGAACACCAAAATAAGGGTCTGACTAAGGCAGAACTCAAACACAACCCAAAATTTTTCTTGTTTCAGTGTGTGTAGGTTTTTTTGAGTGGAGCTACTTGAAGAATCAACTCACAGGTGAAATGGTACATTTTCCCTATCTCTTCATCATTTTTGCAATAGCTTATTTCTAGTGTTTCTTTTGTTGTATTTGTTATTTTTGTACTTTTCTATTATTTGTCAAAACATAAAGCATCACATAGTCAAGCAATTAGTAGGTTCCTTATGTTTTTGTCTATTTTATGGACCCCTATTCATATGGATGCCAATGCATCCCTGAGACACCAGTGTGTTGTGCTAGAGTCCAAGATCCATGGTGTTGTCCTTAGAAAATTAAATATCTGGGTAGCAAACCGAACCTTGGAAATCAACTCTTCTAACCTTGTGAACATCTAGTTTTAGTAGAAGGAAAGTGATAGGCTATTTTCCCTTCCTTTTCAACCTCAACACTTTGTCCTTTTAGATATGTCTAGAAAATATGAGGTAGTTTAGGGTAGCATGTTCCTTGAGGATCTCCTATGACCTAGAGTCCTAGGGTTGACAGGTCCCCCCTCTCTACATTTTGGTGAACCTGATGTGAACCCTTTGCTTTAGTTTCTTTGTATCGATAATTCTTCTCCTATGTCTCGAGTGTGTTGCAGATTTGCATGTTGTAAAGCTTTATGAGCTTTAGAAATCAATCTACAACCTTTGTGAACATTGTTAGAAGAAGCGTATGACATTTAGAGATGATTTTACGAAGGTCAATATAGGTCTTACCCATGAAGAATTGACCTCTAGAACAAATACAAGTTTCTCTAGTCCCTTTGGGGAAGACCCTCACATTCTTACTCCCACTGCTTCTTCTTCTGGTTCATCTGTGGAAGAGGATGAGCTTATCAAAATTCCAGTAGAACAACTTCTGGCCCTAAAAAAAAGGCTTTCAGATTTTGGGGATTATTTAGGAAAGGAAAGGGTTACAACTAAGGTTTCTATTGTTAATGACTTGAGACTTATGTTGGATAAGGACTAGGTAGGTCTTGAATTCCTCTAGGGAATTGTCGACATAGTATACACTCATGTCCCCTCACACAACCCTAGGTCTGGTGGTTCCCAAGACCTTGGATCTAAGACTGTTGAAAGACAGATAGAAGTCTTGATTCCCAAGGTGTTAATGTACATGGCCGAGATCAACTCGTCCATCAACACTATTGCTATTCCTCAAGTACCCCTCATCGTTAAGGTAAACAAGGTATCCTTAGGTTTCAAATTTTTTGGCTCTAATGTTCTTGATGGGAGTTTTGGAACCCATATTGGCCCTAGTGGTGGGGCCTCTATTAGAATGAGGGTTGGTGGCTCTAGTGGCTATGGTGCCAGTTCTACTGGCCCTGTTTCATATTTTGACCCTGTTTTGAATGCCTTATTACAAAACATAGGTCAGATGCAGAATCAATTGGTGAACTTGTCCAATACTACTTCACAGTCGATATTTCAACTCTTCTTTCCATCATAGTAATTTTTTGATATAAATTCTAAATACTCTTATCCCTCAAGTGATGTAGATTACAAAGTTTGAGAAATATGTGGTAAAGGAGATCCTCAAACGCATGTCTCGACCTTCAATGCCATGTGCATAGATTTATTTCACCACGATGCTTTAATGACTAAGTTGTTTCCAAGGTCTCTTAAGGATACTTCCCTCAAGTGGTATTGTTCCTTACTAGACAATTCCATCTTTTTGTTTGATCAACTAGTAAATAAATTTCTCTTACAGTTCCAAGCTAATAGCGGATCAAAGATGACCTTTTCAGATCTTGTTCAATGTAAGCAAGGGGACAACAAGAAGATAACTAATTTTATCACTCATTATCAAGAACTCTTCTCACAAATTTCTTATCCTTTACCCTACTTGGATGTTCAAAAGGTCTTTGTCAAAAACCTACAAAGGCCTTGGTAAGAAAAATTTGCTTTAATGAAATACCCTTCTTTTGCACATCTATGTGTTGCACTATGAGAATACCAGTAGACAGTTGCATAGTTCAGTGGATCTTCCTCACGCTCCCGTTCATAGGGTCAGTCTATAGTATTGGTGTCTAGTAAAAACAAGTTCATTGCAAGCATGGTCTTTATGTCTAACAACAAGAGCTTCAACTGCAATCAACGTTTTACAAAGTTATCAGACTCTTACACTTCTATGTTGAAAATATTATTAAAGGATAAATTCCTAACACTACCAGACTCTCAAACTCTTACCAAACCCTATCCCGATTGGTATTATGAGCATCAATTCTGCCAATACCATTGAATACATGGATATGATGTTGATCTTTGTCATTGATATCAAAGGTTGATGGAGTTTTATTCATTTGATTTGTCATTGATGTCAATGGTACTTGTGTTCATTCCATGGTGTTTGGTGATTGATTCATTCATGGTGTTTGTTGAATGAAGTTTGTCATTGGTAACACAAAGGAACTTAATGAAGTTTGTCATTGGTAATGCAAAGGTACTTGTTCCAATCAGCTCTCTCCTTAGGATACATTGCAAGGGACTAACCGCTTCTCGCGCAATCCATGTCTTTATCATTTGTCTCAAGCATTGATAGATTGATATTTTGATGCAACAGAAAACATGTGATGGCAATTGGTATTAGAGTAATAGGTTCCTTCTAGAAGTCAAATAGACTTGGGTTGATCTTGGTAGTGGAATACTATGGAAAAAAGAAAAGGAAAAAAGAAAAAGGTTAGTGCTAAGCAAAAATTTGTTCAACAAGTCCCAATCAAATCAAGTGATGTGTTGTTACAAGAAACACCCCTACAAAATGACATGAGATATAATATATCTGAAAGAGAAGATGATTTTGTAGTTGAGAATGTTGACAAAGAAGGCGATCACATTGTGAGTGAATATCAACAGGAGTATGATGAAGATGAATGTGAAATTGATATTGAAGGTGAACTCATTTGTGCCCTAGATGAGATCGAGAAACTCAAAAAAGAGAAGTAGATATTAGAATTGCACCTTCAAGAAGAAAAGGAGTCCAAGGCCAGAACACTTTCATCCCTTGAAGAAGCAGAAAAACTAATCATAGATTTGAAGGTACAAGTTGTAGAAGTTATGAAAATAGAAGAAGTCATAAACCAGTTTAAGGAATAAGAGGTTGATTGTGAAAGATACAAGTTAGAGATAGTTTATTTGAGAAAGGAGCTAGAAAAGGAATCTTCCAAGTAACATAAGAATCTTCAATTTGAAAAGAGCACTAAATGCTTAAATGAGATGTTGAGAAAGCAAAAATATCACAAGGATACTACTGGTTTAGGCTTGGAAGGAGGGAAAATTTCTAAGTTCAGAGAAACTCCTAGGAAGAAAATAGATCTAAACTATCATTTTTCTGCTCCTAAGGCTAAAGAAAAGATGAAGAAAATAGAAAATACTCCTGCACAAACCAAAAAGAACAAGTTCAAAAGATCCTTTCATTCAGGACAACATCAAATGACCAGGTTTGAAAACTCCTTTCATGGTTATTGATATTCATGTTATCAATTTGGTCATAGAGCAATAGAATGTTTTTAGTATATGTTTAACATGGGTTTGCTAAAAGGCCATAGAAACTTCTAAGCAAATGAAACTGATGGGTGTAAATCCATATTTCTTCACTTTTTCCAGCATGTTCCTTATCTTTGCTCAAGTTGAATATTTGGAAATAGGTTTTGTATAATCACAAAGAGGTTGTCAAGTTCATGACTATGTTGACAATATTAGTAAGGTATTTTGATAGGTTATAATAGTTGAGACAATCCATAGAATAGTATGATAGCGTGATGACCAAAAAGCGTAGTTTGATCTCCAAAGGTTTATGGATATATGTTTGATGGATGTGTGTTTAACTAACCCTTAGAGACAAAGTCTACTACAGTGTCCAAAGTCAATTATAGTTTTCTTAATGGTCATTATATAGTGATGCATATATTATGATTTATCTTTCATAATTCTATCATGTCAAGTGACAATCTATGTTATGATACCACAAGGTGACAGTGATACAGTTTTGCTATGGTATTGGTCTAATCAGTTTTACAATGCAAGGAGTGATAGTTTTGAATGGTGTTATATCATCCATGGTTTTCTTTCTTTATATGCTCATATGCTCATTCAGACAAATAGTGACAAATTGTTGCAATAGTCCTTCAGAAATCAGTAGACATCAAGTATCTAGTCATAACAAGGTGATAGTCATGATAGTGTGAGCAGGGTACTAATGTTATGAACAATGGTTTTTTGCATCAATATTAAGTATCAGTGACAGAGTTATAATCATAAGATAGCAAAGGTTTGTAGTAGGGAAATGATCATGACCATTAGAGTGCAGTGACTATAATAGATAGGGGGACTTCCAAGTGTTTATGTTTGTCTTATTATGATGATCTCAGTCTACATCAGTTAGAGCAATGTGGTTTAAATCAAGGCAGAAGATAGTTATGCCTTTGATATCAACATTCATTGGTTCAATATGTAGGATCAATATTGATGCTATAAACCAGTCAAGTATAGGATAGATAAGATATATCCAAGGGGAAGTATGATCTCATTTTCTCATTTGCAATATTGTTCATTATTGATCATTCAAACATAAGGTGGTTCTCATTCATTCAAACATGAGTGGTTTGTGTATATCAGATAGGATAGAGGAGTGGTTGAACAATGGTCAATTATAGCATTATGATCTGATTAGTTTATAGTGTTAAGAGCAGTGACATTTAATCTTGGAGTAGATTACATGATCTGGAAAAGTACATTTATTGCAAAATAGATGCAATTATTACATGATAGATAGTGGGAGCTTCACTGGATAGCATATTCTCTAATGCCAATGAGTAAAATCACACTCCTTTTTCCTTGATGTCAAAGGGGGAGAGATTTGAAGAGAGTGGAGTGTAGGTTTTTCCATCAATATCAAAGGGGGAGTTTGTTGATGTTTTTCATTGATGTCAAATTTTGATAGATTTGGTTGATGAAGTTTGCTTCATTTTATTTTTAATTGATGTCAATGGTACTTGTGTTCATTCCATGGTGTTTGGTGATTCATTCATTCATGGTGTTTGTTGAATGAAGTTTTCCATTGGTAATGCAAAGGTACTTAATGATTTTTTTCATTGGTAATGCAAAGGTATGTGTTCCTGCTAGCGCCCCCTATGGATTTGTGACAAGGGACTAACCACCTCCCGTGCTATACATGTCTCTATCATTTGTATCAGGTGTTGATAGATCAATATTTTGACACAATAAAAAACGTGAGCTGACAATTGGTATCTTTCCATCAATGAAAAAGGGGGAGTTTGTTGATGTTTGTCATTGATGTCAAAGGTTGGTGGAGTTCATTTATTTTCATTGAAAATGAAAAGGTACTTGTTCTTTTATTACAAGGTAATTGTGACCTTTATTACAAGGTGATTGTGTTCTTTGATGTGTTCATGTTCATGATGCAAAAGGTGTTTGATGCCAACTATATGAAAGGGTTGCTTCATGTCAAGGTCTATCATTCCATCTCATGGTGTTGATGCAAAATATTGTTGATAATTCATTCCTTTGATGTCATTTTATGATAGGGTTGCCTCATGTGAAAGAGTTGCTTCATTACAATGTAGATTGAATGTTCATTTTGAGGTTTATTGAATTGGTGTACAGTGGAAGAGGTTTTCATAAAGGCATGGTTGATAAAGTCAATGATATGAGCATAGATTGTTGTTAAGATCTTCTTTTGGTGTTCTTACGAGGTTTAGGTTTGTTAGTGTTTATTGTCTTTTAAAAGGTTGTTTTTTTCTCATTTCTTTAAGAGACTTGAAGACTTTGCAAGTGATTTATTTGTGTAACTACCAAGTACGCCTTTAAGGCTACCATATGTTGTTGAGGGTTTTAGTTTTATACAGTTTCTCCAGCCATGTTGAGGTTTGAAATTTTTCATATGCAAAATGTTTGCATTTCTCATGAGCATAGCATGGTAGTCATTAATAAAAATGTAACCCCATAAAAGATAGGATGCTCATTCACCTTTTAGTCTTACTTTTTTGTCAAATTGTACCTTGTATCAAGGAACATTCTAGGAAAATGGTGACCATACAAGGTGACAATGTCCAGAGAAGGACATAGTAGAGGTTAAATGGTGAGAAGACAAAGTTTGAAGAAGTAGAGAAGGGTTGAAAGATACCTCAAGATATCATGTGTTCTTCTTATTCTCCATTCTTTATTGCTAAAAATAGGGAGATCCTACAATAAATTTCTTGATTCATTTCAAAGAACACTATTTTCCATGGATGAAGAATAGATGAAAGATACCTAAAAGGGAAGGTATGTGAAAGTTTACAAAGGGACAGTCACCATGAATATCAAAGTAGATAATGCATAATAGATGGACATTGAATTGTGCAAGAATAATGAGATGACTTAGAACAAGGATTCAAAATTCTCAAGGATTGAAAATCACTTCATCAAGAAAACCATGCATGATGGAGAAAACCAAGAAGCATGTATTATGAAGAGTCACAAAAGAAAAAAACATAACCAAGTTTCAGTTAGGGTTAACACCATCATGGGAGGATAGTTAGAAACCTTATTCTATGAGGTTTCTTTCCAAAACCCTGAAACATGAAAAGTATATGGAAAATAAAAAGAAGACAGTGGGGATTTTTACCTTGAACTAAGTCAAGGCCAAAAGACACGAGTAGGAAAATATCTTTAAGGTTTTCAAATTATCATAGTCAAGATTAAATTTGCAAGAAAGATAATGGCCTCTCTAAATCATGGAACAGTCAGAATAAAAAGGAAAAGACCCATGATTCAAAACCCTAGCCAAGTCCATAGCACAGTTAAAGAGAAACATCATAGGTCTATAAATGGAGGGTAGTAGAAGATACCATACAAGGGTAATTCTTATGAAAGGTTTGTTGAGATCACCACGCAAAAAGATGGACCTATGAGAAGGTAAAACATAATCAATGCTAATAAATTTTTCAAAGACGATGAACAAGGTTCAAATGGTAGATTAAGATCCATTGTGGCAAGATAAAAATAATATTGAAGGCATGGAATTAATGAATATTCAAAGGATAGTCATAGACAAGTGATAGTGGTGTTAGGGCTTGCAAATGTACAGGTTTGTAATGAAGACATAAAGACAATGCTTTCTCTTGTAGCATGATAAGATCAAGATTTGAAGAGGAAAATGATATGAAAAGTAAAATGATAGTCATCTGGAAATGTAGAATATTATGCAATCAATAGTCTATTAAAGGGGCAGATTCATGAATGCATGGCCAGTGACATAGGATGACACTCATAAAAGATGGAATACCATATAGATATGCTTATGCATTTGTCAATGAAATAACAATAAGCATATAGAATGGTTAAAGGGTAAATATGATAGTCATATCAATGCGAATAGTCATAGGTTCCAATGACAAGTTTCAGTTATGGCAATGGAAAAGAGTTTACGTGACACTTCATGGTTAAAAGTGCAACATCAAATACGATGAATACAAAGGGAGTTCATACATTGTTTTTTGTCCTTGAAATTAGGCCATTATAGTTCTAGTATTGTATGCACCATATTCCATTAAATGGTTTACATTCCTGTTGATTCATGTTTTCCTTGTTCATGTCTTTTTTGTACCACATGTAGTGTTTCAGGTTGCTGCCATTGCAAGAATAGTGAGATAGTCCCTATTTGTACAAGGGGGAGTAGTGCTATGAATTGAATCATTTTGTTTGTATGAAATGTCATTGTTCAATCCTCATAGTGATGGACAGTGACTCACAATTTGGTGATGGACAATGCCTCTGTGATTTGTATGTGTTTTGTAACACTGTGAAGTGCTTGTATCTAGTGACAGATCTAGTAGCACTGTGATAGTGATTTGTGATAGACATGACTCACAAAGGGCTTCATTCAGTGCTTGAAAATGTTGCTTTTCCTTGAGAGACTCCTATTGCATGGATATGGTGCAAGGGGAGTAAGTGGTTCTCTGTCTTTGATGTCAAAGAGGGAGTGGTAGATTTGTAAGCAATGTATTGCCATCAATGACAAAGGGGGAGTTTGTTGATGTTTTTCATTAATGTCAAAGGCTAATGGAGTTTGTTGATTTGTCATTGGTAATGCAAAGGTACTTGTTCCTTTATTACAAAGTGATTGTGTCCTTTATTACAAGGTGATTTTTTTCTTTGATGTGTTCACATTCATGATGCGAAAGGTGTTTGATGCCAACTATATGAAAGGGTTGCTTCATATCAAGGTCTAGCATTCATGTCACGATGTTGATGAAAAAATATTGTTGATCATTCATTCCTTTAATGTCATTTTTATGATAGGGTTACCTCATGTCAAAATAGTTGCTTCATTACAATGCAGATTGTTGTTCATTCAGAGATTTATTGTTGGTGTACAGTGGAAGAGGTTTGCATAAAGGCATGGTTGATAAAGTTAGTGATATGGGAAAAGATTTTTTTTAAGATCTTATTTTGGTTTTCTTATGAGGTTTAGGGTTGTTAGTGTTTATTATTTTTCAAAAGGTGGCTTTGTTCTCATTTCTTATTATCTATTTCAAAATCTTATAGAGGGTTATGGTGGTAATTTATTTTTAGGGTTTTGGATACCTTTTAACCTAAATCACTAAGTGTATTAAAAAAACCTAAGACTATCCTATACCCTAATGACCTAGGGTTTATGTCTTATGAAGATCATCAAAGCAAAGTTAACTTTATGTTTTGATTGCTTGTTGACTGGCTATTCTCGGTGAAAAGTTACTTAATATGTTCATCAGACAATCGACCCTACTCTTGGTGTAACTGTCCGGACAAGTTACAACCATATATTCTACCACCTAAAGTGAGATCAACGACTATCATTTAATTGATATATTGGTAGGTTGTCAAGATCAAAGGTCCACTTTTGAAACTAAGAATGGTTACTTCACAAGTTTTCACATTGACAAGCATTTGGTTGTCATTGCCTTTGTTTTCAATTATACACAGTTTGTAACCGCTTTGAAGTAACGATGGAATGAGGAACTTTACTGGTGCATTGAGGAAATACCAACAATTTTCTGAGCTCGGTGAAAGAGTATTGAAGTTAATGATACTATGTTTTTGTGAAAAATATATTCAGAGAGGAAGACTAAAATGACAGTATCATATGGTGCTTGCACAAATTAGTGTCATCTAAATAAAATCTTAGATGATTGGAGTGTAATTGAAAGTAAGGGTTATGTGTGAGAGTTGATTAAAAACCATGATACCATGTTTTTTCAAGATAAATCACAGAGAGGAAGGCTTAAGTAACAAAACATAAAAGAGTTATGTTGTTCCTTTGTATCACTGCATTTGTAGAATGTTTTTAATTTACAAAGATTAATGTAATCTGAATGATATCACAGGTATATGGAGTTTGATTTGAAGTCAAGGCGTGTGTAGAGAATGCACAATTTTCCATATGATTGAAGTCTAACATTGTCTAAGGTTGATCATCATGACAAGGGATATGGTTGTGTAAGTAATTTTGTGTTATCTATTTGATCATTTAAGAAGGTTACAATGAAGATGTATGAAAAGGTTTAGTGAGTTCATTGTCCATATATATATATCAGTTTAAACCTTGTTTGTATTTGTTGAGATAAGGGGATTCTTGTAAAAGAAGTGATTATCCATGTATGCAGGGTTAAATGGTGTTTGTCTATTTGTCAAACAAGGGATATTGATGGTTTGGAACATATTGTAAACAAAGTAGTACTCTGTATATTTATCTTTCTTTTCTTATTGGAGTTGGTGCTCTTGTTGATTTTCAAGTTAGTTCTCCCATTGATTTTGGAGTTGGTGCTCTGATTGTCATTGGAGTTGGTGCTCCTAGATATATTGTATTAAGTGAGAATTTGGTCAGTGAGGCCTAATGGTGAACAAATTGTGAGGATTGGATTGGTTCTTCAAACCCAACCAACTCACACAGTGGTTTTTCCCTTTCTAGGGTTTTCCACTTATAAATATTGTGTCATGGTGATCTTCATGTTTTTGCATTGAAGTTTGTGCTTTTGAAAAGTAAAAGCTGTTTAAATGCTTTATTTTTATGCATCACTGATTCACCCCCCCTCTCAGTGATCTTGAGTATTCCAACACATGATATTGAAAGATGAATGTGCCTATGTCATGAGATCTAGGACTGCATCGATGATGGTACTATTCATCTCGACAAGAAAAAGAAAAATTCTAATAAGTTTTTGGCAAAGGCTAACAAAAAATAAAAATCTATAGAGATCTATTTCTGTCTCATTTCATAAACTTAATTATTGAACCTTCTACTCCTATTGAGACTGTTCCATCAGAGTACATTAACATCATGGTCTTATTGACACATATTCCTTCCACCTAGCTTATGAGTGGATCACCAAACATAACTTTTACCTTTTAGGATTTACTTTTGAATAAAGAGCCTTCTCCCTTGTACATTCCCACTCGTTTAAATGGAAACATTTTGAATGATGTCCTAGTTGACCCCACGAGCCGAGCGAATGTCATAACGAAAGAAACTCTACTGATGTGGTGCATGAGCACCCTCATGCTTAGAATGCTCAAAATGCTCAAATTTGGTATTTTGTCTTGTTTTATGTTGTTTGATGTAAATAAGGTAATTTTGGACCATTAATGATCATTTGAAGTCATTTGTGAAGTTTTGGAGTCATTTGGGTAAAAGTTGCAAAAGTGGCTAAAATGTTGCCAATGTTGTAATGACAACTTTTCAATAGTAATGACAACTTTTTAAAGGTTTGTTAAAAGTTGTTAAATGGTAGTTGTAGGTTGGTTCGGGGCATAAATTGATTGTAAAAGCATAAATATGAGCCTCCAAGTCAAATGGAGGGTTGGTGTGTGGATTGAACAAGAATTTTTTGAATGAAGACTTGAATTTTCTGCAATTTCCAACGTTTCAGTGTTGTTATTGGTGTTTGAACAGATTTTAATTTGAATTTAATAACATGCACGTGGTATGGTTGGAAATATAATTTAGTTATCTTTCATTTGGTTTTAGTTTGGTTAAATTTCATTCAGTTTTGTGGAATATATGCCAATTTTGATGAGCCTTCCCTATTCTAACAATGTTTGCCAGAATTTACAGTCTAAAAAAAATTATGGTACAGATTGTACGGTCCATATTTTGATCTGAAACAAATTTTATTTTGTTTCCATGTGAATCTAATTTAATTTTCTTCAAGTCTCATCAAATTTCATTAGGTTTTGAATAAGTTGTAAACATTTTTTTGAGGGCAGGTCTGAACCCTACTTAGGGTTTGCAATTTTGGGAAAAATGCCATAACTTCCTTTTCCACTGTTGGATCTTGATAAAAATTGGAGGACAAGTTTTTAATTATGTTATATCCAATATCACCTAAGCGATTGGTTTCATTATTTTTTTGTGAGATTTATTTAATGGAAGTTTGGTGCATTGAAATGTAAGACATTCTTTGGAATAGTTATGAAGGGTTTGATAAAATTAGTACTTTGTGTGAACATGATTGGTTGAGAATCAATAGAACATGTTATAAAAAGACTAAAATACCAAGAAACTCATGCATCACATTGTTTTTTCCTTGTTGAATGCACATTATGCTGCCATGGAAATGTTTCCAATATGATCTAGAATGCATTTAATCATTGTTTGAGATGAATCAATTTATGAAAGTTGTCAAGTGAATCGAGTTTTTGCATTTTTTTCATTGTTGGTGATGGAGCATTGTTTCACCTATGTCAATTTGTGCTAAGTGAAGGTTTATCTACATAAACTTAGTATCAAAGCCTAAAAGGTTTGGGAAAAGAAGTTTGGAGTTTATGTGTTGTCTTTTTGTAGGTTGAAGGAAGAACCTAGATGCCAAAAGACTAAGTAGTGAAGAAAGGAGGAAACCTAGGTGAGGTATCACAAAGACAAGAGAAGCAAGGTGAAAGAGACTTGATTGATAAAGGAGAATGGAAATGTTGAGAATATTTTTCCGTGGAGACTTGCAGAGTAAGGGGGTACCAAGCAAGAAACAAGGGATGAGAAAAGAGAAAATTGAGATGAAGAAGGAAAATGAGAAGGAAGAAAAGAAAAAAGTGCAACAAGAGATAATGGAGTTGAGGTACACCTTGGAAGAAATGGAAAAAAGAATGGAACTTGAGATGCAACAGTTGCTTGAGAGAGAAAACCAAGAACAAGGTTGGCATTTACCAATAAGGAAGAGGGTTAAATGGCATATCAAGAAGATCATTCAGAAGAGAAGAAGGCAAGAGAGAACAACATAACGAGACATTGGGAAGTCTTCATTGATGATGGAAGAGAAAAAACCATCTGAGGAAGAAGAAAAATGTGAAGAAAATGGGTCCCTTGAGACTCAAGATTTTATTTCTAACAATCTGTGTGAGTATGTGTTTACAGGTGTAGCAGATGAAAATGAAGATGGAAAAGGGTATAAAGAAAAATGAGAAGTGCATACAATGAATGAAGATGGTTATACAAATGTAGCACACTATGGGGATGAAGATGTTGCCAAAAAAATCGAGGTAATGGTTGCATTTTCTGATTTTATGGATGATGAATATGCTGACATATTATGTTTGAATGATGAAGATGAAGACATAGACGGTGGTATTGAGGCATATGAATGAGAACTCAAATTTTTGTACCTTGAAGTTGACAAGATGCTCCGTAAGAGATGGTACAAGAAGAAGAAAAAGGATCCAGGGAAAGTTTTAGAGATGAAGGACAAGTTGTAGAAGAATTGGAAGATCAGGAGGAAAAAGAAAACTTGCATTCAAGTGGACTTGAGTTTTTCTTCCGCTTGGGAGTATGGTGCAGGAGCATCCTCATGCTCAAAATGCTCAAAATGATCAAATTTGGTTTTTTGTCTTATTTTGTGTTGTTTGATGTAAATAAGGTCATTTTGGACCATTAATGATCATTTGAAGTCATTTGTGAAGTTTTGGAGTCATTTGGGTAAAAGTTGCAAAAGTGGCTAAAATGTTGTCAATGTTGTAATGACAACTTTTTAAAGGTTTTTAAAAAGTTGTTAAATGGTAGTTGTAGGTTTTTTGGGGGAATAAATTGATTTTGAAAGCATAAATATGAGCCTCGAAGTCAAATTGAGGGTTGGTGTGTGGATTGAATTTTTTTTTTTGAATGAAGACTTGAATTTTCTACAATTTCCAATGTTTCGATGTTGTTATTGGTGTTTGTATGGATTTTAATTTGCATTTAATGACTTTCACATGCTATGGTTGTAAATATAATTGATTTATCTTTCATTTTGTTTTAGTTTGGATAAATTTCATTTATTTTTGTGGAAGATATGTCTATTTTGGTGAGGCTGCCCTATTCTAACAATGTTTGCTAGAATTTACAATCTGGAAAACATTATGGTAAAGATTGTACAGTCCATATTTTGATCCGAAACCAATTTAATTTTGTTTCCATGTGAATCTAATTTAATTTTCTTCAAGTCTCACCAAATTTCATTAGGTTTTGAATAAGTTATGACCATTTTTGTGAGGGCAGGTCTAAACCCTACTTAGGGTTTGCAATTTTGGAGAAAATGCCATAACTTCCTTTTCCACCGTTGGATCTTGATAAAAATTGGAGGAAAATTCTATAATTATGTTATCTTAAATCTCACTGAAGTGATTGGATTCATTATTTGTTTTATGAAATTTATTTAATGGAATTTTGGTGCATTGAAATGTAGGACATTCTTTGGAATAGTTATGAAGGGTTTGATAAAATCAGTACTTTGTGTGAACATGATTGGTTGGGAATCAATAGAACATGTTATAAGAAGACTAAAATATCAAGAAAATCATGCATCATGTTGGGTTTTCCTCGTTGAATGCACATTATGCTGCCATGGAAATGTTTCCAATGTGATCTAGAATGCATTTAATCATTGTTTGAGATGAATCAATTTATGAAAGTTGTCAAGTGAATCAAGTTTGTTGCATTTTTTTTCATTGTTGGTGATAGATCATTGTTTAACCTATGTCAATTTGTGCTAATTGAAGGTTTCTTTTCATCATGATGAAATTTTTTCATAGGGAGGAATACAAAGAATCAAAGGCCACTATACGCACACACGTTGGACTCTCGGTCCCTCCTATTGGTTCTATTACTCTTTCGATCTTGGTAGGACCTAGGGCCATGGATACCTCTTTCATCATAATTCTAGAGTTAGACCTATCAGGGTGAAAATGGGCATTCTACGGTTGGTTTCTGTGAATCGTTTCACTTCGATGATTCACAAATGTCTCAAGTTCTCTCATGAGGGCTTTGTGCACAACATCAGTTACAAATCACTAGTGTCACATGGGGGCTTCTCATTAGACCACTTTTGGCCCGTGCCTATCAGATCACTCCCTCTGAGGATGGACTTGCTATATCATGCCTATGTCAAGTATAAGATTGGGGGCATGACGCCAAAAGTGACCTATCTGGTATCCCCTATGCTATTTCGATAAAAGGTTCTATGATTGCACAAAAACAAGTTGCCTCCTCCTAGCAGAAGGGTAAGGGGAAGCTTGCTCATGACCATGGGCCTTCCTCTTCTATGTATTATGTTGCTTCTACTTCTTGCCTTACTGCAGTGTCCTCAACTCTTTCTACCATGCCTCACATGGGGAGCCCGATGGTGCCCGCTTGGTGAAAGCTAAGCATCAAGTGTTTGACCTTCCCGTCTTTCCATGGTTCCTAGTCTCGTTGTTTACAACAAGGGGAAGGGTCCTCAAGGAATTTCCCCCATTTCTCAGCCTCCACGACCTCCAACCATTCTTCCTCCTACTCCTTTGGCAGTGAATGGGAAGAGATCCGCTACTGAGGCATTCATGTCTACTTCTCCACATGTTGTTTTCTCTGCTCTTGTGCTTCTTGCTCCTCCCCCTATCTAGGAGGTTATCCTTCCATGAAAAATGGTTGTGGAGGACACTTCTAAGGTAGAACAGGAGCCTCCTGTACTTTCTCAGGCTACAACTTCCAGTTCCCAGAGCCAATGTAATCGACTTGTGTGCAAACACAAGCATAGGAGAAAAGCTTTGGACACTAAACAAGCTACCTTGTAGAAGACAAAAGGGGAGCCAATAGCTCCTATTTCAGCACCCCCTATTGTGCCTCCTTCTATTCCTTCTTCATCAGTTCCACTCACCTCCATTTTGATTTTGACTCCCCTAGCAAGTGCTGATAATCCTCACCCCAAAAGGGTGTAGGTGTTCATTGGTCCTTCCATGGATCCTCCTCCTTTGATGTCCCTTTCATACATACCTCAATTTTCTCACCCCATAGACATGTTGAACACAATGATGGCGTCTATTGTGGCTCTTTCTTCTACCTCCTCTACCTCCACTTCTTTTGTGGGGATTGTTAAACAAGCGCAGGACAACTGAGAGGGGGGGTGAATCAATTGTCACACAAATAACAAACTTAAAACTTTATCACTTATCAAATCTTCAACCACACTATTTTGTTATTAAACATGAGCATGAAACACAGATAATAGAAATTAAATCAACACAATGAACACCATATTTTTACATGGAAAACCCAATAAGGGAAAAACCACGGTGAGGGTTAAATCACACTATATAGTATTTTCAAAAGAGGCTCACTACCAAAAGAAGGACTCACTGTCTAAGTACAAATGCTCACTGCCTACAAAAATGACTCACTATCCAACAAGGAGGCTCATTGCCTACACATGATTATAAAAAATAGAATGAGGCTTTACAACCCAAAATGAACTGGAAAGATGCACCTATCATGTGCTAATACAGTTCCGAAGATGCTCACAACTGTTGCCCTTCTGATCACACCTTCACATTCATTACTCGCTCACTATTTCTTCTGTCACTTTCTATTGTCTACACAAACTTACTACACTTCTATCCTTCTCAAAAAACTATTCGCCATATATTTATATATATATATATATCTGATCTCCATCGTAAGCACCAATTAGGTCGGCCTAATTAGATGCAATTCATTTATAAAATATATCAACTGTTGGCTCCACAAAATATTTCCAATATGCAATTTAACCATTACCACGTTACATTATGTTGGTTCAGACCAAGAAATAGATCGCACATAAATTTTCATATCAAGATTATCTTAACAAGTCAGCCAGGAATAGTCTTCAACGCAACAAACAAAATAATGTCACTTCATCATATGAGCATGAGGACACAAAATATCATGATCATGCATGCCTTTATCATTCATTAGTAGTTTCCCAAAACTGAAACTAGAAATTGTCAACTATGGAGAAATGCAGACTAGAATATCAGATGGGCACCAAAAATATTAGATTAGCCACCAGAGAAGATAAGTTAGTTATAAGCATCAGTTTAAGAGTACCGAACCAACCTATCAACATGGTGACATCAATGACAAAATATAGATAACTTACTCATTTTTCCAACATGGATCCAACATCCTTTGCTTAAGCGTAAGCCAAAGGATGACCTCACTTTGAGTGGTGGTTGGAAGAAGGGCTCACCTTCTTCGAGAGCTAGTTCTGCTTTGGACTATGCCATCCTTGTGACGAAGGCGACCCCAGCGCCCCCTGAGTTTGCCACTTCCCCTCTCAATGAGATCAACAATGGATCTCAAACACCTTCTTCTTCTCAGACATGGTTAATACATTGCACTCTAATGAAGTGCATGTTTAACTCGATGGATGATGTCCCAACTATGTCAACAATCTTTACAAGATCAATGACCTTCACCTCACAAGAGCTCAACGAAGAAGACCTCAAGGGGCCTTCTTCCTTGGCCCTTGTTGCAGGAGAGTCAGAGGGTACTCTCCTCGCTGTCATGCCCTTGCAAGCTCGTCCTCCCTCCCTACATAATGATCTATATTAGGATCATGATGACTTTTTGGTTGATGAGGAGTAGGGAGGTACCTCTTCTTTATCTATAGATTAGATTTATGTGTGTTTTGTGCTCCCCCCATGCTTGTATTTATGTGTTTGTGATCCTGCCTAGAGGACCCTTTCTACCCTTGTAGGTGCTTGGATACAGGCTTGGAAAATTAGTTGAGAACTTCCTCTATGTGTTTCATCATTCTTCTATATGTTGTGACTTTTCTTTTCAACAATTGGGGATGATGCAAAGCATTGGGGCATTTAGGCCCTCTTCCATGTTGACCCAATTTTATTTTATTTTGTCTTCATGTGCTCTTCTTCATGATCTAGGGGCTTCGGGGATTGATGATATTTCGTTCATACATCACATGCTACCTATTTATATATATGAGCTTATTTGACCCCGAACTCCTAGATCACCCTATCTCTTTATTTCTTTGTCTCTGCTTTTTTTTTTTTCTTTGTCTTTGTTTGTCCCTCTCTATCTACCTAGTGATGTCATGGTGCTTATGTGTTGTCCCTTGAGGCTTGCATATGTGACAAAATTTCCACATTTACATCTCACTATATATCATGGTCCACAACATCCTTGCTTCTTTCTCTCCTTAGGATGCCACACACTCCTTTGTTATGTACACACGATCCTAAGGGGGGCTACTATACTATTGTAATTTTCAATGAGGTGAATTCGATGGCCAACAAATCCCTTATTGAAATTTTTTCATTTTTCAAAAGTGCATTCTTCAATAAGAATCCCTTAGTGAAAATTTTCTTTCAGAAACAAGTTTTTAGCGAAAGAATTTGAAAATTTCCTTCGAAAAAGGAGTACTTTTTCTAATGAAGAAGTCTAAAAATTTTCCTTCGACAAGGAGCATTATTTCTACTAGATTCCTTGATGAAAGAATCATTTGTGTTAAATGTCATGCTTTTCAATCGGAGTGTCCCTTTGCATGGGCCCCTTGCTATCTTGATAGGTTCCCAAGGGGAACCCTTTGAAAACTTCTCCTTCAATTGCTTGCTCTTTGATATGTCTGCTTGTTTTGGATTTTCTGCCTAACATGTTTATAATGCAACTTAACATGTTGCTTTGTAGGACCGAGCACTTGTAAATCCACTTTTACTATCAAGCTTTCCTAGCAGGATCAAGCACCTCGTCAAGATTACCTTGCAGAACTGAGCACCTGTAAGGGCCTTTCGCATCAAAACCTTCAAGATCGAGCACTTATAGAGTCCCTTCATGTCAAGCCCCACAGGACTAAGAACTTGTGGCACTCCCTTTTCAAGATCAAGAACCTGTGAAGCTCCTTCTTTTGCAAGACCGAGAATCTATAGAGACTTTTTTCAATTTCAACGAGATCGAGAACCCGTGGAGCCAATTTTGTAGGACTGAGTACCTGTGGATCCATCTTTCTCTCTTTCACATCAAAGTTTCCCTACGAGACCAAGAACTTATAGAGCTACCTCCTGCATGTCTATGTGCACCAGATCAGAGATCTTCTTCCTTGATGGTTAAGAAATATTCTCTTCAATCTATTTCCACTTTACCTCACATTCACTCTAACATGCATGCTTGCTAAAGTAGGGGAGAAATATAATGGCATGAATTTGCACCCCTAGCCACGTCATTTGCATCAATGGAGGAATCTCTATCGAGACGCGCCATGCTTTTGTCCTAACAGGATCCCTACCCTTGGATTTCATAGAAACATTATGTTTCCTATTGGGTGCAAAATATAACATCTCCTACCTGCTTGATCAATGAAATTCAACCCTTCTACCTCCTTTTTACCAATTCAAATCTATCAATTCTCATTCTTTCACCTCTCAAAATATCTCTTGGACTCTTTCTTGCATTTTAGCTCATTTTACTCTCATTTTTGTGCTTCTACACCACTTCTCTTTGATGCAAGCTCTTCATTTTTCCTCCAACACCACATTCTTGTTGCAACACCATCGCCATTGGAGGATTGTCAAGCTTCTTCCTTCCACTATTAGCCTTGAGTACTCATAGTTGAGAAGGTGGTATTGTTATTTGTTGTCCATTTGCATCATCTAGTTTATTGAGTAGCATTCTAGTTGTTTGTGCTCTCTACTTATCAATACTATTTCCTTTCTATTTTCTTTATCGCTTTCTACACTTTGTGGTTATCTATTTGTTCGTGGAGGTGGGAACACCAAAACAAGGTTTTGACTGAGGTAGACCTTGAACATAACCCAAATTTTTTTTATTTCCGTGTGTAGGTGTTTTTGAGTGGAGCTACTTGAAGAATCAACTCATGGGTGAAAAGGTATATTTTCCCTATCTCTTCGTTATTTCCACAATAACTTATTTCTAATATTTCTTTCATTGTATTTGTTGTTTTTGTACTTTTCTATCCTCTGTCAAAACATAAAGCATCACATAGTCAAGAAGTTAGTAGGTTCCTTGTGTTTTTTTTTGCTTTTTGGATCCCTGTCTGTATGGACGCTAGCATGTCTCTGAGACACTAGCATGTTGCGTTGGAGTCCGAGATCCGCATTGCCGTCCTCAAATAGTGAACTATCTAGGTAGCATATCGAACCTTGGAAATCGACTCTTCTAACCCTGTGAACATTTGGTTTTAGTAGAAGGAAAGCAACAAGCTATTTGTCATTCCTTTTTAGCCTAAACACTTTGTCATTTTTGATATGTCTAGCAAACCCAAGGTAGTTTAGGGCAACCCATTCCTTGTGGCTCTCCTGCGACCTAGAGTCCTAGGGGTGATGGGTCCTCCCTCTCTACAAGAAAGTAGAAACGTCTTCATCCCCATAATATTCTCTTTGGGAGATTTTTTATTAAAACTATTGGGTCACTAGTTTTCTATAGTACATGGAGATCAAGGGATTCAATAACACATTTAATAGGATAGTCATAATGGTTTTTTTGGGCTAGAGGATAATATTGGTAGTTATAGATTCATCTTGCGAAATTTAACATGTATTAACAAGTCAGGCTATCACTGGCAAGAAGTTTCTTTGCAAGAGGGTGGGTTGCAAATGTTATTAAAATTTTGGGTGATCTATTTTTCAATGGTAATTTGATAACCTAGAAATAAATTCAAGTAAATTTCTCACTTTCAAATTCATAAAATAAATAAACTATGATAAATAAAGCTTTGTCTAACATGAAATATAATGTGCAACTGAGCTTCAATATAGAGATAACTAATAACATTAAATAAAGAGATGACTCGTTATTTGAATGGAGGAAAAAATTAAAGGAATATATCATATGCTTACAAACATCCATGAAGCTTTTAATATGCTAAATGCATTATGGAAGCACAATATGTCTAGTAAATATTAGAAACATATTTTTAGTCATGTTTGGGCCTCTTGGCTAGAACCAAAGAAGTCATGTTTTAGATGGTTAGTAATTTTGGAAAATATTATTGTTTGTGAACTCCAAAAAGGTGCAAATCTTTACTCTTATTTACGTTATATGTGTAATGTTGAAGAGTCAATTGAATGCTTGTTCTTTTATTGTAAATTTGCAAAAAACATTTGCTCTTTATTTCTTGGTGATGATGGGAGATGGGATAATAAACATTGCATTACTTGGTGTGATTTTTTTTTGGTTTTGTTAATTTTTTTTGACAAAGAACAAAATAGATCCTAGCTTACGCTATCACTGAAATTTTATGGTACTCATGAAAATCTAGGAATGATTAAGTCTTTTTGGGCAAAAAAGGGTTCCTTATAGACCCTTGAGTGAGTTCGCATTTTTCTCCATTTTTTGTGGGTTGGTTGGACTATGAAGATGCCCAAGGATGAATTTTACAATATGTTGGATAGTGGTGTGATCACACTCCATAAATCTAACATTAGGCTTGCAAAATGCTAACCTAATATTGAAAGAAATAGTGGAGTTTCAGATGAAGAAAGTGAAAATAATGAAGATCCAAAAGAATATGAATACATACATGACTGACAATATTGTATTCATTGCAATAATAAAAAAATGTCTTCACTAATATGCAAAATATTCCTTTCATGATAAGGTAAATATACATGTGCTCAATACTTCTATCTTTGGAATACCTAGAAGTGTTGATGCACTAGATAATGACACTAAAAGTGATAACTAATGTTGATGTTTCGTATCATTGAATTAATATGTTAAGTCATTTTATAAAAAAAGACATAATTCTCAGTTGTAAAAGTCGTAAAACAAAGGCAAGACATTAAGACAAGATGTTAACTATAAACTAAAAACTAATCGATAATTTGGAAGATATTCCAAATAATATTTTTTCTCGTAACCCTAAATTACTAAATCTTTTATGCTATTTTAATCCCAAAAAATCAAAATTAAATAACTACTTTAAATAAGTCAAATTCATTATATAAAAATATTTGAGTTGAAAATGGATTCATCCCAAATTATTTGCTTCAAATGATGTTGACTATTTAAGTCATTAAAAAAGCTCTACAAGATTCCCCCTACTTATTATTACCCAAAAAAGGTTGTTATAACCCCAAAAAAAAAGGCCAGGGCCCAAGTCCCAACTATTGGACCTCCCCTAGTCTCACCATATTTCCCCTACCATGTCCCGCTGCCTAACCCACCCACATATTAATTCCATCTGAACCACACATTTCTCTATACTCCCTTTGTGGGCCCCACAACCAAGCCCTACCTGCACGACCTTTAACGAAAGCCTAAAACCTCCCCGATCCGCGCTACCCAAAAAATATGGCGGGAAAGTGACAAGAACACTTTCGAGTTACAAAGCGCCACGTCACCGCATGCGGCTTTTTAGAACTGTCCAAAGTAAGATGATGGGTGCCAGCAAAGCATCCAGGTGGCAGGTAGTCAGCGGTCACATCGCTCAAGGAATCGAACCCGGGTCCTCCCACATTCTCGGCCTCTGCAATTACAATTTTACGGGCTTACCAGTCAGTGTTCCATATTTGAGGAGTCATGCGCATGGAGCTTTGTCTCCCGAGTTTCGAACGCGGGACCTACCCCTGATTAAGACGTAACCTATGAAGCCACGTGTTCACCTGCCACCGGGAGCTTTCCGGCATCGGCCGCGCGTCGTGTATTGAGGCCGCCCTAACCCCACCCTGGGTTAGGTTCGAACCCTGGTGTCTCAGGTGGACTTAGCTAGCCGTTGCTTCGCCTCCGGCGAAGGAAACCGTTACGGACGTTAAGTGGATTAACGGCGTTAGTGATGTGATTCCAGGCTCGGCTCCATCGCTGCTGCTTAGTCAGTGTTTCTGCCACGTCAGCACACTGGGTTAGAAAGGGCTTAGCTGGCGAAGTGATAAGGGCGAACCTTTCTTCATGGTTTTATATATATATATATTATTTTTATTTATTTTCCTTTACTTTTTGTGAGTGGAGAGAGAGTGTTTTAAAAAGGTAAGAAGTTGATTAGCATGTCATTAATGGGGTTTGAATCTCATTCTATTTCAAAGGAGTGTCTTTATGGTTTTTATATTTTATGTTTAAAAGGTTGAATTTTATCTATTTAAGACAAGAAGAATAAAAAGTTTCACTATCTAACATATAAAGACAATAATAGGTACCCATTATGTTTTCTAATTGGTACTAAATTTGACTCTTATGAGATTTTTTTTTTGATGATGGTTATTTGTTGAATATTGGTTTTGTGTTCATTGTCATAAAAGCAAAAATTGATTGAGAGTGCTTTTGAATTCAATTGGGTAAGTTTATTTTTTATCAATGTTTTAGGTCATATTTTGTCATCATTTGTATTCCTCCTCTTGATGATAGATCATAGAATGTGATTGGAGTGTTGATGCAAAATAAACCTACATAGTTGAATCAAGAAGCACTCTCAAACATCTTTATGGACTATGGACAAATCTTGACTAGGAGAAATATATCTTTATTATAGCTTTTTACAAATTTTGATAGTTATACAAAATTTTACTCTTTGTTTAATATTGTCTTATACCATCACCATTACCCATTTAGTTTTGTGTTCGTTTTGAAGAAATGCCTTGATATATGAACATAGTGACAAATGATATGATCTTGCACGAATTGGGCACATCCCCTTACCCTTTTCTCTATTTGTACATGCATATCCCTTTACATTTGGTTGTACCTTGTCTTTGTATACACGCATCTATATATGTGTCTTATCCATAATACTACTCATATTCATATTGCACCTACCCCCATTTACCACCTAGATTTGATTGTTTACCCACATTGGGGTGTTTATGAAATCATCAATTATCCCATTAATTTCTAAATTTTGAATTTGACTGATCCTCCATTCACCCTCCCAACTTACGCTGACTAGATGCACATTTTGGAACAAGCTATCCATTATACTCAAAATACCACTATTATTTATTTGTTTATTTATTTATTAAGTGTTCATTCATTTGTATACTAAGGTATTTCTATCCATATAGGATAGCCATCCATTCATTTGGGACATGCATCCATATATATGAGACAAACATCCATCCATAAAGGATAAGTACTCATCTATCCATTTGGGATAAGTATCTACCCAAACGAGGTAGGCATCTATCTATAAACGATATGCACTCTAGCTAGAGACTTAGACTCATACTCATTAGGACCATCTAGGTCCTAAGTTGCTCTCTAAATACTAAACTTCCCCATTGGGAGTGCATTGAGGTCACCATCTTTAGGAGTATATAATATAAAATAAAATAAAGGCTTGAATCTCACCTCAAATTTTGGCTTAAAGCCTCGGGGAGACAAGCAATCCATCCACTAGATTCTTCTGAGTATACAAAGAATACAATTTATCTTATTATTTGTGTTAGAGATTTTATCTCCTTTTTATAACCTTCAAAGTTGAGATCCCTTCAGGTGTGACAATTACAATTCCTTATTAGGCATCTATAATCAACATGGTAAAGTTGACAAGGCATGTGTGTTGTTTGTGCTCAAGAGTTTTCCAAGAGATGCATGCTAAAACTCCTCCAAATTTCTTGATGAACCATTGTTCCCTCATGCAACTCCCATATTATCTCCTTAATTCCCACTATAAATTCTCCCCCATTATGCAAAAAAAAAATGAGGCCAAAATAACTACAAGACTCCACTTTCAAGTCCCCTTATTATTACACAGTTATTATTACTTATTTATTTTAATCTTATTTTCTTTATTATATTTTAATCATTTTGTATGAATACTTTTTTTATTTACTATTTATTATTCTAATATTTAATTTATAATATCACTCTTTCACAATTAAATCAATGTCATATTAGTTTAATAACTATTTCCCATTAGCAAAATATTACCACCAATAATTATTTCCTAACTCAAAGAAAAAGGGTTTAATGTGCTAAGGAGAGGGTTGTGGCATCCCCCCCCTTATATTATGCATCATCCCGATGCATCTTTTAGTAGCCTTAGCTCAATCAAGATATTTTTTTTCTTTTTAGTGATATCTTGTAATATAACGCCATTGTAATGGAAATCGTCCTAAAGTTGGTGTTAGTTTATGAGTTTAATTTTGGTTTCAATATACCATTTCCACAAGGTATCTTGTTTTTATGCTAATATTTGTTTTCTATTGTTGGGTATCATTTAGAGTGTTCCTACTTGTGATATCAATGTTTAATTTTTATCCTATTGCTTCTCTATGTCGAGTTTTGGAGTTCTCACAACATCCAATTACTCATAGTGTTAAATGGTCTTATATACATATTATATGCCTTGGTTCAAGTTGTTATTTACAACTAATGTCATTTTCCAACATAAGTGTATCATAAATCTCAATACATAAAATTATGCACTAATGCAAAAGTAAAAACATTTTTTATAGTTTTAGCTGACACTATCAATTGTCCATCTCAAGAAAATAATCATAAAAAATTAATGAGATGTCCCTAAGGTTTTGGCTATTTCTGAAACTCCCAAGGTGATCTCCCCTATGATTATTGCGAAAAAGAGAAAGGATATTGTGTCAGTTGATGATACTACTATTGTGGGTAAGCTGCTAGATGTGGAATGCGTTGGTGAAAAGGGTGGTGTTAAAGGTAGTGTTTTGAGTGGTGAGGTAAAAAATGGTGGGTCGGGGGCTAGAGCTAGAAACAAAATGAAAGCTCAGGGCAGGGCCTCTGGTTTAGAGTTGTCTAATACTTTGGATAATGTGCAGAAGATGGGTGCTAGTGAAATGGAGGTTGTTGAGATTATGAACAATATGTAGTGGTGTTGGTTGTCTGCCTTCTTTTTGGCTGTTGGTTCGCTGTCGTTGGGATGATTATTGTATAATGTTGTTTTCTTTTTCTATCAGCTACTTTATTTTGTAAAGGGTTTCCGGCCCCTTCAAAACCCATTTTTTTTTACCTCCAATCAAATCATAGTTTGGCAGTATCATTAAATAAAACCATAAATGTGTTACCTAATTTTTTTGATCTTGATGACAATAGCTTCAAAAACCTCTTTATGTCTTCTTGATGACATGATCTCTATTTCTAAATATTATTGGTGTGAACATGACATCATAATTCTTTCTCTTAAGGTTAGAATATTAGTAGAAATAGAAATATGACCTAGGTAATCATAGTTGGTAAGCTAATTCAACATCTATCCATTAATATAAATCAAAATTCAACCCAATCTTTCATTACAACTCATTCTCAAGGTCAAACAAACACAAATTAACATTTCAACTCATATGAATTCATTTATACATTGAAATTACTATCATCAATTATGTTAGACTCATCATCTATCAAAATCATTCACATCTAGAAATCATTATACATTTAGCAAGAATAAGGAATCCTAATTAGTATAATTCTTCTAATATCAAGGAAAAACATGATCTTTGCAATATACTTCCTTACACAAGCTACTAGAGGCCTTTCATGGACATGGTAGAGAAAAACAATACAAGATACATGGTGAGGAATCAAAACATTCTAGCATAGCAACCACCAAAGTGAAAGACATAATAAAACAACATAAAAGAGAGAACTAACAAAACCAACACCAAAGCAAAAGAAATATTAATCCCATCAATAAGGCATATGAGCTCAACTTCAACAATAAACTGAGTGCATCTATAAACTCATAAAATAGATAGCAAGGTTGGTGGGTAGACTACTCAAATAATAATTAATCATAAATATTCAAAAGAAAAATTCATCAATTTTCAAGAGAGTACAAAGTTTGAAAGGTACACTTAACATGCATAGAATAACCAATTTTGGCCATAGATAAGGGAGTAAAATGCTACACTAGAAATTTCTAAAATCCATGGTGAGTTGGAGAACATGCTCAAGAAACATCAATAGAATAAGTTTCACAATAGTTTAATTTGTGCTAGTTGTAGTAGGCTCAAGGTCTAGATTCTGAACATGGATCTAGTACCACATGTAACAATCCATCTGTTATACTCAAAATACCACTACTTTAAAAAAAAAATACTAAGCGTTCATTTGTTTGTATACTTAGGTATTTTTATCCATAAACGATAGGAATCCACATATCCAGGATAGGCATCCATCCATACAAGACATACATCCATCCATAAAAGATAGGTACTCATCTATCCATCTATGATAGGAATATATCCAAAAATATAGACATCTGTCCATAAAGGATAGGAATATGCTCTAGCTAGAGACTTAGACTCATCGAGTGTTGCACAAACGGTTGTCATTGAACCAAAAGATTGACCTATTAATGTTGGATACAACCGCCAGAGTTAATGAATCCATATGAGGTGGTTAAGCCATGTCACAAGCCTAAGTGTTGCGTTGCACAACACAAGGAGACCAAGGGCACACACCTTGCAATAATCCCCCCAATGCAAGTGAGGGGTTCGAACCCATGACCAAGGCTCTGATACAGACGATTGTTGTTACACCAAAAGATCGACCTATTAATACAATCACCAGAGTTAATGAATCCATGGGAGGTGGTTAATCCATGTCATGAACCCAAGTGTTGTGCTACGCAACACAAGGAGACCAAGGGTGCACACCTTGCAACATTGAGGCCATCCAAGTCTTAAGTCACTTTCTAAATACTACACTCCCCTATTGAGAATTCATCGAGGTCACTATCTTTAGGAGTATATAATATAAAATATAATATAGACTTGAATCCTTAGAATTTGGCCTAAAGCCTTGGGGAGACAAGCAATCCATCCACTAGATTCTTTCAAGTATACAAAGAGTATATTTTATCTTATTATTTATGCTAGAGATTTTATCTCCTTTTATAACCTTCAAACTCGAGATCCCTTCAACTATGAAAATTTCAATTCCTTATTAGGCGTCTATAATCGATGTGGTAACATTGGCAAGGAATTTGTGTTGTTTGTGACTAAGAGTTTTCCAAGAAATGCATACTAAAACCCCTCCAAATTTCTTGATGAACCATTGTTCCCACATGCAACTCCTACATTATCTCCTTAATTCCCATTGTATATTTCCCCCCATTACATAGCTTTTTTTTTGGAAAAGGTTAGTAGTAAAGTCTAGTCCTATAGCCTGGGTCAGCGGAGCAAGCACTAGCACAATATTACTAACCCTCGCCTTTCCCACTACAAAGCAGAGTCAAACCTGTTACCTCGAGGGAGAAAACCCCAAGCCCCAACCAACTCTGCTACAAATGGTGGCTTTATTATTACACAGTTATGATTGCTTATTTATTTATTTTATTCTTATTTTGTTTATTATATTTTAATCATTTTGTATATATATATATTATTATTCTAATATTTAATTATTGATATCACTACTTAACAATTAGATCAATATGTCAATGGGTTTATAACCCTTCTCTTGTTGCTAACCATTTTGTGGAGGGAACTACTACCGAAAATCCCAAATTTGACAAACACTTCCAAAAAGCTAATCCCTACTCTCTACGAACTAGTTGGGAGTCCATATTTGTCAAGGAAACTTCCCCTTCAATTGTATCAAGAAGAAGAAGGTATCCTTCAACAATTCAATGACTAGAGCCCCTAAACCTATCTCAATTGATGATGCTTTCATTCCTAATTCTCTTGAGTAGGACCCTATTTTCCCATAAACTTCTAATCCTAAGTTAAAGGCAAGGGAAATTTTCCCCCCAACTCCCTTAGCACCCCCCCTTATTTACCATCCTCACCTAGAGATTCCCTTTGACTTTATTACCTCCTGTTCCCTTCAGCTTGTTCAAGGGTAACACTCATTTGTCTACCAGGCCCTCCATTGCCCATTTTCACATGAGGAAATCTCTTTTATCTCCAAGAAGGGTAACCCCCACTATAGTTCTTGCCTCAAATTAGAGGGAAAGTTCAACACCCTCTTTAAGGCTATTAATATTTAGGAGGATATTCTTAAATGGAAATTGGCGCAATGGTATATAACCAATAATAAAATTCAACAATTGGAATTTTTCACCCATTCTACGACTTTTGATTAATAATATGAATCAATTAAAGAAAAAAATTGGGGTTATGTGAAAAACTTGGTTAATAAATTTGATCAACGGGAAAAATTAGAGAAAGAAGTGGATTATGTCAAGAAAAATCAAGAAAGCATTAAGAAAAATATGAAGGAAAGTATTTCCTTTAGCAAAGCAACTATGAAAAACTTGGCCACCACTCTGTGTGTTTCAATGTGAGTTGGAAAAAGATAAGAGCTAAGAAACATGCTAACCAAATCAACGCTCTTCAATATAGCCCATCTAAAATAAATCAAACCAAAAGGTAGGATGTCAAGGGCAAGGATATTGCTCAAACCGATTCCTCCTTTGGGAATGATGGAACATAGATCAACAAGTCTATGGATGAAACCTTTGAAGAAAAAATGGTTTTTTTGAATCATGAGTGTTAGGCCATCAACAGTGTAAAGCTTCTTGTAGTTATTTAATTGGTTTCATCTAGTCTTTTATTTTTTTAATATTTTTTAATTATTCCCTACTATTTAAGTTCTTTTTGTTTTGTTTTGTAGGTTTTAGTCTCACTTCTTGTGACTCATTTTTTTCGCCCTCTTAGTTTCTTTGCATATGGGTCTAGGCCCTTCTCATGTTTTTATCTTAATAAAAAACAATTACGTCAATATCTTATTACTTTAATAATTGTTTCCCCTTAGTAAAATATTACCATCAATAATTATTTTCTTGATTCAAAGCATAAGGGTTTAATGTATTAAGGAGAGGGTCATCACACATTTAGTGTAATTTGTTATTATGTGCTAGTATCTAGAGATATTTACTACATTTAATCTAATCATCCACACATCTATCATAATCATCTTATAGTAAAGCATTGAAAGTAGTGAATATTGATACACTTCAAATTTGGTCCCCTAAGGTGCATACTAAGGTGCTTCCCTACTATTTTATCTATGTTCACTTTTTAGGGGTTGATCTAGGAGAACTTGTTTTCTTGCAACAAATTGACAACTTTTAAGGTATTTCTAATGCCACCAAGTCTCCAAATCTTCAATAAGAGTAGAGTAGACACTTTTCAATCAACCAAGCAAAGGAGTATACTATTATTGTGCATAGGGATGAGTTTGAACTCAAATTACAAATTAATGACCATTATTTCATCCCAAATCTTATAACTTATCCTCTAACCCAGTATATATAGTGTAAAAATTAAGGCATTTCACTAACATAGTCAATTTTTCTAGATAAAAAATGTGATAGATTCTAAAATCTTCTTCATTTGGAACTTGATCTTTGGTCTAGAGATAAGTATCGTATCCAACACATTTTCATTTCTTAGAATAACTTGGGCATTTTCTAATTTACCATTCCCACACCATATTTAATTAACCTATGTTTTTGATTGAATAAGCAAAAAACTAGGGTGTTGAACCCTTTAAAACAAAAAACCCCAAGGGTAGATAAAAACTAGCTATCAACAAGCCACAAACAACATGCAAACAACAATTAAAGTTCAAAGTACTAAACAAACATAAACAAAGTAGTATTAAACATAGAAACTAAGAAAAGAGTTATCCCCAATCTTTAGTAAGGAACAAATACAAGTCTCCATACTTTGTGTTGGTACTAAAATTTTAATCAATGCCATGTCACTTAAGCTCCATATCTTATAGGATACACAAATTAGTAGTTAACTTGTGCATCACTTTAGAGCTTAATTTGGATAAAAATTTCATCTTTTCTTCTAGGGCACCAACTTTGGTTTTGAGTTTAGCCAACTCAACAATAGTTTGGTCACACTTGGTGCACCAGTTCTAAGCATCTTCATCAATGAGATTTGGATTGGTTTCTTCTAAATATAAGATTAGGGAATTCATCTCTTCAAACAAAATACCACCCACACTTTTGAGGTTCACATTCATTTCCTCTTCCTCATTATCTTTTTCTTCATTCTGCATAGAATCACTGGAAGCCTCCCCCTCCTTTACATTTGGAGTCAGATGACCAACTATTCTATTGGATCTCTTAATTATTGAAATATCCACCCCCATTCCAACATGCATACCAATAATCTAAGGAGCAATCACCACCTTATCATCCACCTCCCTAACTTCCAAATCCTCCTTGTTGATAAACCCTTCCTCCCTAGAAGACATATCTTCCTCATCAGTAAACTGAAAAAATATTTTTTTGGCCTTCTTGGCTTTGGGGTTTTTGAGATTTCCAATGTAAATCCTCTTAACACATGTCTTTCTCAAAACATGAGCTATCAAGGGACTAGTTTTAAGGGTACAAAGGCACACAAAAACATCCTCCTGAGGTGAAGAACTAGGGGTCTTAGGGGATTTAGTTTCGAGTAGAATTATGGAAGAGGTCAATTTTATGACAACATCATGGGAAGAATCTAGGGTGACCTCAAAAGGTGGGGCAATTTTTTTATTTTATTTTTGAGAGGGATGGCAGAGGCATAACACAACAAGGATCTTACTTTGTGTTTCACAAAAACCACCATAGGGGAATCAACCTTCTTTCGAGTTGGACTTGCAGGTGGGGAATCATCAAAAAGGAAAGATCTGATGGGATTTAGTGGGCATAGGGACAAATGGAATTGGTACAAGAAAAATATTAGCCCTTCATGGAGTGGGATAGGGGATTTATCAAGGTTTTTAGCCATCATGTCCTAAGCTTGTTTGATAGAGGATTCCAACAAAAAAAAGGTAAAAGGTAAACTCAGAAGGATCTTATGTAGAAAATGATTCAAGAGGGAAAAATGGTAATGATAGTAGCTCTTAAAATGTCCTTCTAAGGAAAATTACTTCATGATCATGAAACATACCTTGTTCCAAGGAGGATACCGACTCTCCCTTTTGAACCCACTAGGCAACTTCATCAAAGCTTCACCCTCCTTGAAGAACAAGGAAATGCTCTCATTGTCAAGAACTTTTCTCTACCACTTTAGTTTTTTCCCTTTGCAAGTCATACCCATGGCATTGGAGATGGTCTCTTCACTCACTTTAAAAGTAATTCCTCCCATTTGTTATTCCACGCATTAGAAAACTAAATGGAGTGATTTTTATCATAATCATTTAGGAATTCAAAAAATGAGTTATATCTCTTTTATAACAAATATACCAAATGTTTTCATCTCCTTTAACCTCCTCATAGGAGACTAGTTCAGTTCGTAGCCTACCACCTTCCATAATTGTGATACCATTACACAAAAATGAGAGGTGGAAAATTGGTAAGAAATCATTGGTGAGATAGGTCTTTGTACAATAGTCTCCACAAAGCCTCAATTGTCAGAGATAAAAATGTTTTTATTTGTAATTCTCAAACCTTTACGGAAAGTGCTAGAACTGATAGTGTTCCCCTAAAAAAATTTAGTTGACCTCTGTTGATTGTGCTATTTGGTTGCATTTATTTATTTAGCCTAGGTTAATCTTATGGAAACCTTATTTTCCATTATTTTGTGAACCCATTTGATCCTATACAACTTAACCCTATTTCTAGGATATTACACTATATTAGGTTTTTAAGATTTGCATATATCTAAGTTTAAAGTCTATTTTGAGATCTAAATTTCCTTTTATGCATGTGATTCAATGATGTATCTTCTTTTTCTATAGGGTTTGTGTGCTTTATTATGATATTTGTCTCACCTATCTATGGCTATCCCATTAGTTTTTTATTTTTAAATGTGATAACTAGTAACATTTCTAATTTTTTTCAAATTTAAAAGTGTGTATTTGAGCTTTATTTTATATCTTGTGTTTATGCTTGGGAGTGCTTGCTTAAACCTAAATATAGTTTCCAATTTTAATGATAACAATATCTTGTATAGTGGTCATATTGATATCATCTTAAGTGACATGAGGATTATGATCATGATGTGCATGTGACCAAACAAGACGTTCAACTTATAAATCAAGTTTTAATTGAAGCATTACAACAATCTCACTTTCATAACCAATTAGCAAGTTTTTTCTATAATAGATTAGTAGATTGTCCTATTGGCATGAAACATTTGCAAGATGTTCGATCCATAATGATTATTTATATTGGTGTATCCAACCCATTATCCTCTTCTATTCCACCTCCTACCATTTATATAGCTACAACTACCATCAACCCTATTTCCCCCCCTACTACTTCCATTATTTCAACCTCATTCCCTTTTATTTTATCCAAAGGTTATACTCCACCTTTTATTACCATCCCTCGTACTTCCATACCCTCTAATATTCCAACCATATCTACCTATATCAATTCCATAGCCACTACTCTTATACATTCCAACCATGTATCCCAACGATCTCCCAATCCTAAACCATAGCCCACATTTCTCATATTATATCTAATATATTTTCCTTCATGTCTATATCTCTTACTTCCCAATCCTTTTCTTGGCATAAATAGCGATTTTATCAAAATAGTTAGATTTTAGCCTACCTAAGAGAGTCCTATTCACATTGCTTAAGTCTCCACTTAGGGAATTTTAGACTTTTCTATCACTTCATAGTATTGAGGCATGTTTTCTCATCACTTGAGACACCTATTGCATGCACCTTTTAATTTTCTCACATAATCATCAAGTGAGCTTACAAGTGTTGCACATTTGGAGGGGTAGTTAGAGTTTCACTCCTACCTTCTCACCTCTTCATCATTTTTTATATAAGAAAGGATGATCATTGTATTTTACACACTCATTTGTATATGATAGATATCCTATTGTGTTCATTGTTTCACTTGTGGAAGGTTATCAATTCATGCTTCTTGATATTGGCATTATCCAACATGGTATCACAACCATGAGAGTACATTGCATCCCACATCAAGGTGACTCCCAGATAACCCTATCATCAAAGTGTCTTGGAATAAAATAGTCACTTCCATTGCATTTAGAAGGCCCAAGAAATGAAGAATAACCTTTCGTTTGGTGAAATTTTGTAATTTTCATTTTTTGTAATTTTTTTTCTTTGTACTTTGTTGTACAATAAAACTCTGTATAGTATCATAAAAATTAGTATGACACAAAAAAATTGTAAAAAATAAATTATTTTTTAAGCAAAGGGTTAAAATTTCCCTCTTCCCGTCTACTATTTTAGTTATATTTTCCCTATTTACGAACAGATTTTGGCCTATTCAACCTGTTTGGAAGGATTCCATTGGTTTTTTACAATTTTGTGGCATTTTGGGCCAATATTTTGATAGATCTCTATCACCAAGCTCATCATTAGGGTCCTCAAGGTCGCATGCCATATTATTCCTAGTTTGGTTTTGTTGAGCTTTATTTGCAAAGTGCTTTGGTTGATCAACACGTATAGCCAACACATTTCCCACATTAGCATGTTGAGCCATAAATTTGGATTGTATTTGGCTTTGTCAACTTGATCGAGGTGGCTCTCCTAGCTCAAGGGTATCTATTGAAAGCATCACACATTATCAATTCAACCTGCATGACATTCTTTGTGATCTACAATAATTTCAAGGGTTTCAAAGTATAAAGATTGACCTCTATTTATACACATTTGATTTTCCATTTAGTAGGAGGATTACAAAGAATAATCAAATGGAAGGGATTTAGTGTGAGAGACATGATCACATGAACCAATAAACTCAAAATAAAAACAACTAGATTTCCTCCTTGATTTAGAGAGCCTCCCAAAAAATGATTAGTGTTGAAACATAGCCCCTTAGAACAACGTGCAAGAAAATTAATACTTGTGTGAAAATTGGATGACAAATTGACCATTTATAATACATGGTGAATTCTTTGTGAAATTCTAAAATGTGTCAATTTTTTTTGCTAAGTTTTGATAACTGGGGTGAAAGTTATGCCCCATCAAAATTTACTTACAAAATTGACTTTAGAGGGAAAAAATGATTTATATTGATGGGAATAGGATGCCATTTAATTGCAATCCTAAACATATTTCATGTATCTCCAAGTCCTTGGAAAGTGTTCCCCAACACTAGGATTAGAAAGAGATTAAATTCGAATGAAATGAACATGTAAATTGACATTTGTAATTATTCCTAAATGATAAGAACATGTGGGGATGCCCAAGAAGAGCTCCTACAAAATAGGAGCACATGGGTCACCCACATGGAAGGTGGAACCCACCTTGCTTAAGTTAACTATTTGGTGGATAGATAACACTTCAGCAATGCATGTAAAGATCCTACAAGTCAGGGATTGATATTTACATGAGTGGAGTTTAGTTCAATTCAGCTAAGTTCAGTTTAGTTCAATTCAATGCAGTTATGGTTCAATTATCTTCAGTTGCATGTAGTTAGTTTCAGTTGAATGCTAGTTGACTTCAATTGACTTGAGTTGCATGACTAATGACTTCAATTACATGAAAGATAATAGGTGGATGCATTCAGTTAAGTGGGGATGATCAATCATGCATAATGTTTGCATGAATTGGTGGAGAGATATGTTTCAATCAACTAAGATTGACTTGGACCCACCTTGGGCACCCAAGTTTACATATTTGAGTTAACACCTTTTACATGAGAAGATACTTACAAGGCTCAGTTAAGTGGGCCCATTCTTGGGCGCCAAATTTGAGGTGATTCTTGCAAGATATTTTCTTGACCAATGATTAGTTAAGTGTTCAGTTTGGGGCTCCTAAATTGAGGATACTTTTGTTTTGACTTCATGTTACAGTGTGAAACTCTACTTGCACAATCTAGGCATAGATTTTTGAGAGGAGATTTATGCTCTTGTATTTGATAACTCTTATGAGTTTACATGGACAATTAATTGTCTATTTATTTCATCAATTGCATCAGAGTTATGAGCAGGACAACAGGTTAGCAGGTTGAGCTTGTGCATGTGTGAGGGTTTGAAGCATGGAATGGGATGTGTGGATTCATGCTTGGTCACATGGAATGCATGGATAGCTTGTGCTACAGAAAGTGTATGAGAGTTTATTGCAGGTTGTGAAGAAGGATTGTTGAAGGAAAAGGAAGCATATCAATCAAGGATTGATACAGTATTATTGTAATCTTGTTCTAAAGTTAAATAATACAAGCACTATTGATTTTGGTGGAGTTTTTTCCCGAAAGGGTTTCTCCACGTATATGTTGTGTCACTTCTATCTTCTTGTCTCATTCTTCTAAAATATTTTGTCTCTTTCTACAATTGGTAAAATTGATCTAAACAAATAATAATACACAAAGTATTGTGACAAAGAACACTTAATTAAATCTATAGTATAATAGTTTTAAAAATTTTAAGCTACAATTTCACCTGCATTTTCAACATTTAGAATCAGAGCTAATGGTTGGGTAGAGTTTGGGACACCTTTCTCTTAAAAGTTTGAAGGTTTTTTGGCTGTAGTGGGAGATTGTACTATTGTGTTATTACAGATTTGTAAAAGAAGTATGTTACAATGAGTTATACTTCTTCTCTAGATATTGAAAGATTCAATGGATCTAGTTAGGGTATGGTTATCACAATCCCATGGATAGCTTGGTTACATGTTTCAGTGAGAGATTTTTGGCAATGATGGCTTGATGTTTATCTTGTTGCCATGTATAGCTCGGTATCACAATTCAGTGGGAGCTTTGGTAGGATATGGTTTTCTTCATGTGATTTGAAGAGGTTTTGACATCTTGTTTCATGGAGGACCCTTAGAGTCTTTGGTAAAGGTTTTATTGTTCTTCCTTTGGAGAGGATGTAGTTATTTTTGGTTTTGAGTATTAATCATTTGCTTGGAGCTTCATGATTATGTAGGTTGGATTTTAAGTTGGCATGGATTGATTGGTGGTTGCTCATGGATACTAGAGAGACTTGGGTTAGGCCGGATATTTATTATGTTAAGAGATATGTGTTGGAATGGTTACTTGTTATAAAAAAAATCAACAGTAAAGACCAAAGAGCCTACACCTAGAAATGGATGTGAGTCCATCATAGACTTGATGAGAAGGTTGTCTTTATTGAAAGCCTATATTGCTTGGTGTTGCATGCACAGGACAATATTGTATCCCACTCTTGGTCTACTCGACAGGTAAATGATCTAAGAGGTATTTCCCGCCTGATTATTAAATGTGTTATTTATATGTATCTTGTCTTCTCTTATGCCTTAGTCTTGAAAATTGAGTTTTGAGGGATTATTGAGAAGTAGATGCAAGATTTTATGTATTTCCATTGTTCTCCTTGAAATCTTGAACTTGAGTTAGTTTTGAGGATTTGGGTAGGAGAGGTATGGGAGATAGTGGCTTTGGGCATATTCCCTTTTGTTGTGGGAATGTTTGTCTATTTTCATCTACTTTCTGTGAGAGGTTTACATCTAAGTTCTACCATGTTTCATTATAGGTTGAATGGTTAGATGTTGATACCCTTTCAGTTTGGGAGTGTTGAAGGAGATCTTACTTTACATAGTTTGGCACATGTTAGTGTGGTATAAGAACATGGTTTGATTTGTAGGTTCTCTCTTTGTGGGAATATTGTCTTCTTCTTGAAGGTTCTTGTGTTATGAGAGATTTATTTTGCATATCATTGTATGCTTCTTTGAAACTATGATAGAGGAGTTAGCCACATCCTCTATTTGAAGTGCTATAGGAGGAATTGTCAATGTTGTGATCTTGTTTTTAGATTTGACATTACTTGTGTAGTGGGAGTTTCAAAAGGTATATGTGTTTTGTATGAGAGGGGAACCTCTCTTGGATTGGTTACACTTTACTACAGTGAGTTACTTCAGAGGTTTTTTATCGCATGTCTATGTGTGTTATTACCTTCAAGTCTTATTTTGCAGGATGGTGGATATACAGGGACTTGTTTGTAGATTTGGGTTGTTATGTTGATAGCATGAAGTTCTACCTATGATAGTTTGGTTACAGAGACTTGGGAAAGGTATTGATTGAGAAAGTTGACACTTTGATCAATGTTGTAGATAAGTTCTCTTGGTGTAGGAAGGCCATTGGCCTTGAATCCTATACTTGATTTATAATAATGATTGCTTGTTTAGAATAATTGCAATGTATAATGTCAAGTGGGAGAAGGTTGGGAATAGGATTCCATTTAATTGTAATCCTAAACATATTTCATGTATCTCCTAAGTCCTTGGAGAGTGTTCCCAAACACTAGGATTAGAAAGAGATTAAATTCAAATGAAATGCACATATAAATTAAAATTTGTAATTATTCCTAAATGATAGGAACATGTGGGGACACCCAAGAAGAGCTCCTACAAAATAGGAGCACATGGGGCACCTACACGGAAGGTGGAACCCCCCTTGCTTAAGTTAACTGTTTGGTGGATAGGTAACACTTTAGTAATGCATGTAAAAATCCTACAAGCTAGGGATTGATATTTACATGAGTGGAGTTCAGTTTAGTTCAATTCAGTTATGTTCAATTTAGTTCAGTTCAATATCAATTCAGTTCAGTTCAGTACAATTTAGTTTAGTTTAGTTTAGTTCAGTACAATTTAGTTCAGTTTAGTTCAGTTTAGTACAATTTAGTTTAGTTTAGTTCAGTTCAGTACAATTTAGTTCAGTTCAGTTCAGTTATGGTTTAGTTATCTTTAGTTGCATGTAGTTAGTTTCAGTTGAATGCTAGTTGACTTTAGTTGACTTGAGATGCATGACAGATAATAGGTGGATACATTCAGTTAAGTGGGGATGATCAATCATGCATAATGTTTGCATGAATTGGAGGAGACATATATTTTAGTTAACCAAGATTGACTTGGACCCACCTTGGGCGCCCAAGTTGACATCTTTGAGTTAACACCTTTTGCATGAGAAGATACTTACAAGGCTTAGTTAAGTGGGACCATTCTTGGGTGCCAACTTTGAGGTGATGCTTGTAAGATATTTTCTTGACCAACGATTAGTTAAGTGTTTAGCTTGGGGCACCTAAATTGAGGAGACTTTGGTTTTGACTTCATGTTATAGTGTGAAACTCTACTTGCACAATCTAGGCATAGATTTTTGAGAGGAGATTTATACTCTTGTATTTGATAACTCTTACGAGTTTACTTGCATAATTAATTGTCTATTTATTTCAGCAATTGCATTAGAGTTAGGAGCAAGGCAATAGGTTAGCAGGTTGAGCTTGTGCATGTGTGAGGGTTTGAGGCATGGAATGGGATGTGTGGATTCATGCTTGGTCACATGGAATGCATGGATAGCTTGTGTTGCAGAAAGTGTATGAGAGTTTATTGCAGGTTGTGAAGAAGGATTGCTGAAGGAAAATGAAGCATATCAATCAAGGATTGATACAATATTATTGCAATCTTGTTCTAAGGTTAAATAATACAAGCACTATTGATTCTGGTGGAGTTTTTTCATGAAAGGGTTTCTCCATGTATATGTTGTGTCACTTCTATCTTCTTGTCTCATTCTTCTACAATATTTTGTCTCTTTCTACAATTGGTAAAATTGATCTAAACAGATAATCATACACAAAGTATCGTGACAAAGAACACTTAATTAAATCTACAATATAATAGTTTTACAAGTTTTAATCTTTAATTTCACCTTCATTTTCAACATGTATACCAACACAAAATCTAAAACATATTGATGCTAAAGTTTTGAAAATGGAACCAACTTCTCGTAAATGATTCAAACTTAAGAAAACCCATTTGCAAGTTATGGGAAAATGAATAAAATCCCCCCTTTACAAGCTTTTGATATGAACCAAACAATTAGCACAAGTTGTTAGTAGATAAACAAATTTACAAATACTTTCTTTAAATGCTTACAAAAACCATAATTACATAGATCCAAATTCTATGAGCATGCAATGAGTCAAAGTGGCCATGTAGGGGCAAGGAAGACTAAGGTGGTAAACCATGGGAAAGTGTTGAATGTCATGAGGAACTTTGATATGTTATTTGTGGGTGATGTTTGGAGGAAATAAGCATGCCTTAAACTATGGCGTGTTGGGAAAATGTGTCTCAACCTTGCAATTATGATGAGGGCCATACCGCCCAAAACCCACATAAATCACAACATATACCAACACAGAAGATGCAATCTAGAAAAATTACTCACTTTCAATTATTTTCAGAAAATGAAATTACAGATTCAAAGCTTACATGCTACAACCTCATGGGCTTGATTTATTACAACAAAATTCAACTTTGAAAAGAAAATCTACTATTCGGAGCCACAATCTACACTATCAAGGCCACCTTCTACAATCCCCACTCAACCCTTTTTATTTTCCCCAATAACCACCCTAGAATGTTTTAGAAAGTTCAAATTTTCCCTTTTTGTTTTGGTGCCAAAAGTCTTGCCGTTCAATTTCTAGCCTAGGAAGAATTTTTTTATGAAATTCACTTTTTAGAGGACCAACTTCGCGGGGCCATAACTTTTGATCCAAGTGTTCGATTCATTATTATTGCATATAGTTGGAAAGATCTCAATGAGCTCTACAACTTATGAGCCCACCATAGGTGGGTTCAACCACTTTTTGAGCTATTTTGGGGCCTCCAAAGTTTTATATCTAAATTTGATGCTACATTGGAGAAATTTCTTGGGACAGAAACTTTAATTTCTCCCAAACCGTGTAGGGTATTGAGGTGATTCTTTTGCGATCAGAAATTTTTTTTCTACTCTCCTCCTTGGGGTAAATTTTCACGTTCATACGAGCCCATTTAGGCTGACTTAATAAAAATAGTAACTTCCCATTTTTTGCTATTTTTGATGCCTAACAGTATTATACCCCTTAAGTGCCACCATGAGACTCAAAACAACCAAAGAAAATAATTTTTTTTTGGGTGATGCAAGATTTCCCTACATCGTTGGATGCTCCTACATCAGACACCCAAGGTAATTTGAAAAGTGACCATGTCACTTCTTAGGAGTTAGAGGGAAACCAAGACGGTTAACCTCAACCTTAGATAACCACGATGAATCTTCAGCATGCCTTCCTCTCCATTTCACCAAGTACTCTACATATTATCTATTTCTTGTGCTTCTCCCCACATGACTATCCAAGATTTCTTCTATCTCTTCCTTCTTTGAAGTAGGTGTTGGAATTTTCCACTGTTCTTTTATGGGCCCCTCCTCTATATCACCTTCATGATACTATGTCAAATTAGCAATTTTGAACATAGGAGAAATTTTTATTCCAATAGGAAACTCTACCTCATAAGCATTTCCTGAATCATGCTTCTTCATGATCTTGCATGGTACAAACTTCTTCATCTTTAACTTGTTGTATGTACCAACTGGAAACCTTTCCTTTCACAAATGAACTATGACTTCATCTCCTACTTGGAACTACTTATACCTCCTTTTCTGATATGCTTGAGCCTTATATTGTGAGTTCATCTTATTGATATGTTTCTTCACCTCTTCGTGCATATTCTTCAGGTGCTTAGCAAAATCTTTAGCCTCAACACTACTCTTATCCCCCTTATCCATCTTTCTTAGTTCAAAAGTAGTTCTTGGAATAATTCCATATACAATCTAGAATGGTGATTTACCAGTGCTCCTTTTGATAGAATTATTATAAGCAAATTTTTCTTGTGGTATAATCAAATCCCATATCTTATGCTTATCTCTTACTAAGCATCTTAGCAGGTTACTCAAACTCCTATTTACCACCTTTGTTTGTCTATTGGTCTATGGATGGTGTGCAGAACTAAACTTCAAATCTATCTTCAACTTCTTCCATAATGTCCTCTAGAAATAACCAACAAATTTGGTATCTTTGTCTAAAACTATACTCTTTGGTAGACCATGTAGTCTCACCACCTCTCTAAAAAACAACTCTGCAACATGAACAAAATCACTAGTCTTATGATATGGAATGAAATGTGCCATCTTTGAAAATCTATCCACCAACACAAATATGGAATCATGCCCTCTTTGTGTCCTTGGCAAGCCAAGAACAAAATCCATGCTAATATCCTCCCATGGCCTCTCAGGTACATGTAATAGCTGATACAATCTAGTATTCTGACTTGTTCCTTTCACCATCTGACATACTCTACAACTTTGCACAAACTTCTTCACATCCTGTTGTAATTGTTGCCAATAATAATTCTCACTAACAAGAGCAATGGTCATATCTCGACCAAAATTTCCATCCAATCCTCCACTATGCTTCTCCTTGATTAGATTCTATCTCATAGAACTCCTTGGAATGCACAATTGGCTTCCTCTAAACAACATCCCATCTTGGATTAAGAAATCTAACCATCTCATCCTATCCAATGTAACAAGTTCCAAAGAAGCCTTCCAAGCTTATGCAAAGTCTAGCTCTTTTGGATACAAACTCTTGAGTTCATTGAACCCAACAACCTCTATATTCATTTCTATCAACAAATTTTTCCTTCTACTTAAGGCATCTACAACTCTTTTTGACCTTCCACTCTTGTGCTTCAAAACAAAAGTATAACTCTGCAAAAACTCAACCCATTTTAAGTGCCTTTGATTCAACTTTCCTTGACTATAGAGATATTGCAAAGCCTGGTGATCAATATATAAAACAAATTCTTTTGGCAACAAATAGTGTCTCCATTTCTTCAAAGCCTAAACTATAGCATAAAAATATTGATCATATACATAATATTTCTTCTTAGCATCATTTAAATTCTCACCGAAATAGGAAATAGGCTTACCTTCTTGACTCAAAACAACTCCTATGGTAGTGCCACTAGCATCACAATCTACCTGAAAGACCTTTTCAAAAATTGGAAGTGCCAAAATAGTTGCTTTGTAACTTTCTTCTTCAACATATCAAAACTATTGGCTACTCATGTAGTCCACTTAAACTCTTTTTTATCCCCTCCCATTGCTTCAGTTAGAGGTGCACAAATACTACTAAAACTCTTAATAAAATTTCTATAAAAACTTGCTAGACCATGAAATGATCTTACCTCTGTAACACTCCTCGGGATAGGCCACTCAATGATAGCTCTCACCTTCTCTGGATCCATTTTAAGACCCTCCGTTGAGACAAAAAATCCTAGATACATCGACTCCCTTTTCAAAAAACTACATTTCTTCAAATTAATCAACTAATTCTCCTCTGTTAGCTTCTAAATTTTTTTTGGATATGCATCAAGTTCTCCTCCAATGTCTTAATAAAAATAAAAATATCATCTAAATAAACAATAACAATTTTTCCTAAAAATTCTTTTATTACCTCACTCATAATTCACATAAATGTGGTTGGTGCATTAGTTAGCCCAAAATGTATAACTAACCACTCATGCAAGCCCTCCTTGGTTTTGAAGGCTGTCTTCCATTCATCTCCTTATCTAATTCGGGTCTAGTGATATCTACTCTTTAGATCTATCTTCATGAAGTACTCAGCTCCACTCAAACAACCCATAATTTCATCCATTCTTGGAAAGGGGAATTTGTACTTGATGGTGATCTTGTTGATGGCTCTAGAATTTGTACACATCCACCATTCCCCGTCCTTCTTTGGTGCTAGTACTACAGGTATTGCACATGGACTCAAACTCTCTCGAATTAATCCTTTCCACAACAACTCTTGCACTTGTCTATTCAACTCTTCGCTCTCTGTTGGAGTCATACAATGAGTTACCTTATTAAGCAAAATGGCTCTAGGAATCAGGTCCATCTGATGACTAATATTTCTCACTGGAGGAAAACCTTCAAGTACGTTATTAGAAATAATAGCTTGAAACTCATTCAACAAATCTTAAACCTCTATAGGTACCTCAGTAGTATCTTATTTATCAATTCTAGGGATCAATGCAAAACACATATGCTCATACCTCATACCTTCTAGGAACTTTCTTCGATCAGCCAAAAAAATCCTTGCATTACCGCATACCTTTTCCTCTGACTCTTTCAAGGGATTCAACTTATGAAAAACCCCATACTTTGTCAAAGAATAGGTATTGGCATGTCCATCATGTATTGATCGCCAATCAAACTACCATGACCTGCCTAACAACAAATGAAAAACATCTATAGGCATAATATCACACAATACCTCATCATGGTAATTTACAATCTTGAACCTTACTAGACATTGTTCATTTACCAAGGATTTATGTCCCTTCTACAACCAAGTAATTTGGTATGGGTTCAGATATCTTCTTCTCTCCAATCGCAACTTACTAACCATTTCCTCTGAAACAAGGTTATCAGTACTACCTCCATCAATAATAACATTACAAATTTTCCCTTCAGACTTACATCTGGTGTGAAATAAATTCTTCCTTTGAGTTGGTTCCTTCTCCTCATTCAGCAAGGCTCTTTTGGTAACAAGAAACTCTCCTCTTTTTGCTTCCTGAAAATGTGAAGACTTAGCATCTTCATCTACATGTGCAACTCATGCATTACCCTCAGGTCTTCCATTTCTCCTTCCTTGATGTTAAGGAAACTCATAGGCTCTATTTCCTTCTCCACACTAGAAACAAGTTCCATGAAAGCATCCTCTTCCTAGTCCTCGTCCAAATGTTCCTCTTCCTGTTTGGTCTCCATTATTCTGATCACAAGGATGGTAGGTATTATCTCCCTTATGGTTTTGGCTACTATTGGAGCCTTCACCCTTCTTTTGATCTTCATTTCAACCTCCATATGACCATCCACTAGTCTTTCCTCCATAACCTCCACCTCATTGTTTGTTCTCAAACATCTTGTTCAATCATTCTTCAACCTTTAGAGAAAACTAATAAGCATCCTCAATGGTGGTTGTTCTTACTAGTGCCAATTCTCCCTATATGCTTGGATTCAACCCATTAATATAACTAGAAAATTTCTCCTTATTTACCTCATAATGTCCTGTCCAAATCAGGACCTTGTGAAATTCCCTTGTGTATTCTTTCACTATCCTTGTTCCTTGCCTCAAGCTCTACATCTTCTTGAGCAGCTTCAATTCGTAATCAATTGGAATAAATTGTTTCTTCAATTTTGACACCATTCTGTCCCATCTGGAAATTATATCTTTCACTTGTCTTCCTCTTTCTAACTGGACCTCTTTCCACCATGTACCGGTGTGACCTTTTAATTTTGTTTTTGTAAACCTCACTTTGTGAGGATCCTCAATCTCCTCAAACTCAAAAAAATTATCCATGTCATTGATCCAATCAATCAATTCTTCAATATTCAGATTTCCACTAAAAGTTCAAACCTCCATTTTAAGTCTCTTTCCAATGCTTGAGATCACTTGCAACAATCTTCTTTCTCCAAGATCCATTGGATCATGCTCTTCCTCTTCCATTTCCTCTTTTGTTTCATCTTCATTGTCATCTTTGTCTCGTTACACATCTCTTCTTCGAACCTCTTGTTGCAAGGTTTCTGATTTCCTTCTAAGGGCTCTAATTTCATCTCTAGGTGGATCTCTTCCTCCACCACCTTGACCTCTACCTTTTCCATACTGGGCAAGTCTTGGAGGCATCTTGAACTCAACCCACACTCATAGGTCCTACTGCAACTACCTCACGTTTGGCGCTCTGTTACAGGCTCAAGAACTCTTGCTCTGATACCACTTGATGAGGGCCAGACCACCCAAAACCTATAGAAATCACAACAACAAATACCAACACAGAAGATGCGAGACAAAAAAATTACTCACTTTTAATTATTTTTAGAAAATGAAATTACAGATTCAAAGCTCACATGCTACAACCTCAAAGGCTTGATGTATTGCAACAAAATTCAACTCTGAAAAGAAAATCTACTATTTTGAGCCACAATCTGCACTATCAGGGCCACCTTCCACAATCCCCACTTAACCATTTTTATTTTCCTTGATAACTACCCTAGAATGTTCTAGAAAGTTCAAATTTCCCCCTTTTTTTGGCACCAAAAGTCCCGCTGTTCGATTTGTGGCCTAGGAAGAATTTTTTATGAAATTCACTTTTTAGAGGACCAACTTCGCAAGGCCATAACTTTTCATCTGGGTGTCCAATTCGCTATTATTCCATATCATTGGAAAGCTCTCGATGAGCTATACAATGAATGAACCCATTGTAGGTTGGTTCAATCACTTTTTGAGTTGTTTTGAGGCCTCCAAAATTTTATATCTAAATTTGATGCTGCATTGGAGAAATTTATTTGGACAAAAACTTTAATTTCTCCCAAACCATGTAGGGTATTGAGGCGATTCTTTCGTGACCAGAAATGTTTTTTTGGTTTTCTCCTTGGGGTAAATTTTCACATCCATATGAGCCCTTTTAGGTCGACTTACTAAAAATAGTAAGTGCCCGTTTTTCGCTCATTTTGATGCCCGACAGTCTTATACCCCTTAAGTGCCATCATGGGACTCAAAACAACTAAAGAAAATAAAGAAACCGATTTTTTTTTGGGTGATGCAAGATTTCCCTACACCATTGGATGCTCCTGCATCAAATTATATAAACGTTATTGTTGATAGGATATATATATGAATATATATATATTCATTATGTATATTCATATATATATATATTCATTATGTATATTCATATATATATATATATATATATGAATATATATTACATATATTTCCTAGTTACATCAATAGGTGTAATATGCAATGGCATAAAGGGGGAGGAGTGGGATGCGTGTAAACAATTTTTTGTTAACTTTTCTAGGAAATTACTAAAATGGCTGACATGCATTAGATAAATGATACAAAGTAAATATATACCATTAATTATTAAGTTATAGATCTAGTGATTGATATTTTGTTGGCCTCTCTTTCCCTAGAATGTAACTCTATTTTATAAGGGTGTTGTATTATGATTGCAGTAGAGATAGTGATGTATTATGAGAGCATGTTAGCAATCGTGTTGTCTCTTGATCTCTAAGTGGTGATACTCCTGCAAGAAGCTTGCTTTGTAAATATATTGTAATCTTTGTGATTTAATCAATAATATATTGGGTGGCTTTTGGAGTATGGCGTTTTTCTCCTGAAAGGGTTTTCCCCACGTAAATTTATGTGTCGTGGTATGCATGATATTTATGTTTATTTTTGTTTAAGTTTCTATAACTGTTAAAGATTTGTAAATTTTTTGCATTATTCTCCTCTCAAGATTAGTGTAGGAAGTTTTTTTTCTACCTTAGCTTCCTTACAAGTGGTATTAGAGCTTGATCACCTTTGGTTTTAGTTGTAGATTGTTGGGTTTTTTAGACTAGTCTAGGTTTGAGTGGGAGCTTGTGCAAAAGATACTTTGTGATCTTATTGTAGGAATTTTCAAATGGAAAGTTCATCAAGGAGAATAGAGGTGGATAAGTTTTCTAGAAATAATTTTGAAATGTAGAAGTTGAAGATTGAGGATATGTTGATAGATCAAAATTTGTGGGATGTTGTTGATGAGAATGTTTCAAGGCCTATAGATTCTACTCAGGCCACTCAATATGATGTTATGGACTATAAAGCCAAGCTAATCAGATTGTGTTTGGTAGAATTTTTTTAATTAATGTCCATGAGGATACCTTTGCATAGAAACTGTGGAAGAAGCTTGGTGAGATGTATTAGGCCAAATCTTTAGTGAACAAGATTTTCTTGAGGAAGAAATTATATTCCTTGAGAATGGAAAAGGGTGGAAAAATTATGGACCACTTGGAAGCATTCAATATGTTGGTGGCTCAATTGGAATCTGTTGGTGTCAAAATGGATGAGGAGGAGAAATGCCAGATCTTTCTTTGTTCTTTGCCTGATTCATGGGATTCTCTTGTTATGGCTATTGGGAGTACTTATGTTATTTTCAAGACTAAAGATGTGGTGGCTTCTTTTCTTTCTAAAGAGATGAGGAGGAAGGTATCCATCACTACCAAGGAGGCCCTAAATGTTCGTGGAATCCCTAAGGAAAAAGGAAAGAAGAATGAGAAGTGTGCCAAATCCAAGTCAAGGGGGAGATCTAAATCTCCTGGAAAGTCCAAAGTTATTTGTTGGAACTGTGGTAAGCCTGGACATGTTCATAAGGAATGCAAAGAAGAAAAAAAGAAGAAAAAGAATAAATTTGATTATGATTCTGAGTCTGAGAAGGAAGATGGAGATGCATTGATTACAACTTTGGCAACTCATGTAGGTAATGATGCATGGTTAATTGACTCAGGTGCATCTTTCCATATGACCTTTAATAGAGATTGGTTTTTTGAATATGAAGAATTTGATGGAGGTAAAGTGTACTTGGGTGATGATTTTCATTTAGACATTGTTGGATGTGGTAAAGTTAAAATCAAGTTTCTTGATGGTAGAATAAAAAGGATTAATGGTGTGTTTCATATCCTTAGATTAGCATGAAATTTGTTATATGTAAGCAAACTAATAGATGCAGGTGTGCAAGTAGTATTTTATGATGCATGATGCAAGATGGTTAGAGGTTCTATGGTGATTGCTAGAGGTTTTAGATATGGTACATTGTATAAGCTTGATGCATGGTGCAATAGTACTTATGTGAAAAGAAAGTATGTGGAAGAAGTGAGGGTTTCACCTTCAGTAGATGGTTATGGCTTTTGGGTACCCAAGGGTGCTCATTTTTTTGAAACAAAGTTACCTGTAGAGAAAACTATGTTATGACACCAAAGACTTGGCCACATTGGAGAAAAGGGTCTAAGGACCTTGAAAAATAAAAACATTGTTGGAGGTTTGTATGATTATAGTCTTTAATTTGATTTCTATGAGCATTGCATTTATGGAAAAAAAACACGTCTAGTTTTACTTGAGTTCTCATAAATCTTATGGTGTGTTGGATCTTATTCATTTAGATGTGTTTGGTCCTATAGATGTTCCTTAGATTAGTAAATCTACATATTATGTTTCATTTATTGATGATTATAGTAGGACATGGGTATATTTTCTAAAGAGTAAATATAAATTTTTCAGTCCATTTAAAGAATTTAAAGTAATGGTTGAGTTGCAAACTAGAAATAAAATAAAATGTTTGAGAAATGATAATGATGGTGAATTTTTCTCTAATGATTTTGATAGATTCTGTAAATATTGTGGTATTCATAGATAGAAGATAACTCTATACTCTCCACAATAGAATGGAGTTGCAGAAAGAATGAACAAGACACTGATGGAGAAGGCTAGGAGTATGTTGAGTGGTGCTAGCCTAGAACAAATGTTTTGGGCTAAAGTTGTTGGCATTGCTTGTTTTCCAATTAACATGTCTCCTACATCAAATTTTGTTGATAAGATTCCTATAGAGGCATGGTTGGGTCACAAGCCTTCATTAATACATCTTAGAGTTTTTGGTTGTGAGGAATATGCACATGTGCCAAAGGAGAAGCAAAAAAATTTGGAGAACAAGGTTGTGAAATGTATCTTCATCAAATATAGTTATGGTGTGAAAGGATACAAGCTTTTAGATCCTATTGCACATAAGATAATACATAGTAGAAGTGTTATTTTTAGAGAAACTAAGCCTTCTTTTGTTACATTGCATCTAGAACAAAGTAAAAAAGAAGATGTGATTCAATTTCCTTCTACACCTGAGAAAGTTGAATTGAGGCCGAAAGATAGACACGAAGTTGAGGAGAGCTCATCTAGCTCTGGATCTTCAAAAGAGGAGGAAAAACCTCCAACTCAGCATGTTCCTAGGTCTACAAGCCATAGAAAACCACCTAAAAGGTATACACCAAATGATTGAAGATGTATTTTTTCTTTGAATACCAACATGGATGAACCCAAATCTATAGAAGAGGCACTAGGTATGAATGATGCAGAATCCTAGAAGATTTCTATGGATGAAGAAATGACATCTTTGATAAAGAATAATACATGAGATCCTGTACCATTTCCTGAAGGATGAAAACATGTTGGTTGCAAATGGGTGTTTAAGAAAAAGATTGGTTCAGATGGAGGTATTGAGAAGTAAAAATCAAGGTTGGTTGCGAAAGGTTACTCTCAACTTGAGGGTGTTGATTATGGTGAGATATTCTCTCTTGTTGCAAAAATGACATCCATTATATTTTTGCTTGCTATTGTTGCTGCTTATGATTTAGAGGATGAGAAAATGGATTTGAAATATGCTTTTCTTCATGGTGACTTGGAGGAGAATATTGATATGACACAACTAGAGCACTACGTGGTGAAAGGTAAAAGTAAATTGGTTCGCTAACTAAAGAAATATTTGTATGGCTTTAAACAAAGTCCTAGCATGTGGTACCAAAAATTTGATACTTATGTGTTTTGTTTGGGATTTGAGTGTTCTAAATCAGATCATTGTGTTTATTAGAAACCCAATGGTGCTCATTTCCTATTTATTGCATTATATATTGATGATATGCTATTTATTGGCAAAGGGAAAGGTATGATTTCAAAACTAAAATCTCAACTTGCTGCTAAATTTGAAATGAAAGACCTTGGTGCAGCTAGACACATTCTTGGGACAAAAATTAAAAGAGATAGAGTGAATAGAAAGCTATGGATTGGCCAAAGTAAGTATGTCAATTCAATTTTACATAGATTGAACATGCAGGATTGTAGACCATTGTGTGTTCCCCTTTCTGTTGGAATAAATTTATCTATTTTAGATTTTCCAACATCTCCATTAGAGATAGAAGACATGAGAAGAGTGTCTTACCAGAGTGTAGTTGGAAGTTTGATTTATGTTATGGTTTGTACTAGACCAGACATTTCCCAAGAAGTGGGAGTTCTTTCCAAATATATGTCTAATCTTGGTAGAGTTCATTGGGATGCAATTAAAAGAGTCTTCAGATATTTGTGTGGTACCTCAAATTATTCCTTGTGTTATCATAGTAATATGACTGAAGATGAGACTTCCCTTGATATTCATGGTTATGTGGATTCAAACTGGGTAGGTGATATTGATTGTAGACAATCCACTAGTGCTTATGTGTTTACTTTATTTAGTGATGTAATCGGTTGGATGAGTAAGCAAAATGTTGTGGTTGCTTTATCCACTATTGAAGTAGAGTATATGGAAGCTACTCATGCTTGTAAAGAATCCATTTGGATTAAGAGACTGTGTCTAGATATTGGAATAAAATAAGGTTCAGTGACAATTTATTGCAACAGTCAGAGTGAGATATGTCTAGCCAAGAACTCGACATTTCATGCTAGGACCAAGCACATTGATGTACAGTATCATTTTGTTTGAGATATGGTCGAAGATGGTAGGGTGAAGTTGGTTAAGGTAGAGACTTTGATGAATATTATGTATTCTTTAACTAAGCTTGTGAGCACAAAGAAGTTTAGATGGTGTTCAAAGATTATGGGCCTTTCAGGCCCTAGCAATTAAGAGACAATATTTACTCCCTCCCGTTTCTCTTGCAAGATGTTCAAAAAGTGGGAGATTTTTTGGGTAAATGTGTCTCAACCTTGCAATTATATAAAGGTTATTGTTGATAGGATATATATATATATATATGAATATATATATTTCCTAGTCACATCGATAGGTGTAATATACAATGGCATAAAGGGGGAGGAGTGGGATGTGTGTAAACAATTTTTTGTTAACTTATTTAGGAAACTACTAAAATGGCCGACATACATTAGATAAATGATAAATTGTAAATCTAGACCATTAATTTTTAGGTTTTAGATCTAATCCAGTGGATATTTTGTTGGCTTGTCTTTCCCTAGAATGTAACTCTATTTTATGAGGGCATTGTATTATAGTTGTAGTAGAGAGATGGTGATGTATTTTGAGATTCTATTAGCAGTCATGTTGTCTCTTGATCTCTGACTGGTGATACTCCTGTGAGAAGCTTGCTTTGTAAATATATTATAATATTTGTGATTTACTAAATAATATATTGGGCGCCTTTTGGAGTGTGGGGTTTTTCTCTCGAAAGGGTTTTCCCCACATAAATCACCATGTCGTGGTATGCATGATATTTATGTTTATTTCTATTTAAGTTTTTGTAACTGTTAAAGATCTATAATAGTTTTTCCTTATTCTCTTGTCAAGATTAGTGTAGCAAGTTGTTCCACTACCTTGGCTTCCTTACATGGCATGTCTATACATGCCAAAGAAAAAGATAGACCAATTCTTCCTAGGGATAGCATGGAGCTTTGGGAACCTGTGGAGGGTATAGATATTGTGTGGAGAACTATGTGATCCACCCAAGGAGGTGAAGACTGAGTCAAGGGAGTGTAAACATTGGAAGATACACCATGCAAAATCTTAAGAAACTTTAATAGTGAATTAAATGGGGTCAAGGCTGATGTGGATGCCTCCCTTATGTATAGCTGATTGTTCCTTTTATTCCAACCATTTCCTTCTCTAGAAAGAAAAAACACTTTGGTATTTGATGCAATGTGAGTTGCATCTGTTAGAAGAAACTATTGAGGATATTCGTCTCCTCTATGATGGCATATTTGATGAATTTGCATCATTACCACATTTGTATATTACTCTTTCCTTGCCTACATAATCTTCTGTTGTGATAGATCATGCAAATATTCATGATTGTGTCAAGGGATAGGCCTCTTATGGGACTGCAAGCTCCCACCAAAAACCCATAGATTGTACCAAACCCCCACTAAAAAAGTCATAAAAATAATGTGATCAAAATTGAAAACTATCTAAAACCTAGAACCCACTAATGTACTTGAGAATGGCCACCATTGATGGGATTTTAAGTAGGTATGGATTATATGATTTCATACATTGTATGGATCCCATATGGTTGTACAAATTCATACACTATATATATTTTTAAGGCCAAAATTAAAAAACCTCAAAAAAACTCCTTTGTTTCCCCCTACTCAAATTTCAACATTTGGATAGGTCATCTTAGGGATTTTGTTCATTTTGGATGTAGCATTAAGGCTTATTTTTCTTCAGGATGCACATTATGATCACTCAAGGATAAATATATAAAAAAAGAGACATTGAATTACAAATTTGGTGCTTTGATACCATGTTGGAGTTGATTCCTCAACCCTATAACTCCAAAAGAACACCTATAAACAAACACCTGCCACAAAAGGAGAGAAAAATAAATATAATTTCTATAAATTCCAAAGAGTTCCATTGATACAAAAAAAAATTATCGAATAATGAATTTTTAATTACAATGAATTTTCCCTTGATAAAGGATAAGTAAACCCTAGGTGAGGATTAAATTAGATCATGGAATTTGTCCTCATCCTATGAATTGAGATAAAAATCACATGATCTAAGGAAGCTTAAGTATGCTAGTGTAAAAATGGAACTAATAATTAATTAAGAAAAATCCATTTTAATCTAGCAAAAAAATCCTAGCAATTCATCCAAAATTACCATTTATCCAAATCCAAATCAACCTTGAATCTTGGTCATTCACCTAAATAATTCAATCAAATCCGCCTATTCACTAACTATCAATATTTTTTCCATATCTCTCCCAAATTCAAATTAAAAAATAATTCCTCTCATTCATTCCTATTCACCCATTTTAAATTAATCTCAACCCTTCATTCCTCCCATTTTTATTTTATAAATCAATCCTCATCCCTCAACCAAACTAATGAAGGAACGATACAAATGAGAATAATCCATTGAAGTGGGTATATGTTGCCATATTAAGGACTCCCAAGAGTAATCCAATATCAAGTATATCAAGAACATATCCATACATTTATTTGCATTGGTTTTTAATTTTCCAATTTAAGTTTTAATATCTATCTATTGAATCAAAGCTAGTGATAAAATTCAAAGTTGGTTTCATTCTTGTTTTTATTTCCATATTCTTTCCTTTATTTTTTAACATTCTAAATTATGACCATATTATTTCCATTATTTGATCAAACTCTTCCACAACCAACTCAAGGTCATAGCACCCATATTGATCCCATTTATCCTAATCAAACACAAGAATCATACTAATCTCCCACTAATCCCATCCAAAAGCAAAAATCCTAGCCATTTGAACCAACTAGCTTCATTTAGTTTGGTCTTCTCATAAATGAAAAGAAAAATCCTAGTAGTTCTTAATTATCTAAAGATAGATTTTCATATTATTTCTAAAGTATCAAGTATCCTATCACTAGTTGAGTGTACAAAACCATGAACTATCAAGATAAAGAATTAGACATTCATAAACAATAAATCCTTGAACCCATTAATATTTAAGCAAACAAAGAATGTTAAGGCATCATATATAAATATCCTAATGGGAAGAATAAAGATGTTAATGGTACTCCCACAAATTCTAGGGTAAATTTTCCCAACATAAAAATGAAAAACCCCCATTGTTCTTACTAATAGCGTGTTATCACCAACCATTTTATCAACCCTATCATATCAATCACTAGCCCCTTCATTAATCCTTCCATTCCTATCACCAAACTTAACCATCCACCTCCTAAATTCATCACCCTAAAATAAAAATTTCACACAACATTTGACTTTTATGAAGCTATTACAACCTTCATAGGACTTTGGAATAATATTTCCCTTAGAGATTATAAAATTGGATTCGACATCAACATGAAAACATTAGCATATCCCACAAACCCCATCTAAATGCTTAAAATACCCACACCCAAATATTCTAAACCCCAAGCAATCTAAAGGCTAAATGCCTAAAAATCTACATAGATCCTAAAATCTAATATGCATATTAGGTCCATAATTCTAGAACTTTGTCTACCTTTGGGGTCAAGGAGTTATTTTCAAGAAGATAAAAGGGGATTTTATCAACAAATTAAGGATGGTTAAAATATTACAATGAGAGTGGATAATATTTCTTACTCTTTGAGCTCAAATTAAACCTAGAAGTGTGTTCCTATAGGTCTCATTAACAACTTTGTAAATCAATTAACATATGAATTGACTATAATAAACAAAAAACTATACCCAATTATAAAATTGAACCCAAACATTGTCACTAAATCAAGTGTAAATATATATATATCACACACACACATAGATATATAATGACACAACTTGCACCTGCACCTATATATATTAAATTAATTTTAATCACTAAAGGTAGTTTTAGTTATCATTTTACATAGTGGAAGGTGGAACATGCATGTTCGGTTTCTAATAATTTAACAATTTTAGTACACTTAATATTTATTCTTAGTTTATAAAACTAAATATTGAACAACATGCAAAACTATAATCTAAATCTAACCTAATATTATAATTAAATACAATAGAAGTGTTATTTCAATAATAATGTTTGATCTTGAACTAACAAAGATCAATGATTCATCCATTAGGCAATAGAGTTATAACAACAAAGAAGCAAAAGAAAATAATCAAGACAAAATCAACAAAACCAAGTATTAAGTCATATGAAAACCAAAGATTATATTTAACAATAAACATACTTAATCATCCATGACCAAAATTACAAAAAACCATATGCTTTGTATAATGGTTATTACAAAAAAATTATGATGCCTTAGGTGTTGTCGCACATTCATCAAACCCTAAATACATTCATGCTAGTAAATGTGGAAAAAGGAAATACCTAACTATGATTACAATTTCCCCTTGAAATGCTACAAATAACCATGGAGACATTAATTGCTAAACATATATAAAATAGAACACTTCATTCTTTGTTTTTTATAATATAAGCAGGGAAGGGCCCTAATCCCATAGAACAAAGAGTATCATAAAGAGCAACAGAGGTGGGAAATAACACCACCAACTAAACCAAAAAAATACATTAGATTGGCACGTGAACCCACATTTAAAACCATTCCCATAGTCTAGCTATTATAAAAAAAAAAAAGGTTATTACTAGTAAACTTTAAACTACGAAGACCATTAATTAAGTCCAAGTATACTAGGTGGTATTCCACCAAATCTTATAGAAAATAACCGAACAGTCCCAAATATAGGTATAATTCAAAAAACACATCAAAAAACAAAGAAAGTAGACCCAAGCCATTAGCTGACTTTCCTTAACAGGTCCCCATACTCTCCTAAGAGAGCCATATATTCACGCCAGTCAGGTCCCTCTATTTCATCCAACAGTTTCAATGCGTCATATTTCCCCTGCTTCTTCAATTTTCTGGTAATCTTCATTTCTCCAGAGGCCACTCACAGCATCACATGTCTCATCACCCTATTAGTGACTCTCATCAGAGTAACCAAAGCCTTTTCCATATCCTCAAATTGGATCTGCAAGAAAGTTAGTCTACTTTTTAAAAATTCAATACTCAAAACTTCATTTTTATTCTCCTATCCAGAAACCCCAACATCCTGTTCAATCCCAACTTCATTCTTTTCCTCAAATGGTTCCTCTTGTTCCTCCTCTTCCTCATCTTTTTCCTCCTCTAAATCATCCTCGCCCATATCGTAGGCAGTTTCCTCAAAATCAAAATCTTCAGATTCTTCATCTTCCTGAGCCTCAAACTCCTCATACCCCGAGACATCCTCCACATTCACATGCTCTTTATGTTTCCCCTTTTTTCTTTCAAGGCAACCTTTTCCAGCCTAGCAGACCTTCTTCCACCACTGCCACCACTCCCCTGTCCCTGTAAATTTTCCTTGACCTCATCCTTTTGGTTCACATCCTTAGAAATATGAATAACATCATTGGGGTTGATATCACATTTGGGTTTCTTGGCTTTAGGGGGTTCCAACAGTAGGGGATAGTGTTTCCTCTTTTCAAGGGTTGCTTTGGTAAGCAGAAGGTCAAAATTCTTTGAATCCTCACTTTTCTGGGACCAAGGGGTAGAAGGATTAGACACATTAGCCATCAACGAGTTGCTTTTGGTACGGATAAGAAAATGTCTCACAACAACAATAGGAGGGTTTTGGGGAAGTTGTTCAACAACTTGGGGTTCACCAACATCTAGGTTATCCACCCTCCTAGGATCAACATTATCCTCATCTGATAGGTCATGGTGCTCAATTCTGGCCATAAGAGGATTATCGTGGGGATTCTGGGCAAGGGAAAAATTGTACAGAGTGAGCATAAGGCCCTGATGAAGGGGAAAGTTAGCTCCTTTTTTGATATTAAGTTGCATTGAGGACATAAGGTAAAAAGGCAAGTTTATGCGCTCCCCATGTCTAATGTGGTTTAAAAGTGGAAAGTGGTAAGCATGAATATACATATAATGACCTTTGAGAGTAAAATAATGCATAACAAACAAACTCACAAGGGAAAAAGGAGGAGGAAGTTTGAGTCTGGCATACCCATTTTGGAACTGCTTGACCTTTTCTCCATTATGCAAAAAATTACCAACAAATCTTTGGTAATTAGCTCCACTTTTTTGACGACCTTCAAACCAAAATTCTACAGCCTCATGGCTTCAGCTATGAAGCGAGATGTGACCTCAAAATTCACAGCACCTATAGAAACCCAAACCATTCCTCCAAGAATTAGTGAAATTCGTCGTTAAGCTTTCATTATAACCTTTAAGGGATTGGAAGAAAGAAGCCATTCGCACGTATTCAAACATACTCTAGAGATCTTCATTCTATTTCAAAGATTGGAAATTAGGTGGTTCAGTTCTTTTTCTCAGACCTCCCATCTTGCTCTTCTACAAGTTCTTATGCTAAGACTGGCTAGACTTCATACTCTCCCCCATAATCTGTTTTCTTCCCTGACTAAAACCAACGCCACAACCCAAACAAAACTCAGAACCACAATAGAAATGTGATTCAAGAAGTTTCTTGTTAGGGAAACCAACCTCACATTTCCTAGACCCCAAGAATCATAATGAATTTTACAAATATAAATATTCATAATTAAATTCTTTCCTTTTCCCTCTATAGAAGTACACGAATAATTAACAGAGGGCATTTTGGCACATATTGAAATGATAGCTTTTATCAAGTCCAAAATCTACATGTCATTTTTGAACATAACACTCCATACTTTGTTACAAAGAATACCTATTTGTTTAAAATTAAAAAATTCAACATTTCACTTGTAGAATTTGGAAAATAAATGAGTAGGTGACTAAAACTTTTAGTCACAACAATTGAAAATGACTAATTTCTACTATTTTTTTGCAACTCAACTATAAATGAGTATATAAATGACTAATTTGGTCGTGGACTAAAAAATTATTTAGTCATATAATTAGAAATGACTATATAGTTAGTCACGCAATACAAATAAGACAAAAAAATTTAAAATATTTTGGGAAACATAGGGCGGGAATGTATTACGCATACGAACTGTTTAGCTTGGCATTTGACAACTACATTGAGGCGTTTTGAGTTTATCAACTACTTCATCTAATTTAGAGATAAAGATTGTTTGGCCTAATTCATTATTCATTTAGCTTGACACTTGACAACTATATTGGCCTGGGTATTACATATTGGGTGATAAATATTGTTTGGAGAGGACCTGAAGACTTCTGAAAAGGCGAGAAAGGGCAAGGAATTCAGAGTTTGCTACAAAAAATTTGAAATCAAAGAGGCCCTCTGCAGCAAAGTCAAATTTGGGGATTCCCTTTGTAGGGAATTCAGAGGTAATTTGAAACCCTCATTATATTAAACACAAAATCTATAGCTTTCTGATTGGAAAATTATAATAGTTACAATCTACTGCTCTTAATAATGTTCTTTTACAATCTTTCCACTATTTTGCTTCATAATGTGTTCGAGCTAAATATAATAAATTTTGGATGTCAGTGCCAAAATAGAATTTTCCTCAAACAATTTTGATACATTTTCAATGCAAGTGAAAACTATCCTTGTGCAAAGTAAACATGTGCTAGATTTACCCACACATGAGGCATCTGAACAAAGATTTTTCTTGCTACAACTTCTTGTACTTGTGTAAAAAAAAATTTTGTAATATCAAATTGACCCCTTTCAACTAGCACAATGGCTACCCTATTTGCAACATAAATTTTTCCTAGTCTCTGTGCCAACACTTTACAATATTGTTCTCTATCCTTCTCAAGATGTTGTTCCTCCACCTTTGGATCCCTCCTCTCATTGCGAAAAGCTGCAAAACAATTCTAATTTCCAAGTGAAATGTCAACATAAGAATTCTTTGCATCTAATTCACTTTGTGCAGCTTTAATTGTTTCTTTTGCTTTAAGCCAGTCATATGTTTTTACCATTTTTCCAAGCATAGATAAAGCATTTTATGAGTTTTTATCCACCTTAAGTGCATCCCCAATCAATTCTAGGCTTAGTTGGATCTCATTCCAAGCCTGAGCCATGGCTGCAAGACGTAGATATGCATCCACATAATCAAGAAACTTGAACAATATTAGCTTGTATAAAAGATTTTCTTTTCCAATATCATGTAGCTATTCAAACAACCTAGCAAGATTAAATAGTGTTGTGAATTTATCCCTTGATAACTCAAGTGAAACACCACCTTCTTCTAGTCAATGGAAGAATTCCATATCCTTAAAGAGCATATGAAAAACTACAGAATTGGCATTAGGGCTTTTGTTTATGAATTCAACCCAAATGCTATTTCCTAATGCCTCCATAAAAGTTTGTTGAGCCAACTCTAGTTCATCAGACTCAAAATGTAGAACCCCAATGTTTAACAATTGAATGGGTACTTCTTCTCAACTCTTCTTCAAAAGAGACTTTTTTGTCTTAAGAGAACCTAAGGCTGCACTGGGGTCTAATGATATTGTAAATGATGATTTTGGTTTGCCCCTTTCACAATGCTTTGCTCCTCCTAGGGTTTTTCACCTAAAAGGAGAAAGGGGATGGAAAGAGGTGCCAAAATGCAAGGGTTTACACTCAAGACTATGTATTATGTCTAATTAAGATGTAAAAATGCACTAATATGAAATTGAAGTGATCTAATGATGCAAAACCTAAGAAAATGAACTTGTTTGAAAACATAGTGCAATATGCAGAAAAAGTAAAAAAAATGCAATAAACGATCAAATGAGGATGTAAAATAGGAACTATGCACCTAGAAATTGAAGATGAATAGATTGCAAGTTGTAGGAACCACAAAAATTCTAGAAATTTTGAATTTTTAGGCAATTGGGACACTTAGGCCAGTCTGGGTGACTTAGTCTCAAAACTGGGAATTTGTCTAGAAATCTGTTTCTGCTAAAAGGGTATCGAAATCAATAATTTTTTTTGAAAAAGAAATGCAGTGGGACTAAGTCACCCCTATGGGTGACTTATTCCACTTTGGATTTTTTGAAATCAGAAAGTGGAAACGAAATCCCACAATCTGCACTTTGCTCTTTGATGGAAATCTGGATCTGAATCTTCGAAAAACCCTACAAAATAGAAGATAATTTTTTTTCTAATGAGGGGTTTGCCTTGGTCAAACCCCTAGTTGGTATTTAAACTTTGTAGAAAATAAAATCCACATAAACCCCAGCCTTAAATGTTTCTAAGACTAGGAAAGGATGAAAATGAGATAAAATGTGCTAGAATGAGGTGAATAAATGGCATTTGAGAGATGCAAGACTTCAATGAAAGAAACCCTACAACCTTCAAATGAATGTAAATGGAATGAAGAAATTTGATGCAAACCTTAAGTCTAAAGATAAGAAGAACATGGAAGATGGAATCACTTCAAAAACAATTCATTAGGTGTGATTTGATGGCTAGTTGCATCTCTTCAACCTAAATTTCTCCATGATTCACCATAGGCATCCATGATCAATCTTTTGCAATGTGAGATCTTGAATAGAAAGTGAGCTTGAAGACTTGCAAAAACCTTAGTTTCCTTCCCTAAAACTTCAACTTTGTTGCAAAATGCTATTGAATCTTCTTGTGTAGGACACTTTTGCTCTTGATTTTTAATTTTTGCTTTATGAAAATGACTAGGAGATGTGAAAAATGACTTAAAATGTGTATTTATAAGCATAAATACCTAATTTTCCCATTATTTAGACCTAAGAGGCTAGCATCCATTGAGAAATTAATTTGAATTAATGAAATTCCCGCTCAAAAGTGGAAAATACCCTAAAAGGGACTAAGTCGCCACCTTGGGTGACTTAGTCCCACCAAGAATATTTTTGGCGGGTTTCACAAAATTTGAGTGGATTTAATGATATTTGTTGAGATTTAAGTGGTTTCATGGGTGAATTAGGCCTCAAAGTCCAAAATTATGAGTATTAGGGGCCTATAAATACAATTTTAAGAGGTGATTGATGGAAGGTACCTAAAGCAAGACTTAGTTTTACCGCAAAAATTGTCTCTTTCTCCAAGAGTATACAATTTTTGGCAATACAAATATTAATAACTCACCCATCTTGATAAATGAATGGGAATCACGTGGATCTATGTGAGTTTCCTTTCTTAAAATTTCCAAAGCCTTCTCTACCCACCCTTGTTGAGCATATATATGGCCTAAAACTTTTAAGCTCTCACAGTTCGTAGGGTGGACCTCCATAACCTTTTCAAATTTTGAGAGAGAACTCTTAAGATCTCACAGCTTCTATTAAACATGTCCACAAAATCTCGTTGCCTCTGGCTTTTGTTGACTAATGCCATGTAGTAGCAACTAGTGGTGTCCTAATCATCTTTACTATGATAAGATAATGCAAGATTATAATATGAATGAGATTTTATGAGAGGGTGGTCACTTGAAACAAGAGCTGACTTAGTCAACTGTTCCACAAGAAAATGTTGCCCCATGAAGAAAAAATGGTTTGCTAAATGATCCAATGCCATTGCATAGTATGGGTATAATTCAAAGGCTCTACACATCTTTTCCATTCCTTCATGAACACTACCTTTTTCACTAATTGTGAGAATCCTACAAGTAAAAAATGCACAAAACTGACCAGAAATATTTATGTAGAGGAAAAACATCATTTCCTAATGCCTCCATAAAATTTTGTTGAGCCAACTCTAGTTCATCATGCTCAAAATGAAGAACCCCAATGTTGTTTTTAAACAATTGAATGGGTACTTCTTCTCTACTCTTCTTCAAAAGAGAATTTGGCATCTTAAGAGAATCTAAGGCTACACTTGGGTCTGACAATATTAATAACTCACCATCTTGATAAATGCATGGGCATCATGTGGATCTATGTGAGTTTCCTTTCTTAAAATTTCTAAAGCCTTCTCTGACTTCCCTTGTTGAGCATATATATGGCCTACAACTTTTAACCTCTCACTGTTCTCAGGGTGGGCCTCTAGAACCTTTTCACAATTTTAGAGAGAACTCTTAAGATCTCCCAGCTTCAATTGAACATGTCCACAAAATCTTGTGGCCTCTAGATTTACTTGACTAATGCCATGTAGTAGCGATAAGTGGTGTCATAATCACCTTTACTATGATAAGATCGTGCAAGATTATAATATGAATGATATTTCATGAGAGGGTGGTCAGTTGAAACAAGAGTTGTCTCAGTCAACTACTCCATTAGAAAATGTTGCCTTGTGAAGAAAAAATGGTTTGCTAAATGATTGAATGCCATTGCACAGTACATGTACAATTCAAAGGCTCTATGCATATTTTCCATTCCTTCATGAACACTACCTTTTTCACTAATTGTGAGAATCCTACAATTAAAAATGCACAAAATTGACCACATATATTTTTCCCCATTTCAAACAGTGAAATTGCCCAAAACATTCTTTTAAAACCTGCAAATAAATGCAAATAAAATCACATTGATTTTTGTGCCAAAAAAACCATGAGACCATAGCTTGTTGCTTACTATTATGCTTTGATAGATTTTTTCCAAGCATCCATAGCTTTTTTGAGATAACCTGTTTTAGGATTTTAGCCATAGCAGCAAGGTAGTGAATTGTTTGATAAAATGATTTGGTAAACATGTATGAAAAATGTGGTAGTATAGAAAAGGCAATGAACTTTGGAAAAAATGCCTCAAAGAAATGTGGTCTCATGGTGATGGAATTCCATGAAAATTCCATCACAATTGAATTGTTATGGATTGTCATGGCATTTCATCGCCATGAGACCATATTTCTTTGACGCATTTTTTCAACCAATTCACTACCTTGTCTATGTTATTACTTACTATTATGCTTTGATAGATTTTTTCCAAGCATCCATAGCTTGTTCGAAAGCACTTGTTTTAGGATTTTAGCCATAGCAACAAGGAAATGAACTGTTTGATAAAATGCTTTGGTAGACATGTATGAAAAATGTGGTAGCATAGACAAGGCAACTTTAACTTTTTGAAAAATTTCCTCAAAAAAATGTGGTCTCATGGAATGCCATGACAAGAAAATGCAATTGACAACTACTCCTAGTTATTAGTTATGCAATGTGAAGTAATTGTATAACTGCTTAGGTTGACTTTGTAAAAACTATATTGTAATTGAATTTTTGTCATCTATCAACATCTAATTATTAGTTATGCAATGTGAAGTAATGCTTTGAGTTTGAAATATGTGCAATGCAATGTAATCAAAAATTTGAATATAAACTACAAAAATCTATTTTTTTACAATTCATTAGTTAAACTCTCTATTTTATTTGCTCTCTATAACTCTATTGCTATGGAAATGCCTCTTAATTAAAAAAAATAGTTTTTCGTTTCTTATTCTACATTTTTTTATATTTTGTCATCTATTACAATCTAGTTATTAGTTATCCAATGTAAAGTAATGCTTAGATTTTGAAAGATGTGCAATGCAATATAATTAGCAATTTGAATATAAACTACAAAAATCTATTTTTTACAATTCATTAGTTAAATCTATTTTGACATTATAGATGGATCAAAATCAAAGGTTGACTATAGATCAATACCATGTATTTGATGAGAGAGTAGCTGATAAGAGGGACATGGAAAAATATCCATGTCCATGTAATGAATGTCTTGCTGGAAAGGTGAGAAAAATGAGTCAGATTTATCAACATATGATAAGATATGGGAATAGTGGTATAAGCCCTTGGGATTACAATTATTATGAAGATATGATAGAATTGCAAAGTGTGAGAGATGAAGAGGCAAAAAATATAGATGAAGTTACACCAAACATAGATGAAGAGGCATCGATTTTAGATGAAGGGTTTGAAGTTGATAGAATGTTGAATGGGGGTCTAAACGGTGATTCAACCAAGTTGATGGAGGATGCTTTAAATCATGTGTATGCTAATTGCAAGTTAAGTCGTTTGACAACTGTGTGTATGAAAATATTAGATCAATTAAATAAAAATTCAACACATGTTAATAAGACATTAAATCGAAAAAGCTGTAAAAGAAAAATAGAATAATGCAAACCGTAATCGCAGCTTCTCGAAACCATCTTATCCTCCTCTAACTTCAACGTTTTGTTGCTTCGAATGGCTCTCAGATCAGTAGGTAGAGCTCAACAAAATGACGACATGAAGAATGAGATAAAAATGAGAATGCATAATATGCAAAATGCAAGAAAGCTATGCTAAAATGAAAGATATTGTTGTGATATTAAAACTAATATGCATGCAAATGCTGGTGAAAATATGGCTATGTAAATGGGTATACAAAGTGTGCGAACATGAACGATTATGCATAGTGTAAGTGGATTAATTAACCAAGGCTTGGATTTGCATGGGCTTTTATAGAGTTTTCGAACGAGTTTGATTGGCTGAATTGATCGACGGTCCGGATCAAGCTTGTTTCGAACGGACGGCGGGAGATTTTCGAAAGTAGAAGAGGAGAATGGAAGGTTTCCCATTTCTTCAAATTTTGTCATTGAATTTCGAAGGGAAACTTCCATTTCGAAGGATGAGATGCAAATTTGGAAGGGCGAGTTAGCATGAGTTAGAAATTTGGGAAGTGGAGATGAAAATGGAAACCCACATAATTAAATAAATTATTTAATTATGTTTTAAAATGAAAATAGGGTGAGGTGGAAAATATTAAATTAAAATATTTAATATTTAATTGGGGACGAAGAATATTCCATTATTCAAATATTCAAAATATTTGAACTTTAGGATAGAATGATAATTAAATGTAAATAAATTATGAAAATTTATTTAATTTAATCAAGCGAAAGGTAAAAGATGAGATGAAGAAGATATTCTATTATTTAAATATTTAAAATATTTAAACTCTAGAACAGGATGATAATTAAATATAAATAAATTATAAAAATTTATTTAATTTAATTAAGCGAAAAGATGGAAATGTTAGTAATTAATTTAATTAAAGGTAGAAGAATTTAGAAGATGAATGATATAAATAAATAATTAAATTTATTTATATGTAGATGACATTTAGAGGAATTAATTAAATAAATCATATTTAATTAATTAACAAGCTTAATCATGTCCATTTTTAGACATATACATTTTGCCCCTCTTTGAAGTGATGTGTAAAACATATTGCTTCAAAGAAAAATAAGATTTGTGCCCCTGATGTGCTTTCGATATTTGTGCTAATGATGCCCCCTCGGGAGGTAAAGCACGGATGAAAGGGAAAGTGGTTTAGCTCACGACAGGAAAATAAATGTCCCTTTTGAAAATAAAGTCACGTTTTACCCTTGTTTTGACCTTTAAGAGGTAAAAGGTTTAAAAAGACAAGTCATTTGTACTGTTGAGTTTGGTGAAAACTGTAGCTGTGAAAGCGACATTGTGACATGGAGATTCTGTATCATCGCCACCGATTCGAGAGATCACGTAGATATCAGAGGCCAGCTGCTTATGGACCACCAGTGAGTCGATCTAACCCCCTGTGCTTTTGAATTTTTCTGTTTGAATCGTAATTTTTCAATTTTTCCGCGGATTCAGTTTTTTGAAATTACGTTTGCGCACATTTGGAAAAGTTTAGGTGCTTTCGAAAAAAATAGACGCGCATATAGTAGAAAAAAATGTGCATAGGGTATAGATGTCTAAATCTTGTAGGAAAACCAGTTTAGCGCATCTCGTAGAAACTAGCGCGCATATAGGATAGATTCAAAAATTTTAGGGATAGAGCACATATAGGGAAAACAGACGCGCATATAGGAAAGCGCACATACATCAAAAATAGTGGCGCATACGATGAGCAGAGTGGCGCATACGGGAAAACGTGCATTGGGTGCCTGTTTTAGCGCATATGGTAAAAACAACGGGGCATTTGGGGTTTAGAGAATCCTATAAAAAGAATGGCGCATATGGGAAAATAGGCAGAATTGATGTGCTGATGAAAATGATGATGTATATTGCTTCCTTAGTCAATAGATAGGTAAATTTTCATGTCATCATGTTGATATGGATAGAGATGATAGGAAAAATTGAATGATTGATTGATAACTTTGCTTCCTAGGATAGAAAACAAAGAGTAGATTGATAACTTTGCTTCCCATGAATGAAAAATAAAGAGTAAAAGAGTGAGACGGCTTTGATAAATTTGTTTTCCACGATAGAAAACAAATAGTGATTGATTGTAGGACAGATTTGATATAAAATTGATTTGTTTTGATTTGATATGAGTGATAGGACTGATTTGTGTGATATGGGTCGTTGATTTGATGCATTGATATGAGTCATTGATATGGGTCTGACATAGTTCACTGATATAGGTCACTGATAGATATGAGTCTGATTTGATTTTGTTTAAATATATGATATGATTCTGATGGATGACCTTTGTGATGAAAAATAGGAGGTTTTCAAAAACCTCCAGATTAGGGAGCGACATTCAGCAGGTTGGGATAGGATCCCTGAGTTGACCCCTGCTGATAGAGCATTGATTGACGCTTGTGGTTTGAGACCCTTGTTGGCGATGCCGCCGATTAGGGTCAACAGAGGATTGCTGACAGCACTTGCAGAGAGATGGCACTCGGAGCACAACACCTTTCACATGCCGACCGGTGAGGTGACAGTGACTCCTAAGGATGTATATAGGATCCTAGGTATTCCAGTTATTGGAGCCCTTGTGTATTACGATCACAAGGAGATTGGAGGTATGGATGCTCTTAAGAGAGTATTCGGAGATGCACAGATAGCTGGGTACTGGGTACCGTGGGTAGACTTTCACGGATATCCAGCCTTGCCAGTAGTTTTAGGTGCTTTCATCGGAGGTCTCCTTTGTTCGGATCGTCGGGCAAAGGGATTGTCAGTGGGCTGGGCTAGGATTCTAGAGCAGATGATGCTACAGCCGAGGAGATATGCATGGGGGAGCTGCATGTTAGCTCATCTCTATCACGATTTGCACTAGGTGGTTTATAGAGGATCTTCCAGTTTTTCGTGCGGGGTTACAGTGCTACAGATCTGGGCGTGGGAGCATTTCACTGTGACGAGGCCGGCATGCCCCAGAGTGAGGCCAGCAGGCAGGCCGTATATCTATATGTATTCTGAGTTCCTTACCCAGCCCAAGCTGGGCAAGGTAGATTATTGGAGACGACTTCTGAACGACATAGATACGGTCATATGGCAACCATATTTGGATTGTGAGCCATGGGCGATGGATGATATAGAGATGCCTTATGTATGCATTCTGCGGTTCTTGATAGGGAGGACTCCCTTCATTTTAGAGAGATTTTTGGCATTACGGGTGCAGAAGCAGTTCAGATTTACGCAAGGGATGTCGCAGGGGATTGCACATTACGCCCGGAGCAGAGATGAGGCCGGATGGGGACCGTGTATTGTATACCAGGCCGCCTATACAGAGTATATGGCATTAGCACCTGAGGTATGGGTGGACAGACGAGACATTGTGGATGTTGGGATGTCCGATGATTATGCCGCCTATTTCCATACGCATCCATTTCCATGATTTACCAGTCCTGATGAGCCAGCACCGATTTTGAGAGTACCATAGCCCATAGTAGGTGGATAGGAGGATGTGGTCGGCAGTGAGCAGGGAGCAGTTGGAGGAGAGGAGGTGGAGAGCGGGGAGGAGGATGGCTCAGATGATGATGATGATGGAGACGATGGTGGGGTGGGAGGACATGCACTAGGGAGGTCGGGGCTGGATATCCTGAGGGGTGAGCAGATTATGCGATGTTCGAGGATAGGGATAGGGAGATAAACAGTGATCCAGATGACATCTTCCTCGCAGCAGGGACATATAGCCACTCTTCAGGCTTAGGTGCAGACATTGCAGGGGCAGCAGGGTCAGCTACAGAGTCAGTTGTCACAGGCACAACTTGCATAGGCACAGGCACAGGCACAGGTACAGGTACAGGTACAAGCACCTGCCCCAGACCCATAGTTAGCTCAGGTGATCGCAAAGAGAGATGCATTCAGGCGACGGGCAGTAGAGGCTGAGGGCGTGGCTCAGAGACTGATGGGCACTGTAGAGAGTGCGTCACTGTGAGAGGCCATTGGAGAGGGTATGGAGATGGCCAGGGAGGCTGAGTACTACAAGGTGAGATATGAGGAGCTATGTCCTCCAGAGCACAGAGAGCCATATCCACGATCCCACAGCAGGACCCGGAGCAGATCACAGACACATACCCAGAGCAGGGGAGTGACAGGGCCACGACAGGACCCAGATACAGGCACCAGTGGCAGACCACCTCCCTCCGGACCGGCACCATCAGGAGCATCTACCAGTTAGATTTTATGATATTATTTTCGGAGCATGTATATGCCATTTTCGATCATATTTGATGTATTGAACATTGTAGTTTCATTGGACATTTGTATCATTTTTTATGAGTGATGATATGCGGCGGCGATGATTATTTTGATGCTGTGATGTGCATTTATGATGCGATGATATGATATGCATTGATGTCTATATGTCTATGTGTTTATGGAGATTTGATGACTAATATGATATGCAGGATGATTTGATTATGATATTTGATTATGATTTTGATTTGATGATGTGTACTAATGATGTCATGCAGATGAATTACCTATGATGTGCATTTATTATTTTTGGATTTTTCAATGCAGATGATGTGTTCTTGATAGGTAGATCTGATGATATGATATGCTGTAAAAATGATGTGAATGTTGTGATGAAATTGAGATGAATAAATAGTGGTGCATTATAAAATGATGTGTAATGAAATAAAATGTTATGATATGAAATGATAAATGAAATGATATGATATGATAGATGAAATGCTAAATGGAAGTGGTAAATGATATGATATGAAATGTTAAATGATAAAATGATATGTTAAATGGATAGATGAAATGTACTGAAATGTTAAATGATAATGATAAAATGATATGTTAAATGGATAGATGAAATGAAATGAAATGTTAAATGATAATGATAAAATGATATGTTAAATGGATAGATGAAATGCAATGAAATGTTAAATGATAATGATAAAATGATATGTTAAATGGATGGATGAAATGCAATGAAATGTTAAATGATAATGATAATAATAAAATAAGATGATATAAAATGGAATGATAATAATAGTGAAATGATATGATAATGGAATGAATGATAATGAATAATGAGTGAAATGAGGTGATAATGAGATGGTAATGAAATGATAAAATGTGAAATAAATGATGATGCAATAAATGGTAAATAATAATGAAATAATATAATGATAATGAATGGATGGAATGAATGATAAGTGAATGAAATGACTAGAATGATAATGAATGAAGTGCTAATGAGAATGAATGATAAATGAATGAATGAAATGATTACAATGGTAATAAAGCGTATATGAAACTACCATGAGTGATAATGATAAATGCGATGATTCAAAAGATAATGATAATGCAAAGTGAAATGAATGAAATAATGGTAATATGTTGTTAAGATGATAAAAATGAGCTGATAGAATGATAATGGTATCAAGCAAAAATTGTGAAATGATAATGATAATAAAATGATAATGAGGGGCTAATGAGAGGAAATAAAAAAATAATAAAAACAATATGGAAAGAAAATGATATGGAAATGGATGAAATACAAACAAATGTGAAATGAAATGCACCTGGAATGTTGATGAAATGGACGATGCAACCAATATGAAATGATGGAATGATAATGGATGCAATAATGGAGAAATGAAATTAATATGAAATGATATGAGATGCAATGATGATGAAATGAAATGAAGATGAGATGAAATGATAAAGATGTGATGCTAGTATGAAATGAAAAAAAAACGATAATGATAATGCCATATGAAATGATAATGCAATATTAAATGATAATGATAATGATGATATGGAATGATAACAAGCATGACATGAATTGTGAACAAAATATGACAGGCCGAAATGCTAATGGATGCAATAAGGAAACTAATATGAAATGATATGAGATGCACCTAATGAGATGATATTGATACTAAAATGATAATGGGTGCAATGATGAAACGATAATGCTAATGATGATGAAATGAAATGAAGATGAAATATCATGATAATGATACAAATATTTGCATTGTCCTCCACAAATAGTCCAAAAGATGACAGCCATTGACCCTTCAAAAACTTGCGATGCAAAATCCAATATGCAGTTATGTACAATGACCTAAAATGAAATGCAACTAAATGAAGCCGATCATTTTGTTGAGCCTTTTAGTGAGCCTGCTTAAATCATCATAGAGCGTTTTAAAATGTTGGAAGTATGTACAAGGATCAGAGGGGAAATTAGCACCAATGATGACCTGAGTACAACTTTCATGATTTTTGATATAGCAAGTGAACACAAGCATCTAGGTATAATTGAACCGAGATGACCTGAGCATTTCTTGTGTAAACAAACAAAGACTAACCACCATCTGATGCAAATTTGGAACTGTCATCAATGATAATCTTTGGAGAATCATGTCTTGTGATATATTTGCAACAGATAAATGATTAACCTCCAGCCAACAGACAAAGAAAAATCATCCTCTTTCCTTGCTACTCTAGTTCAGTACCTCATCGAGTGTGCTCCAGAGAAATGATATCAAAAAATAAACAACCATTATTCAAAAATGAAACACTGTGATTCCAAACATTAGTCAGATTAGAGATCAATGTTTGGATGCTTTGATTTGATTTGGTTGCTTTGTTTTGCGTGATTGGTTTCGATGTCATTGTCTTACTGTTGAAAAGTGATTGCCCCCAGTGTTCCCAGATTTGCCCTTGGTATCAACACAACTTGTTGAAAAGAATATGTACAATAATCAAGCCATGATAAGATGTTATCATTCGAGGCAAATGATGAGAGCATGGTGCTGGTGTGACCCTAAGATGATGGAAAATATGCATGAAAATGAAGGCTGAAAAAGTAAATGCAGAACATGAACTAATAGATGGAGAGCTTCCAAATAGCGTCTGTTTGCCATATTTTCACTATTTGTTTTTATTGCATTTTTCTTGTCAATAGACTGCCTGTTTGCCAGGTTTTCACCCTATGACGGTGTTTTTTATCGACTTTTTCTGATTTTTTTGATATTTCTTCAGGACTTTTTCTGATTTTTTTGATATTTCTTCAGGACTTTTTTCTGATTTTTTTGATATTTCTTCAGGACTTTTTTGATTTTTTTTTGATATTTCTTCAGGACTTTTTCTGATGATGATAACTGTCTTAGACATAATACTTTTTCAAATGCATGATGTTGATAGGCTCGTCAAACATGTCCCCTTCTGGCGTTGATAACTTGTAGGCTCCTGAACCATAGACTGTGATAACCACGTAAGGACCCAGCCAATTCGGCTCAAACTTTCCTTTCTTCTCTCTATCTTGCTGATTACGTGGGTTCTCTTTCAGAACAAGATCACCCACTTGAAAGGTACATGGTTTTACCTTGTGGTTGTAGCTACGAGACATCATTTGTTGATAAGCTTTCAAATGATCAGCTGCTCTTTGTCTCTTCTCATCTAGGAGTTCTAGTTCTTGGAGTCAGGAAACTCGATATTCATCATCTGTTGTTAGGCCTTTCAATGATACTCTGAGTGAGGGAATCTCCACTTCTAAGGGCAATATGGCTTCTGGTCCATAAACAAGGGCGAATGGCGTTGCTCCTGTTGGCATGTGGACACTAGTTTGGTAAGCCCATAAGGCGGGATTGAGTTGAACGTGCCAATCCTTCCCTGATTCATTCATAGTCTTTTTCAAGATTTTCAATATTGTTTTATTTGAGGCCTCTGCTTGGCCATTCCCTTGTGGATAGTAAGGTGTTGAGTATCTATGTTGTATGTGAAATCTCTCACAAAGCTCATCAACATCCTGATTTTTGAATGGGCATCCATTATCTGTGATAATGGAGTTGTGAATGCCATACCGACAAATGATATAGTTGAGTATGAATGATGATATTTGTTTGCCAGTAACTTAAGTAAGAGGGACTGCCTCAATCCACTTGGTGAAATACTCTATTGCTGTGATGATGAATTTATGTCCATTTGATGAAGAAGGATGAATCTTGCCTACTAGATCTAGCCCCCATTGAGAAAATGGCCAGGTTGGTGTGAACGGTTGTAATTCTTATGTAGGAGCATGAATGAGATTCCCATGAATCTAACATTTTGAACATTTTTTCACAAAAGTGAATGATTCCCTCTCCATTGTAGGCCAGTAATAACCCATTCTAATCAATTTTTTAGATAAGGTCAGTCCACTTGAATGAGTACCACAGATGCCACCATGAACTTCTTGTAAAGCTTTGTCAGATTCCTCGCATTCAAGACATCGGAGTAAAGTACCATCAAGACCATGGCGATAAAGGGTGTCATCGATGAGGGTATAGCGAGCGGATTGGCGAATAAAGTTGCGTCTTTGATTACGAGATAAATCGGGTGGTAAGATGTCATCTTTGAGGTAAGTATAAATTTTTCCGTACCAAGGCGAATCGGATCCTACTAAATGACAAATGATTTGGCTTTCAGGGGTATCATATGCAGGTGTAAATGATTGTTCCACCAGAAATTCATAACGATTTTGAGTTTCTGGGAGTTGTAACAATGATGCGATTGTAGCCATAGCGTCAGCTGCTTTATTATCAAGCCTTGGAATTTGTGTAAATTTGATGTCCACAAAGTATTTCTTGAAGTCATCCACCATCTTTTTATAAGGTAGTAGTTTTTCATCTTTAGTTTGATAGTCATCATTGATCTAAAAAATGACCAACTGTGAGTCACCAAACACCTGTAATTCTGTTATTCTCCATTCCAATGCTATCTTGAGTCCAGTGATTAATGCTTCATATTCAGCTATGTTGTTGGTGCATGGAAACATTAGCCTATATGAACGAGGAATGGTATGCCCTTGAGGGGTGAAAAAAAGTATGCCTGCCCCCGATCCATGTTGAGTGAAAGAACCATCAAAATATAAGGCCCATGTTTGTTTAGATTCTGCAGTGAATACATCTGCATCTGGAAATTCAATGTGCAAGGGATGATCTGCTTGTAGTGGTGCCTCTGCTAATTGATCAGCTATAACTTGTCCTTTGATGGCCTTGCGATCAACATAGTGTATGTCAAACTCACTTAGAATCATTACCCACTTAGCTAACCTCCCTGTCAATGATGCTTTGCTCAACAAATACTTGAGTGGATCAATCTTCGAAACCAAATTGACTGTATGGGTCAACATGTAATGCTGAAACTTCTGTGAAGCAAAAACTACTGCCAGACAAGCCTTCTCAATAGAAGTGTAGTTGAGCTCATGACTTGTTAGTGTTCTACTGATGTAGTAGATTGCATGTTCCTTTCCAGTAGTGTCTTCTTGTGCTAGTAGTGCCCCCAGAGATGTCTTTGTTGCAACAATGTATAAGATGAGTGGTTTGTCTGGATTTGGTGATATGAGAACTGGTGGAGTCATTAGATATTCTTTTATTTTCTGGAAATCCAATTCACATTTGTCATCCCACTTGAAAGGAACATTTTTATGCAGTAGATGTGTGAATGGTAGACTTTTGTCAGCCAATTGTGCAATGAACCTCCGTATAGATTGAAGTCATCCTTGCAGTGATCTTAACTGACTGATGTTCTTTGGTGGAGGAATTTCCATAATTGCTTGAACTTTTGCTAGATCTACTTCAATTCCTTTTTCTGAAACAATGTACCCCAAGAGTTTTCCAGATTTGACCCCAAAAACACATTTCTTAGGGTTGAGGTGAACTTTGAATTTTTCTAATCTTGCAAATATTTTGGACAATACTTCAAGATGTCCTTCTCTGGTGTATGATTTTGCCAATATGTCATCCACATAATCTTCCATGAAGACATGCATCATGTCATGAAAGATTGTAGTCATGGCTCTTTGGTAGGTAGCCCCAGCATTCTTGAGACCGAAAGGCATGACGTTCCAACAATAAGTTCCCCATGGACATGTGAAAGTTGTTTTCTCCTGGTCTTCAGGTGCAATCTTGATTTGGTTATATCCAGAAAAACCATCCATTAATGAATACATGGCATGGCCAGCTATTAGATCAACTATAGTGTCAATGCTTGGTAATGGAAAATCATCTTTAGGGCATGCTTTGTTGAGATCTCTAAAATCTGTGCATATTCTGACAGTTTTATCTGGTTTGGATACAGGTACAATGTTAGAAATCCATTTTGCATAGTCAATTGGTCTTATGAAGCCCACATCAAGGAGCTTTCTTAGTTCTTCCTTAACCAATAATGCAACATGAGGGTGCATCTTTTTGAGTTTTTGTTTCACCGGCTTGGTCCCTGGTTTGATGGACAAGTGATGCATGATAAGATCAGGATCAAGACCAGGCATGTCAGCATAAGACCACGCAAAATTGACCTAATTTTCTTTTAGGAATTCCATGAATTCTGGTATTTCTTTTTCAGTCATTGATGCAGCTAACTGTAAAATTCTTGGTTTGTCCGAAGTCTCAAGATCAACAGCATTTGTAGGCTCAATCAGAATAGGCGATCGTTCATGGTAGTGCTCCAGGAGAGTGTCAAGAGTCCCATCATTTGGTGCCTCAAAGAGGTTTTCACCATCTGATACGCTCTTTATTTTATCTTTTGTTTGATATAATATTGCCAGATTCTGGTTTTCACCATTAGATCTTTCTTTTATATTTTTACTTTTGCAGCTAGGAGACTTGACACTCTCCTGATCAAAAACTCTATGTCGAAAATCGCTGGTGGAACAATCATTTGTATCCTCTACAGAAAGGAAGTTTACAATAGCTTCATCACTTGGAAACATGGGTATGTTAATAGATTCAGTAGAATCCCAATCAATGAGGTAAGGATGGATTAAAGGTAGAAGATCGTCAGGTTGTGTGAAATCGGCTATGGTTAAGGTCATAACAGAGTGATCTGTAGGATCCGAGGTATGAGGTGAATCAATGATGATACTGTCCTCATGATAGTCTTGTTCGTTTAGATCTGATTCGGTATCACTAGAATCACAGTCGATTTGTGGTTCAGATTCTTGTGGTTGGGACCCTGAACCTTGTCCTTCAATTAGAGTTGGGGCATATTGGTGTATTACATCCACTTCTTTGTCCCTCCAGAACTCATTATTATAAATGGTGTCCCATTCATATTCAGTAGAGTCTATGTCAGAATTGTTGTCTAGGAAATTTTGAACTGTTGTCAAACATGCTTCTCTGGAATCTGAGCTTTCTTGTAATACAAAGACATTGTCGTGTTTGGATTTGCTTTCTTTAGAGTGAGTATCATAACCCAATCCCGTTTTCTCTTTTGCAGCAAGTCCGCGGAGGTGAATGGGTTCAACTACTCCTTCCTTCCTTTTTCCGATAGGTCCTTCGTCATAGCCCATCTTCTGCATGATTAAATATCCTTTTCCATATTTGTCTATGGGTAATTTGACGTTAGAAATTGTTTCATCTTCATCTTTATAGAGCCAATTTAGAATTTCAGTATCCTCAGTGTTTTCCATGGGGAATTTTTCTTTGATGAATTGTCCATTAAATTTTGTAATTGGATCTATTGGCATTTGCTTTGATGTTGAAGCTACTGATACTTGGTGTTCCTTGATAGATGGCTGTCCATGTGATCGAGATGACGTAGGTAAATTGACAAGACAAAGAGAGTATTCTCCAACTCCATGATCCTTGAATTTCATCTTTTTGTCAAAACTATTGGTCAATTGCCTGATTTGTGTGTCAATCTTTAGAGAAGTACTAGCATGAGCTTCTCGATTATTAGGGACCAAAGTATCTTGACTGGCTTTTATGTTGGCACAAGTTTGAATGTTGGATCCAAGGACGACCCAACAAGATTTTATATGCCATATCACGATTCAGTACTTGACAAAAAGTATTCTTTATAACAGGGCCCACTCTGATTGGTAGCATGATTAGACCTTTGGATGCTCTTTCTTCATCATCATAGGCTTTTATGGTAATCTTTCTTCTGAAATCAATGGAGTCCTTAGAAAATCCTAAGGCTTTGACCAACTTCAAGGTACAAATGTTCAAACCAGCACCTCCATCTATTAGAACTCGTCTAATGCGAAACTTATGAATCATGACTTCTAAGTACAAAGAGGAGTTATGGGGATGAGTTATGGAAACGCCATCTTTATCAGAGAATGAAAGGCAAGTGGGTGAGGACAAATGCCCTACCATGGCTTGAAATTGATTCACATCCAATTCAGTTGATACATTGGTTTCAATGAGGGATTTTTTGAGAACTTCTTTATGGGCTGGAGAAATCCTTAATAGTTCCAAAATTGAAATTTGAGCGGGGGTTTTTCGAAGTTGATTGACCAAATCATATTGATGTTGAGGTGGGGATTCAACGGATTTTGAAGAAGCGCCTTTCAAGACAACTTTAGCTTGCGCTCTTGTTGTTGCGTTGACTTCCCTATATTCCACCTTCTCGTTGACTTTAATGACATTTACCCGCTCATCGTCTGCGTAGAGATGGTTGATTATATGATCATCATTGATGTGATTCACTTTTTTGTCAGAAGACTCACCTTTTTGATAATTAGGTAAAGGATTACGAAATGCTTGGTGGTCTGCATTGGTTTGTTGATTTCCTTCTATTGTGATGATATCATTGTCAATCAAGTCTTGAATAGCATTCTTCAAGGCTTGGCAGTTGTTTGTACGATGACCCTTACACCGATGATAATCACAATAGTGTGCCTCATTCCATGATGGAGGCTTTACACTGGGTTCATAATTCCGTTGAGGCGGTAAAGTAATGACATTTTTGGCCATCAACTCTTTGAACGCGGATTCTACAGATTGACCCAATGGAGTGAAAGTTCTTCTATTTGAGAAGAATGAAAATCTTTGCGGATTTGAATTTGAGGTGTTCCCTAAAGAATTGTGATTGTTATTGTTTCCTCGGTAACCCTGGTTGTTGGAAATCCCTTGATGGGGAGTAGAGTTTTGATTTGTATTATTCCTCGGTAGAGGAGGATTATTTCCATGATTTGCAATTGAGTTGACATTGTTGTTGCGAGTGTTTAGAGTACTGAGGACAAATGGTTTGGTCGAGGCGTGATTCGCGTCAACAACACCATCGTTCACCATATTTTTGTTGCGAGTCCAGAATTTGGACTTGTCCTAATTATTGTGATGGTTAGATGAGCTAGGATTTTCTTTGTCATGTTTTATTATGCCTCTTTTGACCAAAGCATTTTCAATGGTTAAGGCATCTTCGATCATTTTCTCAAAAGAAGAGGGACAATGTAAGTTCAAGTGATAGCTCATTTCTGAATTTAAACTGTTGATGAAAGTAACCATCTTTTCTTTCTCAGGGACAGGACGTGGGTATCTGGCAAACATTCTTCTCCATCTCTGAAGAAACGTAATGAAAGGTTCACCAGGTTTTTGTGCAACTTTACAAAGATCTATCATGGTGATCTGATGTTGTATGTTGTAAGTATACTGTGATATGAATAGGTTGATCAATTCTTCAAAGGTTTTGACGGGAGGTGTGATCTTGGATAACCATTCCATAGAATGTACTCCCAGACTCCTAGGAAATAATCGCATTAAGTAAGTATCTTCGTAAGCAAATTCCAATGTCAGGTTTCTGAAGTCTCTAACGTGATCGATTGAATCTGTTTTCCCATTATAGCGATCAAATTTTGGCATTTCACAATGCTTGGGAAAAGGAATCATGTTTAAACTTCTGTCAAAAGGATAAGGACAGATGTCCTCCAGAGTGTATTTCTTTGTGGTTGTTCCCCCTTGTAATTCTCTAACTTGTCCTTGAAGTGCCTTGATTTTTTGGGTCAAGGCACTAAGATCTGAAAGGGGTGTTTCTTCAGGTTTGTTTTTCAAGTTTTCTGTGTCAAAAACGTGAGGTAATTTAGCCCCTTGTTCGGCTAGATAGCGAAAATATTTTTCCTTGTCTCGCTGCAAGATATTTTCAATGGCTTTATGGAATTTTGGATCTTGTTCAGCCTCTCTAAGACGTTCCTCTTCTTGTTCTTCATCACTATCCACTTGATTTTTATCTCTATAATTATGAAAAGGATTTTCTTCTCTATTGTCCATGTTGTTGTTGAAAAGTGGATTTTGATTTATGCTAAAAATGGGATTACTGCTTTCCCCTTCTTCGTGAGTGTTCTGAATATGACTTTCTTTTTGGATTGTATCCTTTGATTTGTTATGTTGAGATCTTGTGGAGATAGGCATATGTTTTTGAAAATTTCCTCTAAACTTAGATCACAGTTTTTGACAAGTGCAACAGTGATGATATCTTGATCTGATAAGATATGTAATCTTATGATATGATAAAGGATGCTCCTAACTTATTGGTTGTGGCTTCCAAGATGATAAAGGATTTCAGAATCCTGTTGGGGGAAGTTTAGCCAAAAATTAGAAAGCTATTTTGAAAGGTGCACTTTAAAAGATTTTGATCTTCGTTTTCAAGGAGATTCTCTCAAGATCTTTGAAGAATATGGCTTGGGTGTGAAGGATATTCTATGGAAGGTTGTGGTATGTTGTCAAATTCAAGAGGTTGGTTATGATTATGCCGTTGTGATAGAGCTCTTCTTTGATAATAAGCATGGGAATCTAAGGGATCTACAGCATATTCATCAGTGAATCCTCTAACAAAATCCTGATATCTGTGAAGAAATCCTCGATAGTGAAGCAAGACTTGTCGACTTTTGTACAAGAATTTTCTCTTTTGCAATGTTTTCTTATATCCTAACGGTTTCTTAGGTTTTCTGATTCTCTTGAAAACTGATTTCTTGGGAAACTTTGTTGACTTCCAATCCCTAAGCATGGAAAAGGTATTGGGAATGTTTTCGAAGCAATGATATGACAAAACTCCTAAGTGGCTTTCAGTTGTTGTTCTTCATGTTTCTTTTGGATAATCTCTTTATCTGAATTAATGTAATGGAAGACACAATAAACATTTTTGAAAACAGTTGTTCTTAAAGCCCTATACTAACATGAAGTGTTTGATCAAGAAATGTTTTTCATCAAATGTTTTCACAGGTTTTTCACATGAAAGACAGTTCGGACAGACTCACTCTTAAGTGCTCAAGTAGGTCATTCTAGTAATCAACAGCCCACATCTTAGAACTGCGTCGACTCACACAGTCGTGTCACCCCCGAAGGGGCGCTCGTGTTTTTGTCTTTTCCAGGTGCATACTCAGAGTTACGAAAGTGGATACCGGATCCCCTGAGCAAACAGTCCTTGGCAGTTATATGGTGAGTGTCTTGGGGGCAGATTCTTCCCTCCCCTTGCACTGTGATTATTAGAATGTTTGGCAACTGACTCGATTGGCTACTACACTAGGTTCGTAGTAAGGAGTTCCGTTCGATACGGCAATAATAAACTCCCTCAGGAGACCTCCCAACCTTTAGAACAAAGGCTTTGGGGATGGTTATCTTGCACACTACCGGCAAAAGAGGGTTTCCCCATATCTGCTTTAAATTTTATAGTGGGGCGGAATAGCCTGGCTTTGGCTTGAACCCACTTGAGTCATTCCCGTAGGGTGAGTACTTTTTCCCACTACGGCAGGCTCTCTAAAGGATGTAACAATAAAATTGCATGAAATTAAAAGGAAATTCTGGTATTCTGATCACCCAATTAAGGGGAGAGCATAGACCTATTGCCACAATCACAGCAAGCAAATGTTCTTTTTAACATCCAAATAACAATGAGCTATTCTAAATGAAGATATTGCTTCACCAAAAAAAATAGATTGTTCAAGTTTAACTGCAAGATTCATTGTTTGGTGACTATCCTAGATTGCTTCATTTTAAAACTTTAGAAAGGAAACAGAATTCTGTCTGTGGAATGCGTCAGACTCAGAATTCTGTAAATTTTGTTACAGTCTATATGCGCCTAAACAGAGGCTATATGCGCTGAAACATATATGCACCAGAACAGAGACTGTATGCGCCGAAATAGAAACTGGATGCGCCCGAACATAAGCTAGATGCGCTGGAACAAATACTATAAGTGCCTAAATAGAGACTAGATGCACCGTAAGAAAATGTCATAATAATTACTGTGCATATGAGAAGAAAATTATATGCACCTTAACAGTCATTGCATGTGCTTTAACAATCATGGATGCACCGTAACAGTCACAGGATGCGCCGTAACAGTCACGGGATGTGCCGTAACAGTCACGGGATGCGCATCGAATTTCTACAAAATCAAAAGTTAAAGTTTTTCGTATGCGCGTCAGGAATTTTCGAATGCACCTAAACGTCAAAATTTTTTGAAGAACCGATTCCAGAAAGCTGAAACTGTCAAAATAAACGTACAGAAAACGTTAAATTTGTGGGTTCGAGCCCCACGGTGGGCGCCATTTTATGTGTGTATGAAAATATTAGATCAATTAAATAAAAATTCAACACATGTTAATAAGACATTAAATCGAAAAAGCTGTAAAAGAAAAACAGAATAATGCAAACCGTAATCGCAGCTTCTCGAAATCGTCTTATCCTCCTCTAACTTCAACATTTTGTTGCTTCGAATGGCTCTCAGATCAGCAGGTAGAGCTCAACAAAATGATGACATGAAGAACGAGATAAAAATGAGAATGCATAATATGCAAAATGCAAGAAAGCTATGCTAAAATGAAAGGTATTGCTGTGATATTAAAACTAATATGCATGCAAATGCTGGTGAAAATATGGCTATGTAAATGAGTATACGAAGTGTGCGAACATGAACGATTATGCATAGTGTAAGTGGATTGATTAACCAAGGCTTGGATTTGCACGGGCTTTTATAGAGTTTTTGAACGAGTTTGATTGGCTGAATCGATCGACGGTCCGGATCAAGCTTGTTTCAAACGGACGGCGGGAGATTTTCGAAAGTAGAAGAGGAGAATGGAAGGTTTCCCATTTCTTCGAATTTCATCATTGAGTTTCGAAGGGAAACTTCCATTTCGAAGGATGAGATGCAAATTTGGAAGGGCGAGTTAACATGAGTTAGAAATTTGGGAAGTGGAGATGAAAATGGAAACCCACATAATTAAATAAACTATTTAATTATGTTTTAAAATGAAAATAGGGTGAGGTGGAAAATATTAAATTAAAATATTTAATATTTAATTGGGGACGAAGAATATTCCATTATTCAAATATTCAAAATATTTGAACTTTAGGATAGAATGATAATTAAATGTAAATAAATTATAAAAATTTATTTAATTTAATCAAGCTAAAGGCAAAAGATGAGATGAAGAAGATATTCTATTATTTAAATATTTAAAATATTTAAACTCTAGAACAGGATGATAATTAAATATAAATAAATTATAAAAATTTATTTAATTTAATTAAGCAAAAAGATGGAAATGTTAGTAATTAATTTAATTAAAGGTAGAAGAATTTAGAAGATGAACGATATAAATAAATAATTAAATTTATTTATATGTAGATGACATTTAGAGGAATTAATTAAATAAATCATATTTAATTAATTAACAAGCTTAATCATGACCATTTTTAGACATATACAACAACAATACCTCAAATTCTTAACTTGCATGTGGTTTTTGGTTGGACAAATGAGAGTGTAGATCAATTATTGGCATTATTAAGTTTTTTTTTTACCACCTGACTCCACATTTCCAAGGCTTAGGGTATTAAAAAATCCACACATATGTGAATGGTTGTGTATTATTTCACAAGAATCTTGCAAGGGGGAGTGAGTGTCCAAAATTTCATGAAGCGAGGTATAGACAAGGGTTGAAATCAATTGTGGTTCCTAGAAAGGCTCTTCACCACTTTCCAGTAACCCCACGATTACTCCAAATGTATAGGAGCAGAGACATTATTGAACTTATGCAATGGCATGCCCAAAATAAGAGCACTGATGGGAAACAACGACATGTTCCTAATTCTAAGACATGGATGGAATTTGATAACAGATGACCTAATTTTCCTCAATAATTTTCCTCAAGATCCTCATAATATAAGGTTGGGTTTGGCTCTAGATGGAGTGAACCCATTCTCAAATCAAAGTACTAAATGGTCAACTTGGCCAATGTTTTTAAAAAAACTATAACTTTCCTCCATGGTTAACAACTAAATCATTTTTCTTAATGCTATCATTGATTATACTAGGAGAAAGAAAAGTGTGACTTCAGATACAATTGATGCTTATCTAGAGCCATTATATGATGAGCTAATAGAATTGTGGAAAGGAATTGAAGCAATTCAATATTTAAGGGATCTTTATTCAATCAAATTCACTTTAAGATCTTCCTTATTGTTTACAATTCATGATCTTCCTACATATGACACATTGTCTAGTCTCAATGCTCATGGATAATGGATGTCTTGCTTGCAAATTTAAGGATTTTGTGAGGCACTCAACAAGTTTGTGTAAGTGTATTTATTGTGGACAGCATGCTTACCTTAAAATGGATCATCCATATCATCAACAAAAAACATGGTTCAATGGTCAAGAAGAGAATCATGAAGCACCATTGCTAATAATAGGTGATTACAATGTTGAGAATGGACAAAAAAGAATATCATTTATTGAAAATGATGGCATTGCTAGTAGTAGATATGAGCCGTGTAATGAAAGTGGTGTAAAAAGGTTGTGAATATCTATAAGTTTCCATACTTTAAGGATATAACCATTAGGCATACTGTTGAATTTATGCATGCTGAGAAAAATATAGTCTATGCTATTATAGAAACTCTTTTAAGTGCTTTTGATACTATTTCATCATGTGAATACTTTGGACAACTAAAGATTCGTCGAAATCTTTGGGTTAAAAAATATGATGATGAAAAATATCGAAAACCTAGTGCTCCTTATGTCTAGACAAAGGAACAACATGCACAATTCTTACAGTTGATGTCTCAGACTCGATTTCCCACTGGATATGTAAGTAGTAGTATTAGAAGCCAAATTGACATTAATGGATTAAGAGACCTCAAGGCCCATGAATATCATGTCATAATGGAGAATATTTTACCTATTATGGTAAATATATTAAGTTTGGAAAGGGGCCAAGATTGGAAGTCATAAGGTTGGGCCTAATATTAAAGAGAATGAGTTTACATGTATTAGATCCTTCGAATTTTGATAGTTTGAGGGAGGAGGTTGTTGAAGTCCTTTGTCTATTGGAACGAGAATTTCCACCAACAATATTTAACATTTCTATGCATCTTTTGATATATCTAGAATATGAACTAGAGGATTGTGGCCCAGTAAGAATGGGATGCATCCTATAGAACGATATATGAAGGTTTTGAAAAAAATTGTTTGTACTAGGAAAAAATCAAAAGGCAGTATGTTTGAGGGATATTCAATGCAATAGGCCATGGGATTTTGCACATAATATATGAAAGATTTTAAAAATGTCAATCGACGTGTATGGGATGATGATGAAGAAGCGATAGTTGTAGGTGAAGTATTAGAAGGAAATGGATGTCACTTCAAGCTATCACATCAAAAAATAAGTGTGATACATGTCTATACTCTTCAAAACACATCTTCATTCGATAAGTGGCGTAGGTAAAAAAAAAATTACTCAATAATTTATTTATTTAATTGTATTTACACATTTATATTATTAATCTTACTATTTGTATGTTAATATTCTATGTAGAAAATATGAAGAAGGCAATCAAGCTTGGATGCAACATCGACCTCAAAAGCACAGACTTCATGCTGATTTGATTGGAGGTGATTATTTTCCAAAATTTGAAGAATGGATTGTGAATGCACTCAGTGATACAAAAGAAGAAGGTCAAGATATAATAATGGAGGAAAGTGAGCTTTCACAATCTCCACATTTATGGGCTATGTGTTTCAGTGGAATGTGGGCCTATGATAGTCATTTGGCAGTGGAAGAAAAAGACAAAGGAAAGACAAATTGTGATTGTGTTGTTAGTGCTGAATTTCTTCATGAAATTGAAAAATAAATTTTATGTTGGATTCATCCAAGAAATTATTCAAGTTGACTATGGTAAAAATAGTCCTATATTATTAAAATGTAAGTGGATCTGACCATCCACAGTACAATTTGATGAGTATGGATTTGTACACCCAAATACAAGACAATTTTATCAGAGACAAATGAGTCATATGTTTCCCTCTTCAAATTAACCAATCATTTCTAATTGATTATGTAAGAAGCCTAGTATGGTTGTATTTCATTCAAACAGAGTCTCGTTCAAAATGAAAATTCACGAAAGTTGTTGATATAATGCCTAATGGGCAGTATGTTAATTTACAAGAAATATTTGAAGAAGTGGATGAAGATGATGATGGAGTGTTTGAAGAGTAGATTTTGATTACCAATGAAGAGATTGGGAGAGAGACTGCATTGCATGTCACATATGAGTATTGGGAAGAAAATCAAGCAGATGTAGACACAAGTGATCAAGATTCTAATCTTGCTAGCAATGTAGATGATTATGATGATGTTTTGTCACCTTAAGAGGTTAGCTTGTCACCTAAACTTTGGTTATATGTATGGTGTAATTTATTATTGAATTTAATAAAGATCTGATTATAGGTATGCTTATTCACTATTGTTTTACTGATACATTTATGAATGTAATCATAATTATTCTGTTGGTACATTGTATACAAAACCTGAGATGTTCACTGCTGATTTGAAGTGGATTTAAAGTTAGGTTCATTCTTCTTATTTTTTTTACTTTGGTTGCAAACATATAATGAAAATTTGTGATTTACTAATACATATAGATATCTTAACATTAGTTGAACTAATCCTCCTCATTACAAACAAAGAAATGATCTCTTAGGTCTGACTGACACTAAAAACTAAAACTCAGAGACTAGAAAATTAGAAAATTGTTTAATATTTTCAATAAAATGATCTATCTAAAATGTTGTATTCATAATAAAATTCAATACCACACTACCACAACAGTCAATAGAGGTATGTGTGGGATGGCGGGACATATAGGTCAATGTACAAATGCTTACCACAATACCACGATAACCAAATATGAATAGCCTAGGGTGGTGGTGAGAACATGTTAGAAACTAAAGTAAACTGTAACCTTGCAAGGGGTAAACAGTGACACTGCGATATGGTGGTGAACGATCACTCAACTGCTAGAATTAACCCGTTGTCCCATGGGAGTCCAAAGGGGTGTGCATGAGGTGGTGGTACTACTAACCCCACCATACTGCTACCCCACAATGGTCTTGATATCATAAATTGGTATGGTGATGAACAATCACTCAACCACTAGAATTAACCTACCATCCCATAGGAGTCCAAAGGGGTGTGTGTGGGGTGGCGGTACTGCTAACCCTACCATATTGCTACCCCACAATAGTCTTGATATGATAGAGCGATACTATGGTACAAGCTATCAAAGAATTTAAATCGTCAATGGTAATGATTACACCTCTAAACATGAACCATTTGATTTCCCAAGATAAAAGGGATGTATTCAAACTCAAAATATGGATAGATTATGAAATATTTTGCACAAATTGGAATTAATAGTGAGGTGATTGGGCTCGGTACAAAATATTACTTGGGAATCAATGGCATTTTTGCAATCATTCACATAGCTTAGCATACCGGAGGCAAGGGAGTTCAAGGGGAAAAAAATTGCAGCTATTATTTCATCGAGTAAGTTCACATAAACCCTCTGTAGCAAGTGTATAAGAACTAAATTTTTCCTACAAGTAGACACTTAAATAAATCAAGTAGGAGTAAATTATTCATCATGCCACATAAAATAAGTCAACTTGTGAGTAAAAAGGAAGAGTCCACAATTTCTAAAACAAAGAAAAGGTCCCTACAACAATCCATTTTAGATGTGTTACCTAGTTATGTAGACAAAGGATTCAAAAGGTGTTTAAAGATACTGCCCATGGATGTAGAGACCCAATTATCCCTATCTCAGGGTGGGATTTGTTTTGGTACTTCTTTAAAAAAAGGGATGACAAGATTCCAGTTTCGAATCCTTGGACCTTAGATTTGGCCAAATTGATAGTCCCAAATGTCTTCGTAGATGTTGAATTTATTAAAGTATTGGCACAATATTATCACCCAGCTACCAAGACTATAAGAATGCCAGATGGTTCGCCATTAGGTGGTGTTAAGTAAAGAAGCAATTATAGAGTGTTTTATGTCAAACAAGCAAGCTATCACTAAGATCAACTTAGACAGAAGTGAGGAGGATTATAGGAGAATGAGAAAAACCTATAGGAGTAATGAACTTCCTTTACACATGAAAAGGGATGTAAACAATAGGAGGATACCTATCTCCCCTTCCCAAATTAGGCCATTTTCCATAGGATACTTCCAAGTATATTTCAAAAGAACTTATTTTTCTTTGTGCCAAGTGCTTGGAATAGATGTTGAAGAGAGGATGCCAATCTATCTCATGATGATGGCAATGAAGATACACAATCATGAAGTGAATGTTGAGTATGAATTTGCTGCTGAAATTAAGAAAGGGCTACATGAGGGATTTTAGCAAGAGAGAACTTAGCTCCCATCACTTTCAAGAAATACACTCTACTATTTCATTTAATATTGTACCAAAACAAAAATAGCTAGAATAAAATAATGTGTTTGGGAATGACTGATAATGAAGGGAATAGGTTGCATGTACAAAATTAGTGTTACATCTCGGATAGTAGATGTAAAAATAGTGATTATGTAATATGTCATGATGATTTCATAATAAAGGTCATGGCCAGTGTTGGTCATATTTCAACAAGATTTCCTAATAAAATCATGCAAGTATTAAGATATTTAACATTGAATCCAGAGCAGGGACACACTCACAATTTCGGTGACTGGTTCTTCTTAGCAGACTAAATAGTAATAAGGGTCTATGGGTGTCCTCAATCCCCACATGTTTTACCTAAATTTGATTCTATTTTAATTAAATTTTTAGAATTTATGTGTCATATGTTATGGATAGAGCAGGATGTTATGAAAAGATAGAAAAAGGCGACATTCCTCCCCGACCTAATTGAATGTGAGGAGATATCCATAGGGTCTGACACTCTTGAAGAACTATAAAACTATTTGAAGATGAGGTATTCATTGAAGTCACGAGGAGAAAGGGTCTTTGATACTGAAGGGAATATTAATTTTATAAAGAAAACACTTCTCACTAGAGCTGGGATTACCCATGTAATGGATTACAAAAAAGATGTAATAAGAAATTGCTTAACACATCATGAAGTTTTTTAGAGGAAGAGGAAGTGGGAAATCAAGGCTTGAGTAGGATAAGAAGAAAAGGGACACTGGATTCCAAGGATTCTATGTTGAAGAAGGGGATCCTATCAAAAGGATGCAATTAGTCATTGAAAACTTTGAAAGATTATATGTTGAACCAGAAAAGAAACCTAAGGGTCAATCTTCAAAACCCTCCAAGTTTCCCATCAAACCAAGTGGTATTGTAAAACAGAGCCCCTACCAAACACTACCACAATATAATAAGAATTATCCCCTAAGAAACCAAGTCCTAAAAGGTAGAAGACAGATGGATTGGCCATCTTAGTGGCATATGAAATAAGTGAAGGAGTAGGGGATACTGAAGAGGTAGTTGGTGTACTTTTGAATTTTATAGATGATGAAGCTGATCAGCCACTGCCTAAGCTTGTAACTAGTGCTCACAAACTAGAAGAAAGAGTGGATGTACATGGGCATAATGATAAAGAAGTGAATGATGATGAAAGGGTGATTGATTCCCTTAGATTTATTGAAGATGATGAATTTATTCAAACTCTTGGGTTCAAGGATTTTTGGATTAAGATGAAAAAGAAAGAATTTGAGGAGAGACTCCAAATTAATAAGATTGGCACTGAGGAGTCATAGCATGACTAGATTGTTACCCAAATTTTTGAAGAACTCAGGATTAATGAAATTACTGTTAACCCCCAAGAAGCAAGGAAATTTGTCTTAGAAAATAATATACTAATTATTCTTGGGATGGAGTTAAAAAAGATATTCTTACTAGATCAAGTAAGAAGCCAAGAATATCCCATGTCGACTTCTTAATTCAATTCAGATGAGGGAATGAGTGGCACGGGTTACTATCTAAGAATTGAAACCCTAGCCTTTTGGACAAAACAAAAAAGAACAAAAAAACCAAGATTTCTTGATGTTGTACAATAAATGAGAGGGAATTCCATGGTAAAGACACTTCAATACACATCAACATTAGAGGCAGCTACTATGAAAATGCACTTAGCAATGTTTACTAGGGCTGCAATTAAATGTATGGAGCTTAGATTGGTAGAATATGAGAAAGCACCGACTAATCTAAATGATGAAGTGAATAGGTTATTCATAGAAAATGTGAAATTGAAAGAGCAATGAATGGATCATGTCCTTCCCAAAGCACAAATTTAATAGTATACCATCCCCCTACCATCCAGACTGATACAGGAGCAATCATTGTTGAACAAATAAATGTGCTAAAACAAGAAATTGAGAAGTTGAAAAAGACTAATGAAGAAACAAATGGAGCAAAGAGACAAACCCTTTTGGTATTGGAAAAGATCTTGGAGGATAGGGTTAAAAAAATTGTGGACAAATTGGAAAATATGTATGAATGTTATGTCTCCTTGTCACAAGCAGCTGATCAGATAAAGGCCCATGTACCTATATTGGACCACTTATTCAAGAAATGAAAACTTGTACATCACACCTTACTAACTTTGTGTAGAATTTCACAAAGGAGTTTTGAGGGCCCCGTAGCTTTAAAGCCTACTGAGAAAATGGTATGAATGGTCATAGATGAATTTCAATACACACACACACAGATATATATATATATATATATATAAGACCAAAAGATCAAGGCAAGAATGGATTCATTTCACACACTAAAGTAGTGGTTCATGCCTAAGATACTAAGGGATGATGATCAACTAAAAGAATCCAAGGATTTGATAGATGAGTTTACCAAAACTATTCCTAACTGCCTCACTAATTTACAAAAGGATGGTGAGATAAATCTTCACCGCCTCAATTTAACCTTGGATGGAATAATTTCACTGGATGTTGGATACTCAAAATTCATCACAGATGGTAAAGGGTTATTAGACAACATATGGAAGATTCACTTGGCCAACACACGAAAAATATAGGAGTACAAATGGCCTCATGATTATACAGTGTACCAATGGGATCAGACATATCTAGCTCCCCTAGAAGAATAGGCCCTGCAGTGAAGTACCAAGCCTTGTAGATACTATCATGGAGAGATGACCTTTCCAAATCTAAATGATCATAGGTACCTTACAATGAGTAACATACTTTTGTATCTTACGAGTTCCTTGGACGTCAAAATCTGATCATTTCTCTTCATTTCTCATCTTTCATTGCTTTTATGTAATCCTATGTAAACAATGATAATTAAGACTTTTTGATTTATATTAAAAGTGGGTAATTGAAAAGACATTTTTTGACATGTTAGTCAGGGAAAAAGTTTGAAACGTATTTTAAAATATTTTTGAAGATCATAGAATGAAGTTACAATTGGTGGCTGAATTATGGTTTCAATTGCTTGTTGAAGTGAATTAATGAATGTTATCTTGTTGTTTCCAATATGATCTTTCATTGTTATTTAAATCAATATATCAAGAGTATATCTAGTTTATCAAAACACATTTGTTGTCAAAAAAATCATTTTTTACTACATTTTGGTGTCAAATATTTGGTAATTATGGTTAGTTTCATTACATTCAAATTCTAAATTTTGGGAAATTATATACAATAAATAGATTGATGGTTATTTGGATAGTGAAATTAGATCTCTTAGAATTTAACTGAAATATCTTGTCTTGAAATATCTAGAAGGATTATTTTACTTAAAGAGGATTTTATGGTTATTTTTGTAACAATGATTCTACAGTGTAGCTAGCTTGCTACTTTCATTCAAGATACAAGTCATCAAAGTCAAGCACATACCAAGAAGATGATACTCTACTTCAAACCCTCAAGCTCACTTAGTTTAGTCTACTTACATGGGGATATTAAGTTACTAAACAATTAATATATATCATTTGTTATTTGTGAAGGAGAATCCTATGAGATCCAATATGGTAGTGGATCAATATCCAGTTTATTAAGTAAAGATGATGTCACAGTTGGGAAACTTGTTGTGAAACATTAGGTTAGTAATTTTTGGGTGTTGAGGATTCCCAATTGGATATCAAAGATCTTTTCTCATCAACTTAATTTATAATTTATGTATAAATGGATTCTTTCATGGTGCAGGTCTTTAATGAGACAAAACATGAACCAAGGTTTACATTTTTGTTGTATAAGTCTGATGGCATTCTTGGGCTTGGTTTCCAAGAAATTTCTATTGATAATGTTGTTCCAGTCTAGTTAGTGTTGATAGCCTTCATTCCATAATGTCAACATCATTCTATAATCTAAGCATATCACCTTTCTTGAACTTTTAACAAGGTTCTAAAATCAAGGGTTTAATATATATATTTCAAGCCTATGTTGAACACTCTGTTTAAGGCATTTGTTGACAAGGCTACAATTTTTTAATTGATTTATCTTTATGCTATGTTTGGACTTACTTTTTTTGAACTTGAAATATATAATGCACTTTCATCTGTTTTGAATTGAGACTAATAGTAATTTTGTTGGTTGTATTGGGGTAAAACTTCATTCATGGCAGAAAATGCAACACCCTGTTGCTCATATCATATGGCACATTGCATATAAAGGAGTAAATATTCTAAGGTTATTGTTGACTGCATTGAAGGAGAGAGCTTCATATATGGGACACAATCAATACTCCCCTTCTTAGATTCTACACATTACAAATTTCTCCAAGAATATTACCCATGTTGTAGAAGTTTTAAGAGATGAAAGGGGCATGTGCTACATTTTCGTGTCAAAGATTTGGTAATTATGGTTAGTTTCATTACATTCAAATTCTAAATTTTGCAAAATTATATACAAAAAATAGATTGATGGTTGTTTGGATAGTGAAATTAGCTCTCTTAGAAATTAACTGAAATATCATGTCTTGAAATATCCTGAAGGATTATTTTAATTAAAGAGGATTTTGTGGTTATTTTTGTAACAATGATTTTACAATGCAACTAGCTTGCTATTTTCATTAAAGATACATGTCATCAAACTCAAGAACATGCCAAGAATATGGTACTCTATTTCAAACCCTCAACCTCACTTAGTTTATTCTGCTTACATGGGTATATTAAGGAAGTTGCTAAAAAATTAATATATATCATTTGTTGTTTATGAATAAGAATCCTATTAGATCCAATATGGTAGTGGATCAATATCCAGTTTCTTAAGTAAAGATGATGTCAAAGTTGGAAAAATTGTTGTGAAACATTAGGTTAGTAATTTTTAGATGTTAAGGCTTCCCAGTTGGATATCAAAGATATTTTATCATCAACTTAATTTGGAATTTATGTATAAATGAATTATTTCATGGTGCGGAATTTACTGAGACAACATATGAACTAGGGTTGACATTTTTGTTGTCTAAGTCTAATGGAATTCTTGGGCTTGGTTTCCAAAAAAATTATGTTGATAATGTTGTTCCAGTCTGGTTAGTGTTAATAGCCTTCATTCTATAATGTCAACTTCATTCCATAATCTGAGCATATCACTTTTCTTAAACTTTGAACAAGGTTCTGAAATCAAGGGTTCTGTTGGAACTGTAAAAATCTGATATTCTCACATGTTGGTTTTTCTCATAAACTTCCAAATTTGGTCCTACCGTGTGCATATTTCACTCATATTTTGCCATATTGCCCCATTGAATCCATTGAGTCACGCATTTTTTACATCAGGGTCTGTATCGGTGTGAGAATACCATTGTCTCCTCGACCCATTGTGTGTTTTCTGCTAACATGAGTCTGTGTTGCCTTTCGGTAAGACTCATTTGTTGTCATAGCAATCAAAATTTTCTTGCAGGCACCATTCGATAGGAGTTCTTCACGGTCTCGGTGATAGAGGTTGTTTCGCATTTCAGCAGGAGTTTGATCATCGATATAATGTTTCACCAAGTGCTCTGTGTCTAAGCGACCGGCTTGAATGAGGATGTATCGACAAGAGTTGCGACGTCGGTAAAATGTCCTAGCGAACTCTTTTGGTCTTGGCGACAGGCACAATACGGATTCATTTCGGCCAAACTTGTTGGTATCGGCATAATGTTATAATGACTTGCTCATGTGGGTCTCCTTCAGTGAGAGATTGTTTTCGACATCAGGTCTTGGCGAGACCATGTTGTCTCATTGACCAACGGTGGGGGAATAGACTTATCGACGAGAGACTCTTCTTTGAAGTAAGGTCATAGTGAACTTCCTTTGTCTTGTCGATTGGCAACATAATGATATACTCTTTAGTAAGACTCATGTGCATCGGGGTATGGTCATAGCAAAAAGGTCGGGTCTTGCCGACAATGTTTAATGAATGGATTTCTTTCAATGAAAGGTTGGCATTCTCTTGGCGAACAGGTGTGCTCGGGGCTTTTGGTGTAGCAAGGAGAACTCTATATAACGTTTCCCCAACTTTGAAAGTCACAGCGAAGCGAATGAAATGAAGATTGCACATCGGCAGGAGTACATATATGTCACATCGACATACATGAGGAAAAGGGAGACATTCAGTGAAACACAATGTGATCTACATATGATCTTCCCAATAGCTTGAGGTTACAGTGACATGGGACGAATGGTGCATCGGTGAGAAAGCTAATGGATCACAGCGATACATAAGATAAATAAAGGGCTTTCGGCATAACAATTGAATTCTCTATAGGATCTCTCTTATGCCATTAGGTTACAATGATAGTGGATCAAACAGAGGTCCATTTCGATAAGACATTTTCTTGTGTCTCGGCGATTGGAGCAAACATAACATATGTGCTCTCGGTATGACAAAAGGTTTTCGATATGATATCTCACCGACGGCAGAAGGTCACGACGAAAGCGAATGAAGCACATAGGCAGACAATGATTGAATTGCCTTTGGCATAGCTGCTGCACTGTCTTGCCAACTGGTTCACTGGTGAATAATAGAGTTCAAACATTGTGGGCCGACATATGAGATTTTCTAAAATGTCATTGGAGGCCGACATGATTTGGAAGCGATTTGTTTCTTGATTGCTGGTGTATATATATGCACCCCGATTGTAATTGATTATATCAGATTTTAGATTAGAAGCAATAGGTAGAGATGGATATAGTAGAATAATTTTCTCATGTTAGAGACTATGGTGCATGTTTTCAAATGGCGATTTCAATGAAATTTAGCTGGTGTGGCAGTTTATTTCTGGTGTCAATTGTATGTTAATTTTATTGAAAAGTACTGTTGAGCTGTCTCCAAGTTGATTCTTTCTGGTTATTTAAATTGAAGTAACAAGTTTATTTTTAGTTTATCTGTGCACATTTGCTGCATTTGTGTGGTTAATTAACTGGTTCTCTCAAGCAGAGATTAAATCCTTTTGGTTGATCACAATAATCAGGGAAATTCATCTGGATTATTAAAGTAGAGCTTAGTGGTCATAATCTTGCATGTTTATACAAGTTATAAATAGATCATATGCCATCAATTTTATTTTTTGCCAAAATAAGTTGCCCACTTCTATTTCATTTGACTTCGCATACCCAACAAGGCACTGGTCTTTGCATTTCATCATTTGATTCATTCAATTTCTTTACATTTGTTTATTAAGCATTTTAGGATTTAGATCAGAAGATTGCTATCAAGTTTAATTTCATTTGTTCACTATCATCTGCCATTGTGGACAAATAATTTCAGAAGGATAATCATAAGATAAGTCTGCTCAATTCAAAAGGTATACCCGCCTGGGTCCAGCAGCACCTGAAGAGTAGAAGGTTGAGTTCTCTTGACCTTGTCTATTACCCTGAAATGTATCAAGAGATTGGCAGCCTCTTGAGGCAGTCGACCTGTGTTTTTGGGAGCTAACAAATTGGTGACTCCGCTAGGGATACATCAGAAAATTCAGTTGAAGGCCATCATATAGAGTCATTGAAGAAGAAGTTGTAATTTGAGAAGATTCAAAAAGAGTGATTCTGTTGGGAGAAGATCATAAAATAATCATTTTCCTACTTTTGGAAAAGTAGGTGGCGACTCTAAAAAAGCTTGATGAAGAATGGAATCTGTATATGGAACAAATGAATACACAAATGTAGGCAGGCATTGGATCCCTCAAATGCCTGATTATATAAATTTTCACAATGGAGGCAATGCATATCATGCACAACAGAACACTTATTCTCCACAGCTATCAGAGCATGTAAGTGTTTATCTAGTCCCTCCTGGAAAAAATATTGACAGGTTATCAAGAATGTCAGTGTGATCAGTGTCAAGTGCAATGTCAATGTGATCAATGTCAAGTGCAATGTCAGTGTAATCAGTGTCAAATGCAACATAAATCTGGCCCACTTGGATATTTCAGCCATAATTTGTAGCAAGGTGCGTATCAAAACCAACAATCTAAAGATGATGAATATTTCAAAAATATTTTGGATACCTTTCTTGGCATAAGGAGATATAATGGAGAATCTGGGTACTCTTTGCTTTGCAGAATGATGGATATTTCTAGGAAAATGCCTATTAAGTTCCCACCTAGTGTGTTTGAAATCATTAAGCAGTTTATGAAAGTGTATGAGTGGAACCCAATCTATTGGCCCGATTCATGGATACCAATCTCTCTTGATCAACTAACTGTATGGGCTGACACTATAGACAGGAAAAGGTATGATGACAAGGGTGATATCACATATGAGCACTAGGACATTGATCAAACAATGTATCCAATAGAAGGTGAGTATACTCAAAGCCATGACTCCATCATAGAATCAGAGTGCAGATTTTCCCCCTTGGATGCATTTCTTGACATAAGGATGTATGAAGGAGAAGATTTTACTTCTCTGTACAATAGAATGAGAAAAATTTGTATGCAATTACCTTCTCATTCTAGGCCTACAAGGGCTCTGTTTGCTGAACAGTTTGTAAGAGCATGGAAACCTGAATCAGCCTATTGGTTTGAGTCATCAATACAACAAGCCTGTGATCACGTGAATAATTTTGTTGATGCCATGGAGAAGAAAAGGTATGAGAAGACTATCATTGTAGATTCAAATGATTGTATTTCTGATGAGTATAGAGAAATTGATAAAAAAATGCATCCAATAGATGATGAGATATGTGCAAGTCAGTATGATTCCTGTGATAGCTTGCATAGTGAAGATGAAGGTACAAGATATCTCTCTTGCATAACAAATTGTGATAGGAAGAGCAGTGTGTGTTATGAGGGATCAAATGAGTATTCAATTTTTGAAGATGCACCTATGGATTTTGATCTGCAGCAAGGGGATTCTTCTACCTCTTATGAAGATCAGGATGAAGAGGCAATGGGAAATGTTGATAGTGACAGGAAAGATTGCATGAGTATCTTCAAGAAGAATTTGATGAACTCGACACAAAACCAAGTGTTTGACAGGGGAAAGCTTGGTTTGAGTTTCAGAATGTAACAGCTCAGGACAGGAGAAATTAAAACACAGAGCATTAAGGGTTGCCAGTGCATGGACAACACTTGCTTATCCTCTCTAAATTTCTTTTCCATGCATAGTAGTTTAGGGTTGTGGTTCACCTTCATTTTGCATCCATTTCACTTTGATCTTGCATTCTTTTTGCATTCATTCCTTTATGCTTCATTTCCATTTCCCTTCTGCTCATTGGCTCATCATTTTGTGTCTGGTTTGCTCACTCAAAGATTCTGGATCCTTGTAATGATCTCACTATCATTCAGACAGAGCCACTATTGGAACTATAAAAATCTAATATTTTCACATGTTGGTTTTACTCATAAACTTCCAGATTTGGTCCTACCGTGTGCATATTCCACTCATATTTTTCCATATTGCCCCATTGAATCCATTGAGTCGTGCATTTTTTACATCATGGTTTGTATCGGTGTGAGAATACCATTGTCTCCCCGACCCATTGTGCGTTTTCTGCTAACATGAGTTTGTGTTGCCTTTCGGCAAGACTGATTTGTTGTCATAGCAATCAAAATTTTCTTGTAGGCACCATTCGAAAAGAGTTCTTCACGGGCTAGGCGACAGAGGTTGTTTCGCATTTCGGCAGGAGTCTGGTCGTCGATATAATGTTTCACTGAGTCCTATGTGTCTCGACGACTGGCTTGAATGAGGATGCATCGGCAAGAGTTGCGGTGTCGGTAAAATGTCCTAGCGAACTCTTTTAGTCTCAGCGACAGGCACAGTATGGATTCATTTCAGCCAAACTTGTTGGTATCGGCATAATGTTATAACGACTTGCTCATGTGGGTCTCCTTCAGTGAGAGATTATTTTCGGCATCGGGTCTTGGTGAGACCATATTGTCTCATCGACCGACGGTGGGGGAATAGACTTATTGGCGAGAGACTCTTCTTCGAAGTAAGGTCATAGCGAACTTCCTTTGTCTTGTCGATTGGCAACATAATGATATACTCTTCAGTAAGACTCATGTGCATTGGGGTATGGTCATAGTGAAAAGGTCGAGTCTTGCCGACAATGTTTAATGAATGGATTTCTTTCGGTGGAAGGTTGGCATTCTCTTGGTGAATAGGTGTGCTCAGGGCTTTCAGTGTAGCAAGGAGAACTCTATATAGCGTTTCCCCAACTTTGAAAGTCACAGCGAAGCGGATGGAATGAAGATTGTACATCGGCAGGAGTACATATATGTCACAGCAACATACAGGAGGAAAAGGGAGACATTCAGTGAAACACAATGTGATCTACATATGGTCTTCCCGATAGCTTGAGGTTACAGCGACATGGGACGGATGGTGCATCGGTGAGAAAGCTAATGGGTCACAACGATACATAAGATAAATAAAGGGCTTTCAACATAACAATTGAATTCTCTATAGGATCTCTTCGATGCCATTAGGTTACAGCGATAGTGGATCAAACAGAGGTCCATTTCGATAAGACATTTTCTTGTGTCTCAGCGATTGGAACAAACATAACATATGTGTTCTCGGTATGACAAAAGGTTTTCAATATGATATCTCACTGATGGCAAAAAGGTCATGGCGAAAGCGAATGAAGCACATGGGCAGACAACGATTGAATTGCCTTCGGCATAGCTGTTGCACTGTCTCACCCGACTGGTTCATTGGTGAATAACAAAGTTCAAATGTTGTGGGCCGACATATGAGATTTTCTAAAATGTCGTTGGAGGCCGACATGAGTAAGCCCGATTTCTACGATGGCCGACATGATTTGGAAATGATTTGTTTCCTAATTGTTGGTGTATATATATGCACCCCGATTGTAATTGATTATATCAAATTTTAGATTAGAAGCAGTAGGTAGAGATGGATACAGTAGAATAATTTTCTCATGTCAGAGACTATGGTGCATGTTTTCAAATGGCGATTTCAATGAAATTTAGTTGGTGTGGCAGTTTATTTCTGGTGTCAATTGTATGTTGATTTCTAGTTATTTAAATTGAAGTAACAAGTTTATTTTCAGTTTATCTGTGCACGTTTACTGCATTTGTGTGGTTAATTAACTGGTTCTCTCAAGCAAAGATTAAATTCTTTTGGTTGATCACAATAATCAGGGAAATTCATCTGGATTATTAAAGTAGAGCTTAGTGGTCATAATGCATGTTTATACAAGTTATAAATAGATCATATGCCATCAATTTGATTTTCTGCTAGAATAAGTTGCCCACTTCTGTTTCATTTGACTTTGCATACCCAACAAGGCACTAGTCTCTGCATTTCATCATTTGATTCATTCAGTTTCTTTACATCTATTTATTAAGCATTTTAGGATTTAGATCAGAAGATTGCTATCAAGTTTGATTTCATTTGTTCACTGTCATCTGCCATTGTGGACAAAGCATTTCAGAAGGATAATCATAAGATAAGTCTACTCAATTCAAAAGGTATACCCGCCTAGGTCCAGCAGCACCTAAAGAGTAGAAGGTTGAGTTCTCTTGACCTTGTTTGTTACCCTGAGACATATCAAGAGATTGGAAGCCTCTTGAGGCATTCGTCCTACGTTTTTGAGAGCTAATAGGTTCAATATGCATATTGTATGCCTATGTTGAAAACTCTATTTAAGGCATTTGTTAACAAGGCTACAATTTTTAATTGATTTATCTTTATGTTGTTTTTGGACTTACTTTTGTAAACTTGCAATATACAATGCACTTTTATTCTTTTTGGATTGAGACTAATAGTAATTTTGTTGGTTGTATTGGGGCACAACTTCATTCATGGCGAAAAAGGAAACATCTTGTTGCTCATATTAGATGGGACATTGCATATAAATGAGGAAATATCATAGGGTTATTGTTGATTGCATTGAAGGAGAGAGCTTCATATATGGGACATGATCAACACTCTCCTCCTTAGATTCTACATGTTACAAATTGCTCCAGGAAGTTTGGCCACATTGTAGAAGTTTTAAGAGATGAAAGGGGCATGTGATCACATTGAAGGGCTCCAAGTATGTGTTTCCATCATTGCAGAACTTTTTTAGAAAAAAAAAATTCTTGTCATTTACGTGCATTGTAACTAAGATTTTCAGTCTTGTGACTAAAAATAAAAATTGTAATACTCTATTTCTAAGAATTTTTCAAGCAAGATAGATATTTCAGAATTGTGCAAGCTATAATAACACCTTTCTTTTAATAAAGTTCAACGATTTTTTCTTCTCAATGGGTGAAGCCACAATAGTGGTTTACAATTCAAGTGAGGAAGGAAAACTCACATAAAACGACCCCATGGAAAAAAACTTGATTTTAGGGGTTTGTACAAACCTACTAGTCTGAGTGAACCCTTTTAATGCTTTCCTGCCCAAAAACCAAACAAAATCCCTTATGGAAGGGTGGTTCGCTCGAACCCCTAGGGGTTCGTTCGAACCCCCTTACCCCTCATCCCCCCTTGAGACATAAAAAAAAATCTAAATTTTTACGCTTTATAGCTCGGGTTGAGGATGAAAATGGAGGAGTATTCACAAACCCAACTTGAATCAGGTAGTCCTCGAAATGAGCTATCCAACAAATATAATTTAATATGTTTTAGTTTTATTAAACACAACATTTTCACCGAAAATGGTCTTTATTTTGTGCATGTGGAAAAATAGCAGATTATCAAAAAAAGAAAAGAAAAATATGAGTGCACCAAATACTGAAGCCTTGATCCAACAATTTTTTTTTTGAATTTTGATATATATAAAAAATGTTACTCGTTATACAGTTGTGTTATGTCTGAATTTTAATTGGTTTGACTTCGAAACTTGATTAAAGAAAAATTATTCGATAAAAAACTATATAACCAAGTGGAAGTACTAGATATCAAAGTTACAAATCTAAATTTGAAAGAATTAGAATTTTATCCTTCATGGAAAAAAAGTCATGCATTATACGGTGTGCGTCACTTTTTAAAAATGTTGTTTTCTAAAAAGAACCAATTTTCATGGGAGATGGAAAAAGAAGTGCAATTTGATTCCAAAAATTTTGAAAAAAATATTTTTAGAATCTATAGATAAAATGTGACGAGACTCTCATTTACATCATCTTCAAATTCCTCACAGTTTAGCTGCTATAGGTGCCCGAATGTGAAGATTTAGTTAAAAATAATAATTTCAGTGTCTAGTTTGGCCCAAAATTGTAAACCACTATTGTGGGATCACCCCAATGGTTGTCTCATTGTGTGCAATTGATGATTGATGTGTATTTCTATGTTTTATGTTTAAATCCTCAAAAATTAGTCAATTAAAATGACTAAATATACTACTAATTGATGACAATTAATAATTAAATTGACTAAATATACTACCGATTGACAAAAATCAGTGAATAGTGAATAAATATGACTAAATATATGACCAGCGAAATTAGTGAACATTGAATAAATATGACTAAATATATGACCAAAAAAATCAATGAATAAAAATGACTAAATATACTACCAAATTGATCAAAATGATGATTAAAATTAATGACTAAATACACTACCAATGCACATAAATAAGTGAATAAAAATGATTAAATAAGTGACTAGTTAACAACAATCAATGACTAAATTAATGACTAAATATATCAATGAATAAAAAATGACTAAATAAGTGACCAGATTATAGCAATCAATGACTAAATAAGTGACTAGTTAAGTATATCAATGAATAGAAAATGACTAAATAAGTGACCAGATTACAACAATCAATGACTAAATCAATAATTAAATAAATCAGTGAATAAAAAATGACTAAATAAGTGACCAAATTACAAAAATCAATGATTAAATATATCAATGAATAAAAAATGACTAAATAAGTGACCAAATTATTGCAATCAATGACTAAATATACTACCAAATTCGTCAACCAAAACAACCAATAAATGACTAAAAATGGTTTAATCATCAATTTGGTTGCATTATAAATGTCTGACAATAAACTACTAATGGTCACATGATCATGTTCAATCATTTATATGCAGTTTTTAGTAGTTTTTTTAATCATATATTGTTGTTTTTCTACTAGTGTATGATGTCCTAGAAAAACCTATAGAATTAACGAAGACCTAAAATAAACTTGGCGACCAACCCTTTGAATGAATAGTTAACCATGATATGCAGATCTATCATTTCAGACACATAGATTACCTAAGGAAGCCTTCGAATGATGAAGTCTATAGTGGAATGTGAAAACCCATCATCCTCTAGTTGTAGCCATCAATCCTCTAACATTCACATTCCAAAATGTATGAAAACTATCAAACATAGTTTTAGAACCAATGCAACCATCATGGAAAAACTCTACATAGACTTGTAAATATCTACTACATTGATGATGCCTCTATATTGGCAGTAAAAATGGTGTCAGGAAGCTTGAGAAATATCTTGTAGATGATATTTGGACATGGCTTGAATGTATCAGTCTCAACAATAGTAATGACATTATTAATTAGGGTACACCCCATTTTTGTTTATTTTTCTACTTAAATATTTTCCCTTTTGATTAAAATATGCTTTCTAAACAAAAGAAATTAAATATAATGGTTGTGAGGGCTTATTGGCCACTAGTGGAACTTTGGGCATTGTAGGAGGGTACATAGGGTTTACAATGGTATTGGCACACTATTATTCATTAGTGTCTTTTTCTATAATTAAATACTCATAAATTTTTCCCTTTACCTACTATGTGGGAGCTTTTCACTTTTCGTGAACCATGTTTCACTATTCACATAATGGATTTTTTTTTGAACTATGTCACATTTATGCATGGTTCATGAATTCATGAACCCTGCAGAATTTAAAACTTCACCACTTTCTTCTTCATCCCTCATTGTTTCATTTTGTGAATGATTTGGACCTTATTAGAACCAAGTTAGCGTGTTTGAGGAATTGGGAACTATTGAAACCCATTTACACATTATATTTAGTTTAGAAATATTTTCTCAATGGAACCATGTCAAAGGTTCAAGAGGTTCTTGAACCTTCAAAATATCTAACTCCAATACTTAAACTTTTTTTCTTTCTTTCACATCAAATATTTGGGCATCATTTTTCTTTGTCAAGGTTTGGGGTTTGAGAGTATTGAGCAAATCATACCTTAAGGGAAGAAGATGGAGGGAAGTCCAATGAGATGATAATTATAAAGTAAATTTATATTTTTCAATAGGAGGCATAAAGGGAGATAGAAGCCTGAAAGTCTAAAAAATAGAAAAAACTTTAGAGGGTGGGAGATTGAGATATTGAATTTAATAGGTAAATGTGAAGCAAGAGAATTTGGGTGCACGAGCAATCCTGCACACTCAAAAACATGTTTATTTTAATTTTTTATGTTTCTTTTTTGTTTTACTTACAAGAAAAATTTATTTAAATCCTCAACTCCTCCAACACAATATGGTTTGATGTTGGATGGGAGAAAAATCAAATGGTTAATTGATTTTTCTTGGTAATTGTCTTAATTTTGTATGTATTGTTGATTTTCCAAAAATGCAAAGTCCCACACCCAAGCCTATGAGTGGGAATTTAATGCAATTTGTAACTCCATTTCTTAAATTTTGAAAATGCCATGTGGAGAAAATGGAAAGGAAGGTATTGAAGAAGTGGGGAGAGTAGATTGAGAAGTGGGAATGAAATTTTTGAAATGCAATTGAAGGCTCTTACCAAGAAAAAGAAAACCCATGCCAAGGAGATGAAAAGTGGAATTTTAATTTTGACTATAGGAGGAAGGAAAACCCATGCCCAAATTTCCAAGGAATATTTTTGTAGGAAAAATAATGAAGAAGAGGTGAAAGAAGATTGTATGAAAAAGGAAAACAATACTTTGTTGTCTAGAAGATGAATTTTATGGAATTCAATGTTTTTTGTTGCAAAGTATGCACCCTTGGCCTCCTTGTGTTTTGCAGTGCAATGCTCGAGTTAGTGGCATGGCTTAATTGCCTCCTAGGATTCATTAACTATGGTGGTTGTATTGGGAATTAATAGGTTGATCTTTTGGTGCAATAGAAACCGCCTTTGCAATAATTGTTATCAGAGCCTGGGTCGTGGGTTTGAACCCCATGTTAGGGTTAGAAATGGCAGATATCTAACAATTAAATGCAGATCTATATAATAAACAGAGAAACTAACACACACACAGAATAAATCATAACATAAAGAATTTAACGTGGTTCACCCAATCCGGGATACATCCACCAAACCGCAGCCATCCAATACTTTTATTATCTAGTGTAAAACCTATTACAATCTTGCGAATAACCATGTTTTTCATCATATAGTAATACCCATCCAAACCCCTTTTTAACAAGCTTAGAAGCTTCCAAATTTTAGTGTTCTACAAAATCGGATTTTTCCTTTTTCATTGATTTTTCCCTTTTTCGGTGATCACGCGAAAAATATGAAGAAAATTTTTATGGACCCTGCTGCTCTGTTATACTTGAATTCAACCTTGAAGACCAACTGAAGTTGAAGAGGAGCTCAGCTTCTCCCTTGTCACCGCCTTCATAAACATATCCACTAGATTGACATCTGTATGTAGCTTGACCTGTCCATCCTCCAACACTGACTGAATGAAATGATATCTCAACTGTATGTGTTTTGTTTTAGAATGCAAAGCAGAATTATTTGCAAGATGTATAGCACTCTGACTATCTGTAAACAAGTAATTTCCAGCCTATTGTTTTTCCAACTCATCCATGAAAAGTTGCAGCCATATCATCTCCTTTGCCTCTTATGTTGCAACAACATACTCTACCTCTGTGGTGGATAAAGCAACCACCTTCTGCAATCGTGAAATCCAACTCACTGCTGTCCCACCAACTATAAATACATAACCTGTGGTAATCCGCCTGGTATCTATATCCCTTGCTAAATCTAAGTCAACATAGCCTTTTAAATTAGTATTAGAGCCCTCAAAACATAAACAATTATTGGATGTACCTCTCAAATACCTGAGAATCCATTTTACCACATTCCAATGCTCAACTCCGGGATGACTCAAATACCTTCTAACAACTCCTACAGCATGTGCAATATCTAGTCTCGTGCATACCATGGCATACATCAAACTGCCTATAGCTGAAGCATATGGTACCTTGGACATTTTTTCTTCCTCCTCTTGTGTCTTTGGACACATATCCTTAGTCAATTTAACATGACCAGGCAAAGATGTGCTAACAGCTTTTGCATTCTCCATATGAAATCTCTGCAACACCTTTTCAACATAATTAGCCTGAGATAAAAACAATTTTTTATTTTTCCTATCTCTACAAATTTTCATACCAAGGATTTGTTTTATTTCCCCTAAATCCTTCATAGCAAAAGACTTTGCTAACTGTTGTTTTAGTTCACTTTTGTGATCCATGTTAGACCCTGCTACAAGCATGTCATCAACATATAGACATAAAATAATGTAGCTATCATTATCCAACCTCTTAAAATAAACACAATGGTCAGAATTGCACCGGTTGTAGCCTTGCTTAGCCATAAAACTATCAAATTTTAGGTACCATTGTCGAGGTGCTTGCTTCAAGCCATATAAACTTTTCTTCAATCTGCACACTAGTTTCTCCTTACCTTTGACCTCAAATCCTTGTGGCTGGTCCATATATATTTCCTCTTCCAAATCACCATGGAGAAAGGTTGTTTTAACATCAAGCTGTTCTAAATGCAAATCTTCAGCAACCACAATAATTAAAACAATACGAATAGAAGTCATTTTAACAACAGGAGAAAAAATCTCATCAAAAGCAATACCCTTTTTCTGTGCAAATCCCTTTACAACTAATCTGGCTTTAAATCTCTTCTTACCTCCATCCTCCTCTTTCAACCTATAAATCCATTTGTTTGGTAAAGTCTTTTTACCTGTAGGCAACTTGCATAATTCCCAAGTCTGGTTTTTCAGCAAGGAGTCCATTTCTTCTTCCATACCATGCTCCCACTGAACCTTGGTATCCACCTGCATAGCTTCATCATAATATTCTAGTTCACCAGCATCAGTTAAAAAAATAGTATACAAAGAGGGAGAGAATCTTTCTGGAGGTCTACTTATCCTTAAAGATCGTCTAACAGGAGTTTGTGGTATTTGTTGTTGTTGTTGTTGTTGCCCAGCACGAGGAACCACTGAAACATCATTGTTTGGAATATCATCCAACACTGCATAATCATTTTCTTTCTTCTCATGTTGTAGCAACAAATCTTTGTACAACACTTTCTCATTGAATATGACATCCCTGCTTCTCACAATTTTACGATTTTCAAAATCCCAAAGCCTATAACCAAATTCATCAATGCCATATCCAACAAATACACATTTCTTTTTTTTTGCATCAAGCTTGGTTCTATTTTCATAATCTACATATGCAAATGCTTCACAACCCGAAGGTTTGAGAAAAATAACTCACCTTCTTACCTTTCCATGCTTCCTCTGGAATACCACAACCCAAAGGATTAGAGGGACCTCTATTAATTAAATAAACCCGGTGTTTATAGTCTACGCCCACATTTTTAAAAGGCAGGCATGCAATCTCATAATTAAGGTGCACCTCCATTATTGTTCTATTCATTACTCGGCCCTCCATTTTCCTGTGGAGTCCTTGGAACCATTTTATGCCTACGAATACCATTAGAGGAACAATAATCTTCAAACTCTTTACTGCAATACTCACCACCATTATCAGATCTGAGACATTTTAACTTTTTACCCGTCTCATTCTCAACAAGCTTCTCCATTTTTAAAAGTTTCAAATACATCAGATTTCTACCTAAGGAAATAAATCCATACCTTCCTAGTTGCATCATCAATGAATGTAACATAATACAGAGAGCCACCGAGAGAAGATACCTAAGCGGTCCCTATACATCCGTATGCACAAGCTCTAATTTCTCATCTTTCTTTTTGCTTCCCATCCTTGAGAAAACTAACTCTCTTTTGTTTTCCATACACACAACTTTCACAGAAATCCATATTAACACATTTTAGACCTGGTAAAACATTATTTGAATGAAGTACTTTCATACCTTTTGCACTCATATGCCCAAGTCTATTATGCCATAGTGCTGATTTAGAGTCCACAACAACTATATGATCTTCTACCGCTGAACTGCAGCAACTATTCCTGAACATTGACATTTTTCTGTAACAATTAAAATAGAAGGAACAGTATGACCTGTACAAAGATATAAGGTGCCTACTTTCACACCTTTTGCTACCACTAAGGCACCCTTTGTGACCCTTCCAATTTTTATCACTAAAAGTAACAACACAACCTTCATCATCTAGTTGCCCTGCTGAAATTAAATTTTGCTTAACTTTGGAACATGCCTTACCTCATGTAGTAGCCAATGATTCCCATTCTGCAACTTAATCTTGATTCTTCCCTTTCCAACAATCTAACAGGTTCGTTATCTCCTAAATAAACCAGCCCAAAATCCCCTTGGACATAATCAAGAAAATAACTTCTATGGGGGTAGCATGAAATGAAGCCCCTGAATCTAACACCCAAGAATCATTAGCATTATCAAGGGAAAGAATCAAAGCATCCTTATCAGATTTATTACTTACCACATTTTCCTCTTTACTTCCTTCCTTTTTGTCTCCTTTATTTTTCCTAGACCAACAATCTTTCTTCAAATGACCCGGCTTACTACAGTACCAGCAATCCCTCTTGTCTCTAGATTGGGACTTTTTGTCCTTTGATTTTCCTCATGACTTCCCATGATTTCCAGAATTGTTTCCTCTCTCCTTTGTTCTGCCCCTGCTTTCTATATTCAAAACACTGCCTGATGTGGATGTTCCACCTGAGCTTTTCCTATGAATTTCCTCGCTCAAAATAACACCAACAACATCATCAAACTTCAATGTATTCGAACCAAAAACAGAATTGCTAATAGCCATTACCAAGCTATTCCAGCTTTCAAGCAAAGAACATAAAATCAAAAGAGCCCTAACTTCATCAAAGTTTACTTTTACAGAAGTTAATTGACTGGTGATCGTATTAAATTCATTCAAATGATTAGTAACTGGCCCACCTACCATTTTCATATTAAATAAACGCTTCATAAGAAATACCTTATTCGAAGCGGAAGGCTTTTCATATAACTTCGCCAGGGTTTCCATCAATTCTTGAGTTGTCTTTGTTGTAGTAATATTGAATGCCACTGATTGTGCTAGGCATAGACGAATACTGCCAAGAGCCTTTCTATCCAAGATCTCCCAGTCCTCATCTAACATTGCTGCGGGTTTCTTGGTTTTCCCTTCCAATGGCCGCCATAAATCCTTCTGATAGAGATAGTCCTCCATCTGCATCTTCCATAACTGATAGTTCTGCCCATTAAACTTCTCAACCTTCTTACCCTCGTCTGCCATTGCTCCCACTCAACCGTGAGATCTTTCCTACAGACAATAATCAAAACACAACCCACTTTGATACCACTTGTTAGGGTTAGAAATGGCAGATATCTAACAATTAAATGTAGATCTATATAATAAACATAGAAACTAACACACACACAGAATAAATCATAACACAGAGAATTTAATGTGGTTCACCCAATCCGGGCTACATCCACCAAACCGCAGCCATCCAATACTTTTATTATCCAGTGTAAAACCTATTACAATCTTGCGAATAATCACGTTTTTCATCATACAATAATACCCATCCGAACCCCTTTTTAACAAGCTTAGAAGCTTCCAGATTTTAGGGTTCTACAAAATCGGATTTTTCCTTTTTCATTGATTTTTCCCTTTTTCGGTGATCACGCAAAAAAATAGGAAGAAAATACCCTAGCAAGGATAGGGGCCAAGGTGTATAGTATACCATGGGCTATACAGTATAGCATGATCAGTCACCACATACCAACACCCCACACTTGCATTGAGGGGATTTTCGTAATGTGTGTTCCCTTGGTCTCCTTGTGCTATGCAGTGCAACACTTGGGTTTGTGACATGGCTTAACCACCCCCTGTGGATTCAATAACTCTAGTGGCTATATTGGGAATTAATAGGTTGATTTTTGTTGTAACGAAAACCATCTTTGCAACATGTTGTAGGTTTTTTTTACTATTGTGAAGAGTTATGAGCAGATTTTTGTGTGCCTATAGATGACTTTTCAGAATATGTGAAGTTGCACATGCCCTCCTATAAATAGTTGTTGTAGGAGTGACATTATTTTGCAAATTTGAAATCTTATATCTTCATGTGTGTTGCAAACAATCTAATTTTTTAACAAATTTTCAGATTTTATTATTATTATGTTATCCAACAGGAATAAAAAGTTAATTGGCTACAAAAATTGATAATCATGTGGATTCTTAATTGTTGAGTTGTACCCAAATGCCACTCTAGGAAGGGAAAGTCTAGTGATCCAACTCGAAATACTTAGATTTTTTTTAAAGGTGATGGATTGGGTCAAGGCTAAGGGGAAAGGCATGAAATCAAGATTTTAATGTATTTTGATAATTTCCAACACATGATGGGATGATAGAGTACTACATCTAAGAAAAAAATCATAAATGAAGATCCACATAAAGATTTAATAGAATGGTTATAAGTAATAGGTCAAAAAGGGTTAGAGACACACAAAAGGAAAGGGACTCAAGAAAAAATTGACATGGTAGAATTGTATCGCAAGAATTCCTAATTTTTCCATTCAAAGTAAAAAAATAGAATTCCAATATCCGAAAATTCCAAATTCCAAAAAATATTTTGCATCCAAAATATAGGCTTCAATATCTATAGGCCTCAAAATATAAACCCATGATTTTATAGCTAGACTTCAATGGTCCACAATCTAAAAAATTAAAAAAATTAAAATCCTTTTGGACCCAAAATTATATCAATCCCAAATCTAAGCAATCTAAATATCCAAGCAAAAATGCAACAAGTTAGAACACAAAATTTATTTGGGTCCCAAAATCTAGAAATTTGAGAACACAAACCAAAATCCAAATTACCAACATCCAAGAATATTAAAATAAAAAATTCTTTAAGTGAACAAGTCCCAAAATTCAACAATCTAAAATCAACCATCAAACCCAAAAAAGGTTTAGTTTCAAAATGTAGCATGGTGTGTGAAATTTTTTGTCTTGGTTCCCCTTGGACCCATGAAATTTGCATGTGTCCATGATCCCATCATCCCATCCACCCATTCTCCCAACCTAATTGATCACCACAAATATACCCATTTCCACATTTTATTTCATCCAACCTTTCATATAACTACCATACATCCTTCACCCAACTTACCTCCACTATATTCTCCTTGCTAGCACTCTAGGAGAATCCAACTTAGCAATTGCCAAAGATCATGATAACATCCACTAAACACACCATTAGTATAGTCTATATATAATATCAATTCCAAATGGTATATTATTATCTTACTATGGAAGCAGATGCTTGAAACCAAAAATCTAATAATACCAATCGAAAAATAAAAATATTAAAGAGAAAAAAGCATCTAATGATGACAAATATTCCTATGGCACCTTGGCCAAGTACCATGATGAAAACCCATTTTTGATTGTCATATGTAAACCATATTTTTATGTGAATATTACACTTGGGGAAAGTTTTTCCCACTCATCTCATCCATCCTTTACATCCATTAGCCAATCATCCATATCCCACCATTTTATCTTTCTAGTTCATCACATCCACATATCTATCCCATGGAACCCATATATCCAATCCCTCCCCTTTTAACATTTATTATGACAAGGGAACAATATTGAAGAATGCTTTATACACTTTTTATATGCACAATATTTTTCAAAAAATACTACATGGGTAACATATCTAGAGTAGTGGAATTTTACTCCTATGTGACATAGTCCTTAGAAACTATGTCTTACATCCCATTCCCATTTTAATATCAAATCACAATCCTCAATTCCATCCATAATACCTTCCTTCAATCTATCTAATACCTTCACCATTGATGCTAGAATGAGTTTTCTCCTAAATGATTCAAACATCAACCAGTCTTGAATAAAAAATATAATTTTGAAATAGATCAACAACCCTAAATTCTAGATACTCAAACCTTAAATATTACAATCCCATACCTAGTATCCAATTCACATATCCAAATTAAATACACATAATCACTTTAAAATCTAAATCTCGTAGTTATCCAAAAGCACTAGTATCACACACAAAAAAATCTAAAAAAATCTAGCCAAGTAGCCTAGCATATATCAAGAAACATGTATCATCTTGATACCTAGTCTTGCTAAACTTTGAGCCTTATTTAAGTTTCAGTCAATCAATCATCCTTATTAGGGTACATCAATCATAATCCTTATTTTTTTCTTGTTATACATTATTCCCACATCAACAACACTAGCATCATTATGAAATAAAGTAATCATTCTCTTACAACTTGATTAGGGAAAACTATTATTGGCCTTTCCTTTTCATCATGTGTGCATTCTTTCTTTCTTTCTAATATGTGTTTCTTTCATGGATCAAATTTTTTATTCAATCCTTGTGTCCCTCCTTTCTAGCATCATCACAATCCTCCATATCATGGTGCATAAATTCATATGCCTACTTGGATATCAATCTATCATGAATCTGGAACATGGGCATCATGATCCCTTATATTATGGTACATAATGTTGGGTGTTATAGCAAATAATTTTCTCAAAATATTTGGAATATCTTTAATAATTTTGTTGCATGTATATCTCATCAACCATACCCAATCATCACATATCATAACATTACTATTATCCCTCTTATCATCCACACCTATCATATCTATTTGTATAAGTCTTCATAGATCCCTTCCCCTTTACTAACATTTCTACTTCATCTCCATGAATCTAAACCTTCCTACATCTAACCATATCCCCCACTTTTCTTCTATATATTCAAATAAATTCTATTTTATTTATTCCTTATCTCTTTTTACTTGGTTCTCCTTTTGAGAGAACACTTGAATCCTCTCAACCTGCATAATCTCTCAAGATGGCATAAAAAGCTAATCTTCTAACATTATTTCTTCCAAATGACCAAGGTATCCTACCATCAATCCTATCTCACTAAGTATCTATATCTATTTTAGTTGAAAGGACATTGCTTCTTCTAGACATAACACCATTTCAAAGAGAGGAAAAATATAACATCCTAATGACAAATCTAACATCACAACTTTTAGCATCATACTAATCCTCTTGTAACAACACTCATATCCCTATCCACCAATTAATTAGATAAATTATATGTATTGAATTAATTAGTGCTATCCTTTTAGCATCCCCTCCATCATAAAATTAATTAAACAAATCATATTTGTTTAATTAAACTAATTTCCTATATCCCTCTCCACTAGCTAATTAAATAATCTTATTATTTAAATAATTAGTCTAATATCCCAAATCCTAATTTAATATCCCTACTAATAAGCTAATTCATCTCTCATTTATAACTAAAAATTAAAATAAATCCCCATCATCAATCTAAAATGAAATCTAAATTCAATCCTAATCATCAATTTGATCAAAAAAATCCCAGCCATTCATCCCCAACTACCATTTATCCATATTCAAATCAAATTTTAATCATTTTCATTCACCTAGGTAAATTAATCTCAACCCTCTATTCACCAACTATTGTCATTTACTTCCATTTCCCTCCCAAATCCCAAGATTGGGGGGTCTTATCAAACTACCCAATCTTGCAGCCTTATCATGTCATCCAACACACAGTAACATAATAATGGACAAATAATATGAAACATATCTTTATTTCAATGTTCATACACATTTATACATGAAAATTCCTCAAGAACAATTTGATATAGTGATGATTTCAACAAGAAATTAAATTCAAAGATTTTACAAGGGTTTTTAGGCACTTCATGCCTTCAAATCTTCAAGGTCTCTTGCCTTCAACTTCCTTGGATTCACTCCTATTTGTAAATATTATTTTCTCCCTTCATCCTACAACTCTCATGGCTGCCTTGAGAACCTACAAAATCCCTTTTCTCTTCTTCTATTTGTCTTCTCTTCACAAGCTGATTTTTTTGCACTCCTTCTTGTGCTACTCTCACGAGCAACCTACAAGATCTTTCTCCAACCTTGTTTCTATTTATGTGTGCCTCTTAACACCATTAAATATTGTATTTAAAGAGGGTTTGAACTATGTAAAAACCAAAAAAAAAAAATTCAAAATCTTCTGTTTGATTGACCCTTAAAATTCCTACAAAAAAATGAAATAGAACATAGTTTGTTCCTCCCAAAAGTGCCATTAAAATTTGTTGAAACATATCCAATATATTTATTCTATATATTCCTTTGAAAAATGAATAAATTCAATATCCAAGTCATGCTCATTCACCCCAAATTGGAAATTGAAGTCATTAAATTATTTTCCAAAAATCCCTAGTTTCTTTCCTCCATTCTAGGAACCAAAACTGAAAGAATAAGACCAATATAGAATGCCAATAGTCACTTATCTTATGAAAACTTACTTAGGTATCCAAGGTGATAAAATTAGTTAATTTTAATTAGTATTCCTTCAAAATCCCCTTTGACTATGGTAAATTGACCATTTCAACCCTTAGAACCTTGAAATTGCATAATTTTGCAAATCACATTAAACACCTTGCTTGACCTTGATTTATGAAATGGAAATAAAGTCCTCACAAATAAAAAATTCACAATATGCTCTTGAATCTCAAGCCCACACCAAAAATGCAAAAGACTAAACATGAAGGGAAAACATTTTTTTGGTGATGCAGAATTGCTTGTGAGCCCAGATGCTCTTGCATCAGACATGTCGGGTAAGAAGTTTGTGAGCATGGATCACAAAATGGAGTTTATTGTTTGAAACACCCTTTCAAATAGTAAAATATTTGCATCATACTCCAATTCTTTCATAGTTACCCTTCTGATTTTTTCATCCTTCTTCTTTTCCAACATCTTACCAAAACATTCACCATTCTCCTCCTACAACTCTCCATACTACTCTTCTCTCCTCTTATGGATTTGCATCCAGCATGTATTGTCCTCCTCCTCCAAATTATTTCTCCTCTCCTCTTCTACGTCTTGGGATACATTCCACCACAAACTAACCACCTCTAAAAATTCTACCTACAACATCCTCTACAATTTCTACACACAAACATTCAACATCTACACACAACTCTACAACTGCAAATTTATCCTCTACAAAAACATCCTCTTCTACTCTCACTATGAAAGAATAATCACAAATGAAATCAAAATGTTCAAACTAGCTCTTTTTCCTTTGCTGCAACATTCTTCTTTCCTCCATTAACAAGTCTACTAGGCCACTCTTCTTCAACTGCTAAAATCTACAACATTAAGTCATCCTTGTCTTCACCATTTGTAATATCTTGACATTCCTTCACTAAAATCACATCCATTATAGATGCATATTCATTCTCTTCTACCATCATCACTACTACACTTGCATCCTCTTGTTTATTCTTTTCTTCTTCTTTTTCCATTCCTTCCTCATGGCAAGTCTTCATTGCAACCTTATTCTTTCCTTCCTCTTTCAAGATGTTTTCTTATTCATTACTATCTATTAGAATCTTTGCTTCGTATTTTATTCTACCTACACATGAAAATGCATCAGAAAAATTATAGGATTCAACTTCTCCCATATTCTTTTCTTTTTCTTTCTTCTTTCCTTTCATAATACTTTCAAGCTCCAATATATCTAACCTCTTCGACATTTCTACACACTTTTTTCCAATTATCCCAACTCTCTTCCTCTAAATTTATTTCGCTCCTCTCAATAAAAGAATTTTTTATAGCCTTACCCAAGTCCAACCTAATACTCTTCTTCCTTGACATTTCTACAAACACTTGCAACCCACTCACAATTTGCAACAAAACATACACAAAACTATAACTATCCTCTACCCAACAAAGATTCTAGAAGATGTACCTCTCAAAACCCCCTCTACCCACTTTCACACAATGGAGGATGTTTGTACACCTTCTATCTAGCCTTATCTCTATTTGAGAATAGCCTAGATCAATTACACACAACAAATCATCATATCTCATCAAACCCTACCTCTCAAATTTGAAATCCTTCTCTCCACACACATTCTAGTATCATACCTTCTCTGATACTAATTGATATGGTCAAGATTAGGGGGTATTATCAAACTACCCAATCTTGTAGCCTTATCATGTCATCCAACCCACATTACCATAATAATGGAGAAATAATATGAAACATGTCTTTATTTCAATGTTTATACACATCCATATATAAAAATTCTTCAAGAATAATTTCATATAGTGAGTATTTGAACAAGAAATTAAATTTAGAAGTTTTACAAGGGTTTCTAGGCCCTTCAGGCCTTCAAATCTTCAAGGTCTTTGACCTTAAAATTCCTTGGATTCACTCTTCTTTGTAAATATTATTTTTTCCCTTCATCCTACAACTCTCATGGTTGCCTTGAACACCTACAAAATCACTTTTCTCTTCTTCTATTTCTCTTCTCTTCACAAGCTGATTTTTTTGCACTCCTTGTGCCATTCTCACAAGCAACCCACAAGTTCTTTCTCCAACATTATTGATGTTTATTTCTAATTCTTAAAACCATTAAAGGCTGTATTTAAAGAGGGTTTGAACTATGTGAAAACCCAAAAAAGTGGTTTCCAAATCTGTTCTTCGATTGACCCTTAAAATTCTTACAAAAAAATGAAATAAAGCATAGTTTGTTGCTCCCACAAGTTCCATTAAAAGTTTTTGAAACATATCCAATGTATTTCTTCTGTATATGTCTTTGAAAAATTAATAAAATCAATAACCAAGTCATGCTCATTCACCCCAATTGGAAATTGAAGAGTCATTAAATTATTTTTCAAAAATCTCTAGTTTTTTTCCTCCATTTTAGGAACCAAAGTTAAAAGAATAAGACCAAAATGGAATTCCAAGAGTCACTTGTCTTATGCACACTTCCTTAGGCATACAAGTTGATAAAATTAATTAATTTTAATTAATATTCCTACAAAATCTCCTTTGACCATGCTAAATTGACCATTTCAACCCTTACAACCTTGAAATTGCATAATTTTATGAATCACATTAAACACCTTGCTTGACCTTGATGTATGAAATGGAAATAAATTCCTTGAAAATAAAAAATTCACAATATCTCTTGAATCTCAAGCCCACACCAAAAATGCAAAAGATTAAACATGAAAGGAAAATATTTTTTTGGTGAAGTAGGATTGCTTATGAGCCTAGATGCTCCTACATAAAAATTAATGTCATTCAACATTTATCCATCCATTCTAAATTAATCTCAAAACATCCATTCCTCTCACCTCTCATCTGTAACAATATTCATCCATCAACTAAAATAATTAATAGATTATGAAAATGAGAAGAATCCATTCATGCAAGTATATGTTGAAATATTGAGGATTCTCAAGAGAAACCCAACATCAAGAGTATCAAAAGAATATCCCGACACACACTAGGTTTTCATTGGTTCATAGGTTTATAATTTAAGTTTATATTCCTAGGTTGTAAATTGGAGATAAGTGGTAAAATTCAAAGTTGGGCTCATTTTTTTGTGTTTATATTTTATTTCCTTCATTTTCTCACCTTATGCACATATGTAATTACCAACTCTACAAAAGATTCAAGGATCCTTAGATAATTTTTTAGGATGTCATTCATAGGAAAAATCCTTGATCTAATACCACTTGACATAGACCTCAAGTTCTAAAAATTCAATCAAAGATTTTAAAATCAAAACATAGTAACAACACATGTCGAATAGTGGAACATTATAACATATTATAGTTGAAGAATTACAAATAATAATGATCTTTTACAATTCACAAAATTGTCAAGACTCAAAGAATGAGAGATGGTTTTCAATACATTCAATAATGTGCACTTATATACATCCTAATTTGAAATAGAACATATTACAATCTCTCATTGATTGAGATGACCCTCTAAATTTAGTACACCTTTATCTCGTTCATTCAATATGGATAAATATAGAAGTATAATCTTATATTTAATTGGCCCAAAAATATCATGGAGATCATAAAATTAAAATATGAACCAATAATACAAGAATATATCTATCTAAGGGTCCCTTAATACATAAATCATTGGCATAAAATTCTCATGTAAAATATTTGAAATTTGAAATTATATTAGGCATAAATTTTTATTTTTTTTGCATGGAAACCTAAGTTCTTCAAGGAATCTTGATGAAAATTAAATTGTAAATCTTAAAAATGATAGAATTATGTCACAAAAAATTATTAAGATCAAAACATCATTCAAAAGTTACCACACAACTCAAACTATTTGACATGGTGGGAGGATTTGTAGACCCATCTATAAATGAGCATGACAAGAATAAAACAAATGGATACTTATACATTGTTGCAACAACATCCAAGACCTTTGGATCAATATAGAGGAAGGTACAAGCTCTAACTTAAAATACACAAATAGAACCTACAAAATAAAAAAGAAAATAAACTATATTTAGTTGATACACCATTGCTTATAGACTAGGGATGCTCCTACATTGCATTCTTCTAAGGATTTACTAGCAGGATTGAGGAATTGTATTACCAATTAAATATAGATTTTAAATGAAAAAATCAAAGAAATAAAAATTACGCAGATGAGACAAAAAAAATTAATGTGGTTCACCCTTTCCTGGACTACATCCACAAACAACAACAGTCCAATTTATTTAAATTTCTAACAAAATATAAATACAATTAATCTGCAACAAACAGTTGTAACATGTAACATCTAATGCACATGATTTTCACTGCTACATACACTACCACAAACCTAAACTAATCTCTATGTTATCATGCATGACTTGCAGCATCTAACTTCAACTTCATGCAACTGTTTAATTTCCCATGTGTACCTTGTTGTTGGCTCTTCACAAAGCCATGACCTTTCATTTTCATGCAAAAATAAAAATGTTATATTTTGAATAATTTGATAACTATTTTTAATTGAATTTCAATAGGAATATTCCCCCCTACACTTCCCTATTAATTAATTTGGGGGTAAATTGTGCCGACAAAAGTGGCCAAAACGTTAATACCAAAGGCTGATTAGGCTCCATAGACCAACAATGCCCCCTTGTCTTGTACTGATTATAAAGACACATCGAGAAATATCACTAAAATAAATAACTAGTTATAAATATTATCTTAACTCATATACAAATTAATCATATATATTCACAGAATTGAAATTTCTAAAAAAAATTGTAATATAGATAGTGGTTTGATTATACGGGAAAAATAGGTTTTGAAGGGCCCTGAAACCCTTTACAACTTAAGACACAAAATGTTGCTTAAAAGAAACTACAATAAGACACCGCAACATACCAAAACCCAAAAAAACAAAACTAAAAGGGTGTTGTACGAGAGATAAAACAATAAACTAACATCAACACCCAACAACATCAAAACAACAAAATAATAGAAAAAAAATGAGACCCAACAAAAAATAGTCAACAGTCAAAAAGAGAGCAAAACACTATTTCATACTGCTTAAGGTGTTGGCCACCTCAAGCTCCTGGCTCCTATGAACTTCAATCATGTCCAACAGCTCTTTCTTCTTAACTTCAAAGGACTTTTTCCATTCAACAAACCCTCTAACAAAAAGGCCTTTACCATCATCTTTCACACCTTTTTTACCTTTTCCTTTGGTTGAATGCTCTTTCTCTATTAATTTAGAAAAATAAACTTGGTCCTCCGTAAGTTCACTAATATTTCTGAATAGGACTTCCAAATAGTTTGTACTATTTTTCACTAAAATGTGGCTCGCATATAGAAGCTTCTTTATGTCTGCATTCCTATTCAATATCTCAGCTTCTAAACCAACCAATATTTCTTCACAAAGGGATTTGAAGTCATGGAAGGAACCCTCAAGGCCTACAATTATGTCGATCATAATGTCCGACACTGAGCCTTTCATAACATTCTTCGAGTTCTCCTTCAAACCCCTTATTTTAATGTTAACCTTATTAAATTCTTGAAGAGTCCACTTAGCTAACTTAAAAGTTCTAGTGGCCCCAGCCCTAGCCATGTCCAACAACTCGAACATTGAGGTAGAATCATCATCAAGATAAGAAAAGTCCTCACAAAGGGGATTTACCTTTAGAGGCTTTGGCTTAGCACTATTCCTCTCAGCATCCTCCTCATCTTGACCCTTATTCTCATCTTCCAGCTCCACATTGGGCATAGTATGAATCGGATATCATCAATTTGCACTACCTTTTCACCAAAAACCTTCTCCTCACAAATCACCTTTGAATCCTTTGCAAAAACTTTTGAGGCATGGTTCTTCAATTTGGCAATGTGTTTGGACACCCTCCTCAGCTTATCCTTGGCCTTCGTAACTAGCACATTTTCCTACAAACCCTCCTCATTACCTCCACCTTCTGCTTCTCCTTGAACAACAACCAAATCCACATTCCTAGGAGAGGAATCATCAAAGCCCACCTCCATATCCTCACTTTCAAAATGAACAAGGAACTTAGCTTCCCAATTGCTTTTAAGGCTACCCTTCTTCCACTTTTTCAAGGAGGTAGTCATAGGGGATGGGGAACCATTGTCTTCCTCTTCATTCGATTCCTCATCTGCAATGTTGGTATCCGAACTTGACAAGCCAAAAAAATTGCTCAGAATCTTCTCCTTTCCCTAAATAGCAGGGGCTAGGAGAAGAGCCTTAACATTCTCCATGATTAAAAGAATGAGACCTTCATGGAGGACCAGAGCCCTCCTATTTTTCAAATGAGCATAAATAGAAATCTCCATGGAAGATAACAGAAAAACGAAAAAGAGATAAACAAACCATGCCTGAAATGGTTTAAAAGCATGAAATGGTGACCTAGGATAACAGTAAACCTACCTTTCAAGGTCACATAGTGCATTATCACCTCTGGAACATCCACCCATATCTTCTTGAGGGACTTGCGTTCATATCCCCGACTTTCCATCTTAATCAATTTTTTATGCTCATCATCTTTGAAGAATTGGGCCATTGTTTTCTCATTTCCCTTCTTGTCCTTATAAAACTTACAACCAACCATTGACATCCTAGTCACATTAGCAATCAACTCCTCATTTACATCCACTTCCAGGCCCTTTATCTGAAGCTTGCGGTTATTCCAACAAGAAACAAACTCCGTCAAGGCATTTGGGTCATGCCAATGCAACCTTTCTAAAAAAGGTGTGAAATTCCTATGACAGAGAATCTTCAATAGCTTCCTTTTCTTCCTCAGGCCTGCACAAGAGTGCAACTCTATTATGCTTCTATCACCACCCATCTCTTCAAATACTAGAAGAAGAAAAGCCTTGCAATAATCACTCAACCAAATGCTAGTAATTTAAACTAAACCCACAAAGCATGTGAGTCAGGAGATGACACTAAAGATTAAATGTCACCACCGCATCAACTCAGCCCATGCCACCATTTCTCATTAAGATCCTCGCTTTCTCAAGAAGGATAAAGCCCTCCTCTCGTGCACGATACTCAATTAACCTAACAGCCTCATTGGAAAAAAAATCAGCCAATGAGTTTCCTTCTCGGAAAATGTGAAATACGTGGGTCTCTTCGCAAGAACTTAACATGATTACAGTATATTTAATTAAATGTTCCACATTCCAGCTTAGTTGATGAGTGCCACAAGATAATTGATGATATTTAAAGAATTGCCTTCGACCCATATTTTGGAGTAACCTCTATCCACATCATATTTTGTGCTTATAAACGCAGCCTCCACCTGAGCACAGTTATTTGTCTGATTTTCCAATGAGAGTGCCACTATGCATATTATAGATAGTGTTAGAAGTTCACATATTGTGATTTTATTTTGCAAATGAAGATAAACATTTTTTATTTCACTTTGAAATGTCTAATTTTTTTTATGTTGTTTATAGGAAATTTATGTAAATGTGAGTTTTAAATAATTCAACCAATCCTTTTCTCATTAGATAGAGATATTTGACTCAAGTCCCAATATTAAAATTAATATGAGAGAGGACCCAATAATTGAATAAGATGCAATGAATTTAAATGTATTAAGAAGTGAGATACCAATTTTAAATAACAAAAGAATCAATATATAGATTAAAATACATAATTTATTATTTATAAAAGTTCTAGCTATTATGAAAATATGCATGTCATTGTTATCCTCCAAGTTTTCCAACTAAAACTCACACACTTGGAATAATTATTTATTTTTCAACTTTTCAAGCTAATATAATAAAAATAAGGCTATGATTTGATTATAATATCAAAAAGTATAATTGAGTGTCAAGTGTTCATGGATCAAATATGTCAATGTCACACTTTAATATGTCCAACTATTGTTCTTTAGGGTCAAAATATTTAATCAAATATATATTCATTAATCACATCTCTGCATTCACATCCTCCATTAATATAGGTATCTACAAGACACTTAATTGGTGTAAGATTTAAAAAAATGAAATCTGAGCATGATAAATGGAGAATCAAACTTTATTAATAGAGACTTTTTTTGCCCTCTTCATTCAACAAACATAAATTTTATTCAAATTTAAAAAACTGACTTTTTCAGAGAGAAACAATATTAAATTTATGTGAATTACTACAGGTTATTTCTATTCCACTTCTAAATTATTTTTTTGCCATATGATTCTCTCTAGTTTATCCCACTTGTCATTGCCTAAATTTATAATTTTAAAATTGATGGTATAATCTATTTTCTAATTTTACACAGACATACACAAACATATACATGCACATACTTTCATGTGGGTTATTATCTAGCTTTATAATTTTTTAAATTGAAGGTGTATTTATATATTTATATATATATACACACACGCGCACATGGATATATGTAGATGTCTACATAAAATAGTTGTAAACAAATATAAACCAAGTTATTTAAATAAAAAGTAAAGGTGCAAAAATATAATATATAAAATAATTTATATAAAAAATAGAATTGTAGAAAATATTCAAAATATTGTAAATGTTTGCATTAAGTGGTCTAATTTTAGAAATTTAGGTTTCATATTTTGTTATTTTGTTCAACTTTGTTACTATCATTCTCGCTTGTTGTTCTATAGGTTTGAGGATTTATTTGTATATACATTGTTATTGTATATAGATGTCCATATATATGTAGATATTTTGTACACAAAAATATACAATATACATATATAATATCTACAAATACATCTCTATATATTCAAAATAAATTAGAAGGAAATATTTTAGACATTATAAATTCTTGCATTTACCCGCCATTTAACAAAAGATCTATAAATATGCATATATTTCAAAAAATCAAATAGTCGAGGGTTGGAACTATTTCATATAATTATATGCCAACAATCTATAAAAAAAATTATGTTGTAGATATGAATTATAAGTAAATTTACATTTGTACATATTTATGATGAAAATGTATGAAATATTTTAGACATTATAAATATTTGTATTTAGTAGTTGCTAAAGAAAAGATGTGGAGATATGCATAGTTTCATAGATACCTTTGTATTTGTGTATATATTGTATACATACATTTGTAGATATTAAAATACTGCACATATATAATTATACATGTACAAATATTAAATATATACATCTATTTATATATGTACAAAACTTGAAAATATACATATATTTATATATATGCATGTAAAAAATTATTCAAATTCATAAATAGACTATTTATAAATTACCTTTGGGTTCAAAAAAATAATATTTTTTGTATGAATACATTGAAGTTATTTATTTCATATTCAACTTGTTATATGACATAATAATCTCTTTAATTTCATTCTTTTGAATACTTATATGTAAATATAAGTATGTATGGAAATACATTTGTGCATCTTTTGAAAATGATGATAAAAAAAGAACAACATATAATTATGGACAATTTATTACCATATGGGGTTACAAAAAGAACATAATATGAAATTCATCAAAGATTATTGCACATTGGAGTCGGTTTCCCTCATAAAATATTGGAAAAAATAAAATATGGAATATGAAATGAGGGATGTAGATTTCAAACATATATCTATCAAAGCAAATTCCAAGAAGTGGGGGATCTTTTCTAGTAGTTTCACTTTGTGGTTGTGAAAGCTTATGACCAATAAAATAAAGGAATTATGAACCGTTATGATAGATTAGGAGTGAGAAATCATATAATGGTGCATACATGGTAGATATTAGGCATGGTATTGAGTTCATTCAACTCAAAGTCTTATGTGGAAAAATATTTTAATTGAGTCCAAACCCATTGAGAGATGTATTTTAATGAGACCCTGGGTGGAGTATGTTGATGATCAATTTTTTTTTATGAATTTGGCAAGGACAAATAAATGATATTAAGACACAAAATAGTGGTATAATTATGTAAAAAATTAAAAATATTTACATTAAACATAAATATGGCTTTGATAGTTTAAAGAACTATGATGAAATTGGAGTTCAAGTGGGAAGAAGTTGTGAGCTATGAGCCATTACAAGATTAGATTCTAGATATTTTCAACATATTGTGTCCAAAATTAGAGAGTGGATTATTACATTATGTTACATAAGTGTAATGTCTCTTATGCTTGCATTTTGATAGTCTTGTTTTGGACTCAGACTTGTTGATCAATATTTGATATTTTGATTTGAGGTGTTCTCAATATGTTATTTTGTATTGGTACCAAGATCATGGTACACATTTTGCATTATAGTTATTCTTTGATAGTATATTTACTCATTTCTATTGGTTAATATATTATGGATGTGTGTATTGTTACTCGTGTATGGACATTTTCATGGTAGTATGACATTTTGGGTGCATTGATTTACATGTATATGATGTTGTACCCCATTGGGTGATTATGTTATTTTTTAGCTATTATTTATATGTTGCAAGTACACTTGATGTGTGTGTTGATTACGAAGATATATGGTATTTCTCCACATGAATATGTAGGCTCGAGTTATGTCCAACTGTGGTGATAATTGAATCTAGTAGAAGACATGTCATGTCAAAGGAAATTTCAAATTTTGTCCTTGTTGTGAGTTACCAATAATTGCATGAGATAATTTAATGGTTTAATTTCTCTATTGATTGTAAATAGATTTTGATTAGTTAAAAGGTTGTATATTATCTAGAAAAATATTTATGTGATTTGGGAAAAAGGGAAAAATAAGATTTAAATTTATTATGATTCAAATAGATTTTAGGGGATATGAATGTGTATGCTTGATTTTTTTTTACTAAAAGAGGGGTAAAAATTTATTCAATCCAAAAAAGTGCAATACAAAGCAAGGGCGTTACGCTGCCCTATCAATCTCCAATAGTTGGTCCAACTTTTGTAACAAATATGGGGGTAACTAACCCCTTTCCACAATATTCCAATCTTGCAAATGATCAAAAGCCCATTTAGCCAAACAATCTACAACCCCATTCCATTCATGTGAAATATGATAGAAAGAAACAGAATCCAAGGAAGCACACAGATTAAGAATTTGTTTTATAATAATAGCCAACTACCAAGTCACATCCTCTAACTGTTGCCTCTTCAGTAAAGTCACTACCACCTAAGAATTAGATTCACAAATGATTTGTCTCCACCTGAGAGCACAACCACACTCCACAACACATAAAATGGAAAGAGCTTCGATCACATTGTTAGTATACCAACTTGATTTAATCGTTTAATTAAATTTAGCATTTAAGGGATGTTGAATGTTCATTTTTTCTCAATCTCATCTTAGAGGAATATTAAGAGAATAAAAATAAAAGAAAAATATACATTAAAAATACATTCAACAAAGGATAAAACAATTTGAACTTAGACAATTTTGGTTATTCATGTTTTGAAATAAAATGCTCTTCAAAACCATCCTTTTGGAAAAATTGGGAAATATGATTGAATTGGATTGAGAAAGAGTGATAATTGTGTGTGTGAGCTCCCCTTCTTCAAGTTGGGGAGAAATTACAAGATTTCATTGGCTTTTTTAGGTAAATATATATTCCCTTATTTCTTGTGTTCTTTTCATTTAAACCAATGCTCGCCCTTAATGGAGCATAGGACTTCCCTCATATCTTTCTACTTGTAGAATTAGAGTAGGATTAAATTACATTTGATTTTTTAAAATACCATTTTGTCCATTCACATGCCCAAATTTTTCAAAAAAAATAAATTTTGAATTTATTTTCATAAAGTAGATGTTGTCCATATTTGAACCAAGAGGGAATTTTTTTGAAAATTTTATAAATGGGAAAATTATTTTTTTGAGCTCCATTAATGGAGCTTGGGAAAGTTTAATGGTTTTTGCATTTAAAATAAATACGAAAAATTTTCATTTTGAAATTGAATTCAAATGCTTTAGAACGGGGGAATTCATGACTCCTCCATGGATTTTTGTGATAAATATTTTAAAATCATGTTTAAATTTTTTTTTCCAATTTTCATGCTTTATTTTCTATGTCATGCTCAATTTGGTTGACTTGTGAATAATCTAAGATATAGGTGTTAGAGAGTAGTAGGGGAGTGGATTTGACATTTTTTCGGGCTCCAAATTGGCTCAAGGATATCTCATACATGAGAATTTCCTTAATAAGTGACAACTAAAGTTCATTGGGTAATTAAAATAAAATAAGATAATGATTCCTACAACATATCTTGTGTTGCAAGTTGGCTATCATTGATGTCAAAATTTCTATGAAAAGTGTTGCAATCTGGTTGTTTGGTTGCCAGAGTCTTTAAGAAATGATCCGCATTTCTCCATTGATGATGTTTTGCTCCTACGGTTTGGAGGATAGTTTTATGTTGTGTCAAGGCATGTGTGATCAAAGTTTCAAATCGATTGGTTTCCAGAAAGGTGTTTTTAAGAATGACAAATTAAAGATTGTGTTGATTCTATGTGTTTGTTCTTAGAGGTGTAAAGGTTGGCTTTTCATATCTCCGCATTTCAAGATATGGTTGTGTGGTTCAAAAGTTAAGTCCATTGAGATGCGAAGATATTATATACAAATTTTCATGTCAATAATCCTTCCACATAAAAACTTAGAAGTAATAGCATACCAGAATGAGTTAAGGTAGTACAAAGTAGTTCAAAACACTTGTTTGAATGTTTTGCATTCCACCGCTCATGAAGATTTGGCCAAGTGGTTTTGAGGACATGCTCAATAATGTATAAAGTATAATATATGGAAATTTCAAGTCATTTGGTGCTCTACAAATTTAGCTTTCAAAGTGTTAGTGTGATACTATTAGTTATGGAAGCTTAATCTTTATTAGAACATGTGTTTGAATACTTGCGCTAGTAGAAAGTTGTGAAGTTCAATAGTATGAGTTTGTGTCGACACTCCACATGTCTCAGAGTGTCTAAGGTATTAAATGTGATGATATTTCTTATTTCCAATACCACACAATTGTTTCAAGTCATTTTGTGAAGTTATGCTTTTTGTTGAGCCTGACTAAGATATGTCGATGGAGTGTGCCACTAATTAAAGATTGATCAGAGCTTATGGAGTGTTTGAAGGTGTTATATGGGTCATGCCTGTTGGAATATGACTTCTAGTGTTGTCATTGATGGCAACTAAAGTCATTATTCCAATCTACAGATCAGAATTTTCTCATATCGGCAGGCAAAGTAGAGAACAAAGTATTACTGATAGAAAGCATGAAGAACAGGGCATCCGGGTAGTTTTTCAATCTGTATGCTTCACTGGATCATCATTTTGTGTTGTGGATCCCCAAGATAGTTTGTTAAGCATATATGCTACCTTATTGGTAAGTTTTGTGATGTTGCATTAATTGGTGTATGAGCTTGGAGATCCAACAGGATGTTTTTCTATTTATTTGCTCATTGTGGTTGACTTAGTGAATATAGCGTGTCGCGGATGTATAAGGAGTAATTATTTAAATGTTTCTATGTTAGATAATTTTTCTTTGGGTCGTAGCTATAGTCTAGCTGACTTGTGTGGGTGTGGATTAACGATTTTTCATTATTTGAGCCGACATGTGAAGAATATTTTGTATTTTATTTGAAGCCGACATATAGGGATTGAATTCTTGCTATCAGATCTATATGCGAGTTTGAGTAATTCATTTTGATGTATGAGTGTGTGTGTGCGAGTGTGTGTATAGAGTAGAGTAGATGTGTGTGTGAATATTAGATCAGTTGAGTGAATTTTGGTTGTGTAGAAGAGGTTTTTGTGAAGTGAATTAAGGCAAAGCAAAGCAGAAGTGCAAAATTGGATAGAAGGTCCAAAATATGATCAATGTGCTTAATTGGAATTGAAACCAGGAATTTGTAGATGTTATCTTCTTAGTTCAACATTTTTTTTGTAATCCACACATTTTGTAAGGCAGTGAGCTCTAGGCAGTGTGCCTGAATGCATGTGCATTCCCTCTTCTTCATACTTTTAACAGAGTATACAAATTGTGGATTAATCTCCACCGTGGTTTTTCCCCTAATAGGGTTTCCATGTAAAAATCTTGGTGTTATGGTGTTTTGATTGTTTCTTACATGTCTATTTTAGTTTAAATGTTGTGAATGGTTTATGATCAAAATTGAAATTTAAATCTTGTTGAACACTGATTCACCCCCCCTCTCAGTGTTCATTGAGTCCAACAATTTGTATCAGAGCAAGGTTCCTCTGTAGAAGTTTAACAGCTTGAGGTGGATCTTGGAATACAATGGACTCTAGTGGTATTCAACAACAACTTATGGTGACACTTGATGATCTTGATTAGTCTAAAGCAAAAGTCATGGAATTAAAAGAAAATCTTGTGGATGCAAAAAAATTCATTCAATCATTAAAGGATAAAATCAATGAGTTAAGAGAAAAGAGGAAGGAACTTTGTGATCAGCTAAAGCATAAAGAAAATAAAATATTGGAAGATGTACATTTGAATCAAACCCTAAAAGAAATAATTGAAGAATGTGAAAAAATTGCTAGGAACAATGCTACTCAAAAGCTTGAGATGGAATCTATGGCGACGAAGCTAACTAAGGAGATTGAAGAAAGAAAGAAGAATGAGGAAAATTTGGCCCAGTCTTTAAAAGAAAAATCTGAAGAATGCAGCAAAGTTAATAGTGGATTCATTCAACTAGAGATTTAACTACAACAATCCAAAAATAATGAAGAGCTTGAAAGACAGATAATTATTCTCAGAGATGAACTCACTACTACAAACGAGTACAAGGAGAAGTTCAAGATCAATTTTACTAAGCTTGATGACTTGACTAAAGGATAGAAGGATGCAAATGATAAGCGAGGTCTTGGCTATGAGAAAGGTGAAAGCTTTGGATATGAACATAAGGATTCCAGAAAGAAAATTCAGATGAACAAAGGTAGAAGATATCCAGTAAGACAACCCAATGCTCAAAAGTTTAATGGTTACTACTTTTCTTGTAATAAATTTGGTCATATGGCTTCTCAATGTAGAAGTAAAATAAATTCAAGCAGTCCATCATTTCTCCGTCAATGTTTTAGTTGTAATAAGTTTGGTCATAAGTCAATTGAATGCAGAAGTATGTCTGTCAGTGTAAGGAATGTCAAATGCTACACCTATGGAAGATTTGGGCATGTTACTAATCAATGTCGATCAAGAGAAAATCAATGGAATGAATGGTCTAGACAAAGAAATCTGATGTGGTACATTTGCAACAGATTTGGTCACATTGCAAGATTTTGTAGGAACATAAGCATGGATAGAAGAGGTCTGGTATACAAAGGAAGAATTTCACAAAAATATGATAAAGGAAAAGGGAAAGTGATTGTGGCATAAATAAGAGATCAGATGAAGAAAACATGGATAAAGAAGAGTGAATCTAATGAAGGAAATAAGCCCATACTAGAAGCAGCCTTCGTTAATTCCTCCAGAAATTGATCTCATGCCATTGGCCTAGGGGGAGTTTTTCAAGAATTTTTTTTTATCCCCCTATTAGTAGTACACACCAGAATGCAAGAAATTTTCAGTAGTTGTGCTATCAGTCTACAAATATGTCCATGATCACTTATGCAGAAAACCGAGATCTGGAAGGTCCGCAGATGAATTTTTCTCTTGTTGTCTGAGAAAACAGAGTTACTAGAACTTCTAGGGAAAAACATTTAATGTGGTAAAAAGGTTAGGTGCGTGAAGTTATAAAAGGGCATTTGGAACCCTCATTTGTCACCTTGCATTGAAGAAGAATAGAAGGAGAGCCTTTGTAGCATAATTTCAAAGGAGTCAAGTAAATTTGGCAATGAATTCATCAGGTATTTCAATTGCTTGTAGAATTTTGAATTTTGTGCTCGATAGAAAAACTTGTTTTGTACGGAAAGAAAAATGAAGCAAATCAAAGGAATTATGAATCTAGATGAATATAGCAGTAGAAATATTAGGGATGTGAGAAATATATTGTTGGCCAATGAATTGAAGTGGCTTGAAGGTGCGAAACATAAAATTTTGGACATTTGGAATGAGTTTCCTTATTTTGACAACGCAGAAGTTGTTAGGTTTATCTTGAACAAATTGAATGAGGATACTCTTATTTTGGATAAACCCTATCTCATTTTGAAAGAAGTGATTAGGAATTTAACTGGATTATGCAATGTTGGGGATATTCCAAAAAAGAAGTTGATTTGGAACAAGGAAGTCAAAACCCTAACTAAAGAGACAGGAGATCAAAGGGCTCTAGTAATTTTGACAATCAAAGATCCGATAACAAGATACATTGCACATGGGATTTCATACAAAATTTTCTTTAGAAACAGGGAAGGTGCAACCTCGATAGGTGCAATTTACATATCTCGTAAAATGATAATGGAGGATCAAGACTTGGACCTGTGTAGTTTGCTAAAAGATCAATTGATAGAAAATGTGCAACTAGCAAAGGATGCAGATTACTCCTTCAGGTTTGGTACTTTTATCATAGGTATCATGATGTATTTTCTGAATTGCTTGCCTCAGAATGATAATGTGGTATGAAAGTAAAATTAATCGATTTGTAAGCAAATTTTTGAACATTCTAATACTCTGGAAAATTGTGAGTGGGTTTATGCAAATTTCTTTAGAAAATTGTTGGGAAAGTTTGGAGTAGTTAGCATTTCCATTGCGGTAAAAGCACTTGAAGTTGGATCATCTTCCAGTAAAATAGAAAGGAAGCAGAAAAGGGAACTAGAATTTGCTGATGACACTCCTCCGACAAACAAGTCTCCAAAATTTGAAGGAAAAGGTAAAAAATAGATAATTATGGATATACCAGATGAATATTCTGATGAGTACACTCCAAGGGATGACCCGGAATCAGTTGAACTAGATGTAGAAATGGTAGAAGGAAGTGAAGAAGAAGGTGCTTTATTCAAAACAAAGATACTGCAGATTGTTCAAGAAAAAGATGGGATGCAGAAGATTGTTGATAAATGGTTAGACAGACCCTCATATGAGCAGGACCTGATTGAGAGCACTCTAGGCAGTTACTTTGTGCATAACAATATTGGATTGGAAAGTTTGCAAAATGTACTTCCTCAAGAGTTGATTAAATGTATTAGGGAAACTATGGCCTTTGAATCTTAGGAAAGGAAAGAGGAAATAATTCTACATTTGAAGGAGTAGTTCAGGTTATCCCTTACCAAGTTGAAAAGACAAATGAATTTGTTGAGGTAGTGCATAAATTCAGCAAATAATATTTACAATGATTGTCTCCGTTGGCCTCATGTAGTTGGGAAATACAAGGACAAGCTGGAGCAAATTGAAAGTGAGTTGAACAAATTGGTCAAGATTATAACATGTTTTAGGACTAGGAAGGTATAGTAAAGAAAATGATTCATGAGTTGCAGACTGAGCATGCAAAAGTTCACTTTTCCAGAAACACCCTTGTGGACACTTTCTAGAAAGTGAAGGATTTAACTGAATCCAAATTGGAGTAGCTAATTGAGGTTCTGAGGAAAGGAGAAAAGTTAGAAGAAGCGATTACAATTTTGGAATCCCTCATCCAGATCATCAACTGGACATCATAAAACAACAACTTGATCTTAATCATAGGGATTGCAGTAAATGCCTAGAAGAAATTCTTCCAGAAATGAAAGATAAGTACAAAATCATTTTCTGACTTGTGCAGTAGTTGTAGTTCTTCAAATTTTGATCCTATTTCTAATTAGCAAAGGGGGAGAGAGAAAGCAGTGAAATTTTGTCATTTATTTCAAAGGGGGAGAGAGTTCTATGGAAAATGCCTTGTCATTCCAAGGGAGAGCAGTGTTTTGAAATTTTGAATTTTGGCAGCATAATCTCTTGGTTTCGACACTTAGTCATTTTTCACTAAGTGTTGCCATCAATTCCAAAGGGGGAGATTGTTGGAATATGGCTTCTAGTGTTGTCATTGATGGCAACTGAAGTCATTATTCTGGTCTGTAGATCAAAATTTTCTCATACCGACAGGCAAAGTAGAGAATAGAGTATTATCAACAGAAAGCATGAAGAACATGGTATCTGGGTAGTTTGTTGATCTATATGCTTCACCGGATCATCATTTTGTGTGGTGGATCCCCAAGATATTTTTTTAAGCATATATGTTACCTTATTGGTAAGTTTTGTGATGTTGCATTAATCAATGTACGAGCTTGGAGATCCGGTAGGATGTTTTTCTATTTATTTGCTCATTGTGGCTGACTTAGTGAATATAGTGTGTCCGGGATGTATAAGGAGTAATTATTTAAATATTTCTATGTTAGAGCATTTTTTTTTGGGTCATAGCTATAGTCTAGCCCACTTGTGTGGGTGCACATTAAAGATTGCTCATGATTTGAGCCGACATGTGAAGAATATTTTGTATTTTATTCGAAGCCGACATATAGGGATTGAACTCTTGTTAGTGGATATATATGCGAGTTCAAGTAATTCATTTTGATGTATGAGTGTGTGTGTGTGAGAGAGTGTGTGTATAGAGTAGAATAGATGTGTGTGTGAATATCAGAAGATCAATTGAGTGAATTTTGCTTGTGTAGAAGAGGTTTTTGTGAAGCGAATTAAGGCAGAGCAGAGAAAAAGTGCAGAATTGGACAAAAGGTCCAGAATCTGATCAATGTGCTTAATTGGAACTAAAACCAGGCATTTGTAGATGTTATCTTCTCATTTCAACATTTTTTTGTAATCCAAACATTTTGTAAGGCAATGAGCCTTCCTTATTTTGAGCAGTGAGCTCTAGGCAGTGTGCCTGAATACATGTGCATTCCCTCTTCTTCATACTTTTAACAAAGTATATAAATTGTGGATTAATCCCCACCATGGTGTTTCCCCTAACAGGGTTTCCACATAAAAATCTTGGTGTTATGGTATTTTGATTGTTTCTTGCATGTCTATTGCAGTTTAAATGTTGTGAATGGTTTATGATTAGAATTGAAATTTAAATCTTGCTTAACACTAATTCACCCCCCCTCTTAATGTTCCTTGAGTCCAACAATGTCGACTCATCTGAAAGAGATGCAAATAATTTCTTATCATTCTTGTGTACCATCATTGGATGTGAAGGTCGACATGTTACAAGATACATTTTCTTGTTTATGGCCAACCTAATTTATTTTTGCAACTACTTTAGATAATGTTCATAGAATATCGAAGGTGTGAAGATTATTTAGGAATAGTTTAAGTGTGTGTTGGAATCTGCAAGGCATGTTCCTCTTCCTAGTGGTGTGTGTATTATTTTGGGTCTTTCCCTCTACACATTTCATATTGTTTTTTTTATCTTTGATCGACTTACAGATGTAATATTCCTCATTGTAGGTTGAAATGTGAAATGTAATCAATGTATATCAGGTATAAATTGTAAACCTAGTTGATCTAGGGTGTAGTAGTAGTGTGAAATGATGATAATTGTGCAAGCAACTGAAAGAGAAAGAGCAGTTGTGGCAAGTCCTATCCAATTTCATCTTGATCATATCTTTGTGATAGAAGGGAAGCAAAGAATTGTGCTTGATTTTTTGTTGGAGGTAGTGAGCCAAAGGAAAAACTTCTTAATTGCTAAAAGCAGTGAGCTACTAGGTAGCTAAGAAGACATTTGTAGAGTTTGTAAATTAGAATTGCAATTATCAAAAGGATTGAGCTTAATTTTTAATTTCAGATAGTCGAAGGACTGTCATTCGATAATCATTCCTTAGTGTGTGCTCAGATCAGGGAGTTGTAGCTTCCTTAGGAGTGACCCTAAAACTATAATAAAGGAGTTGTAGATTCCTTGGGTTGTATCCCTAAAAAAAAGTTGTAAATTTTGTTCATCTCATGAGGCTAGATTAGTACAATAGATCCTAACAGCTTTTCACATCGTGGTTTTTCTCTTGTGGGGTTTTCCACATATATCTAGTGTTGATTTGTTTTGTGCATTGTCTTCTTCTTTCATGTTCTTGCTTATGTGATAGAGTTTAAAGTATCTATTTGTTTCAAAGGGTTTTAGATTTGAGAGAATATTGATTCACCCCCCTCTCATTATTCTGGTGTGTTCAACATCTTGAGCACTCATACAAGCTTGATATGAGCATAGAAGACATGCCCACTCATGGAACATTGATGTTTGTTGATTGAGTAACTTCATCTCTTTTGAGAGGTGTACTTGATCCTACTTAGCTGATACCATAGGTAATGCAATGAAACTCTCTACTCCCTCTCTAGGTTCTTGTCCTTGTGGCCACTAGAGTTGTAAATGATGATAAATTCTACCCTTATCCTTCATGTGTTAATATTGAGTAACTTTTGTGTGTTGTGCATGTTGAGTGTATACTTCATGTTTGGTGTGTGTGTAATCCTTACTCCCAAATGTTTGGTGTGAGTGATTTTGTCGCATGTGTGACTATCTCCTAGTATAGTGGAGTGGATCTAAGGGTACTACATAGTTAGATGGTGTGGAACCACCATTGGGGACTATAAGATATTGGAAAGAGCTTGGGATTTCGATCAAGTTGGAAAGAAAAGGCTTCACAATTATTTACTTCATTGTTGCATATTATTGTAAAAAATTGTTTGAAGGAAATTTGAGTCCTCACATCAATATGCAATTTAATTACTAAAACTCCTTAGTGGATGGATTGTAAACTAGCCACATAAGTGGTGTCAATATCATATATTATTTTTTGTGTTTTGGTATTGGAGTTAAAAGCGTTGTGATCTTGTATGCTCCTTAAAATTATTATGGTTTTGGATAAAATGAACTTAGAGAATATTTATTTTAGGTTTTAAAAATAAATTCAATTTTATATAGCATGTAATTAAACATTGAAACCACTATGTTCCTCTCTTGTGCCTTAGTATGTTGGTCATATAGTTATGCCTTATTTACAGGTTTTTTAAGGTCCTTTTGTGCAATCTTGGGTTGTGCAATAGGTGTGGGACACCTTCCCCCTTATATTTTGTATCTTTGGATCTACGTTGGGGCCCCTTTAGTGCTCCTCATCCCTTGGGAGTTATCTCCTTCATGGTATAGTGTGGTGTAATATTGCGTGTCTAGGACCACTCTGATATCTCAAATTTTTGTTTTGTTTTTAAGTGTTTTTTTCATAGTTTTTATTTCCTTGTGGTCCTTGAGTGGTGTACTTGTCCTAGAGGTCATAAATGGGCTTTTTTTTTCTCACTGGTTAAGACACCAACATAGGAATTAGGACTATAATATATTTTAGGGACTCTAGCAACACAATAGGACACCATCATAATTGTTGGACCTCTACATAGATATTGGACACCTATGTACTCATTCTAGGGTCCCTCTAGCATGGTTTTCCACCTATGTGCTAGTGTCCTCTAGATGTGTTGTATTCCTCTAGCATGTTGTGCCCTTCTACTCATCGAACAATGAGTATTTGTATAATCTTTTGGAAAAACTTTGTGAACAAAATTTATTCCCATGGCCTTGTGAGTCTCTTACGTTTTCTATCTCATCAATAGGTGTCATCATTAAGAATTTATGTCATTTTTTGTATTGGGAAACATGCCCTTGAATGAAATCAAATCGTTATATTCTCTTGTATTAAGGATCTTATATCTCCTAGTGTTGCCTAGTTTGGTAGAGGTATAACCCATGTGTTAGAGGCCCCTTTTTGGGTCATAGTCCTCTTGGGTTCTAATATGTTGGTTTATAGTTATTAGTCTTCTACTTGTGCCACGTTATGTAAGAAAAAATAATATCTTTTTTTAGTGTATCCTTGTGCAATATGATACCATTGTGTCATGTGTGTAGTGTTAGTGTGTTGTAAAAAAATATGTTTTCCAAGCTAATTTCCTTGGGTTTTTGATGGGGTATTATAGTAAGTGTAGTTAAAAAAAAAAAATCTGCCTAATTTTATCTCTTTAAATCTAAGAGGCATATGCAAACTATATTACTAATTATTATGTTGGGGCATGCATGACTAACACAAGAAAAAATATATTGATAAAAGATTTATTTCTTAATTAGATATAATATTTTATTATAACCATCCTAGGGAATATTTTCCAACCAATAAGTTTCTTCTTATTTTTTATGAGCATGGCATTGGTAGTTATGCCACTGTCAAGGAAATTGAAGAAGCTAGAGATTTAGGCATTGATCTTCTCACCCTCTCTACCCCTACACATGATGTTCAATAATTTTTATTTTTTTTAGACTGTAGGAATCAGGTAGCACGACCCCCTATAAACTGCAATGCACCTGGTAAACTTTTTAACGTGACTGGCGACGCTGGCGCGACACGCCCTCCAATACCATAGGGGTGGGGGAGACTAGACCTCATAACCAACCTCCTGTAACAAGAAATATTTATCCAACCGAGCTAGGGCCCCAACCCCCATGATGTCTAATAATTAGGCATGATTATGTTATCTCAATTAAATATTTACTCAAAATAATAAAGGATAGTATGGATGGCCAAACATATTGAAATTAGATTGGAGGGAAGAATTGTTTATACTTTCAATTAGGGATTTCAAGCTTGGAATTTCTTAGTGTAATATTAAGGTAGTATTTTAGAAAACAAACAACTTTTTGTTATATCTTGGTTCAATTTAAAAATATATGAGGTCAAGTTAGACCTCCCATGTAGATGAGGAAGGATAGGTGGTAGTTGTTCAAAACATACTACCACTACCTAGAGATGAGAATAAAAAATGCATGAATAATTAGAAGAGATGCATCATGATAGTAAATAATTTTTGGAAGGAATATTAGAATTATCAAATGAAATGAATATGTTGATAAAATAAATAATAGATACTTAAGAATCATACACAAGAAACACAATTTTATAATAGGAAAAACCTAAATGATAAGAAGTTAACATACATTGATGAGTTAATTTTTTTCAAATGTTACAAAATACAAATTTAGAACCTAGAGTAAAAATTCTCCCCCTCCTTCCAAATGACCTCTCTCAAACATCTCAAAATATTCTCCTTAATTCTCCTAGAAATAATACTCCCTAAAATATGGGGAGTGAAAGGTAAGGTAGGTAACTCATGTATGGTATGTTTCACATTTCCATAATAGATATTAGAATTATTGAATAAATAAATTAATATTTATAAGATAAATCTTAGTAAATATTAATTAATTAAATGGTCCTTCTAAAAAATACATGTTTATAACATAGCTATACTATAAGATTTTACATCTTATATTGGATATTTTTAATTGTTTATTAAGGTCTATTAGAAGACATGATCTCTAATAAATATTTTCTCGAAGACTCTCCTTAATGTTTATAGAGGGTATATCTTGTCATTTTCTTTTCTTTTAAAAAAATAAATAAAGTTCTTTAGTAACATAGAACTTCTTTGGAAAAATATACAAAAGGGATAAATTTATGTCAAGATGAGATCATGTATTTGTCATAATTTAAATCTAGATTCCTCAATGATGAGCTTATAAAGAAGTTTTTATAAAGATATAGCAGAGCCCAAGTCTCCTAGAAATAATCTCCCTTGAGGTTCTTTACATAATGTATGCATGTCTTATATGTATATATGTACATGTATGCATGTATGTATGTATTCATGTATGTATATTACAATGATTTACATGTGGAGGAAGATTTATACAGAGATTACATAGTTCTTAAAGGGCTTATATAAAATAGGAATGCACTAGGAGGTGAAATTGACATGTACACTCCTCAATGACAACTCCTTGAGGCTGAGAATTTTTATAAGTTTGGAGAAAATAACACTCTAAAGATGTTTAGTAAAAAAATCAATGCTTTGATCTTCTATTGACATAATTATAAATTAATATCTCCATCAAGAATTTGTTTGTAGATGAAGTGGGCATGTACTTCAAGGTGATTTTTCTATTGATGTTGAACTATATTTTTTGCAAGAATGATATAACTTTAGCTATCACAATATAAGATGGCAACATTAGTGGTATCCATATGAAGTTCATGTAGTAGTAAATTAAGCCATAATGATTATTTAGCTATTTATGTGACATTTATATGTTCAAATTCTATAGATGAAGAGCCATAGAAGATTATCTTTGTAACTCCATGTGATTAACTATGTATCAAATTTATAAAAATAACAAAAAGGATATTTTATATCAAGATAATATTCTACATACTCAACATCACAATATCCATATAAATGATCATTTTTAGAGTAAGAATAACAATTTTTCAATGTTGAACATATAGATCCTACATGATATGTGATGTGATTCCTACTATATAGGTAATATCTAGTCAATATATAGTGAGATAATTGAGGCTTCCAATTAGTTATTTATGTGGCAGGGTTAAACTTTTCACATGAAAGCTATAGATCAAGTTTGATACCTACCTCAATAGGAATAGAAATAGGCTTAATATCAGTCATATTGAGTTTTATGAGTAGATATTGAGAATATTTTCCCATGATGCCATAAGAGAGTGATGATATTATAAGATGAGTTTTATGAGTAGATATTGAGAATATTTTCCCATGATGCCATAAGAGAGTGATGATATTATAAGATAGAAAATCCTACACAAAAATGTAAAAGACATAAATTAGTGATCTCAAATACATGATTAATTTTTTTTAATATTTGTTAATTAAGGAGTTAAGAATACTCATGATGAATATGTTGTCCATGCATAATACAATTATAATGATATGACCATTTTCAATATTGGAAAAGACATCATTGTTAGAGTTGTATATAGAAAAACCAAAGATTAAGGAAGAAATCATTTTTTTTGCATATCAAACTTAAGGAGCTTGTTTAAGGTTATAGAGAGATTTTGTATGTTTACAAAAATAAGATTACTTGTTTGAACATTTGAATAATTTTGAACATTTTTAATAGTCATTTGATATATCTCCTAGTTGTATAGAGTTGATAATGTAAGAAACATATGTATCATGCTCATTTTTTGTATAGTTACAAAAATATCATCTTAATCCATGCCATGCCAATGATAAAATATTTAGGTGTTTAATCTTTTTTTTATACTTGTTGACTTCACCTTTGGAACTATATTTATTTTTCTATTACAAATAAAAGTTTATAATAATTATTATAGATGGAGCAAGGACAAGGTTACCACTTTTATTTTTAATTAGAGAAACATATTCTAATTTTGTTACATCTCTCCATTTACTTGATTTTCCTCTTGAATTTTTTTTTTAGATTTCATATAAGGACACAAAGGTAAAGTATGTTTATTGAATTTTCGTCATTTTTTTTATAAAACAATATTTATTTATTTTTCCTTGAACCCACCTAGGTCTCTTGCTTTAATCTTTAGCAAGATATTTATTATCAATTTCATTATTTAAATTAACTTCTTCTAAAGAAGGTTTATAATATCTCATTTTTTAGATTGAAGAGAAGATATAAGTTTTTCACAAATGTCAACATTTTAAATTAATATGATATCCCTTTTTGAGGAATCATTTAATCTCAAACCTATTTTATTTCCTCCATATCCTACAAATATTTTATATTTTGAAATTAAAACAAAGGTAGGACTTCCAAAATTTCTCAAGGGAGAGACATTTGGATTTCATTTGTATGGATGTATAAAGTTTCGAGGATTTTGAAGGTACCAATTTAAAATGCGAGTAACAATATTCATAGCTTCAACTCATAAAAAATTAGTTCTATTAGATGATTGTATTATTAATCTAACCATTTCTATGATGGTCTCATTTTTAATTTCAACTACACCATTTTATTGTAGAGAATATGGAGTTGTTAATTCACTTTGACATAAAGCTCAAAAACTTCTTTATTATTTATATTTGGTTATATTATTTAATTTTAAGATATTTATTTTAAAATTAGGTTATTTTCAACTAGGATTTTTTCTTTGAATTTAGAAAGAACATCAATTTTTTTAAGGTAATATGTCCAAATAATGGAAGTTAGGCCATAGAGGGATCCACTTAGTGAAGGGACTCGAAAATGTTCTATTAGGTCACCATGGATTAATTTTAAGGTTGTAGATGATATTTTTACATGAATTTTGTAAATGAAATAATTTTATTTACGTAGTAAACATCCTTCACATGTTTCTAACTTGATTTAAATTTTTTGTAAACCTATCACTAGATTATGATGAGCCATATCATTTAAGATTCTAATATTTAAATTTTCTAGTCTTTCATGTTGGAGTAAATAGTAAAAGCACTTAATTTAATAGTTACATTAGTTAATTATTATAGCCCTTTTACTTTATTCACTTAAGATAAACTTAGGAGTGATTTATTATTATTAGATTGAGCTATAATTAGGTCATGTTATCTCATAGAATAGGATGAGGATGCTTTCTTGCAAAGAAAGTTGTTGTTGCACCAAAATTTTGACCTGTTAATGCTTGATATAATTGCCAAAGTTAATGAATCCATGGGAGGCGGTTAAGCCATGTAACGAACTCGAGTGTTGTATTGTATAGCACAAGGAGACCAAGGGTGCACACCTTGCAACAATCCCCCTAGTGCAAGCAAGGGGTTTGAACCTGTGACCCAAGCTCTAATACCAATTATTGCAAATGCAGGTGTCGTTGCACCAAAAGATTGACCTATTAATACCTAATACAACTGTCAAAGTTAATGAATCCATGAGAGGTGGTTAAGTTGTGTCACGAACCCAAGCGTTGCACTACACAACACAAGGAGACCAAGGGAACACACCTTGCAACACACTTATCATGATCTAATTTAATCCTCACCTAGGGTTTCATTTATGGTTTTAATTTTTCTTTTTATAAGCATTCATTTGTATAATTGTAATCAACAATCCATGTTAATTCAATGCACATACAATTTATTTTCTAGATCAATCATTCTATCAAGGTTTCATAAGCATGGTATCTTCTTTTTCTCTCTCAATGTGATAGGAATTTTGGGTGAAAGTATTTTTGGGAGATATGGGGTTCACTATCAAATCCAACATGGTATTAAAGCACTACATCTACAACTTCCATCCATTTTTTGAGAGATCCAACCTTGAGGGAAAATTGGCTCATCCTAGAGTGAAATGGGCATCCTTATTGTCTCCAAAATGACCAAAAACTCTAAGAATGCCTATCAATGTATAAGTTTTTATATCCACGCAATATTGTACCGACCTCCACCATTATTCTTGCTCTTTGTGCTAGTACGACTTTAAAAATTTCTATTTTTATTCTTTTTTCAGTTTTAATTAATAAAAAGGAAAAAAGAGGGGTTTAAGTGTTGCAGGGTACGAATTGTACCCTATTGCAACCTTTTTGTCAAGCTTGTACCATGCCCTGAGTGATAATATTTTCCCCACTAGTGGTACTTTTAAATCAATCATCAATGACTATTCTATCCACCAATGGATTTCATTTTGCCAATCAACTAATCAACATTCTCAATGAACCCCTCAAAACTCTAACAAACTTTTAGGAACCCACTCTTGACATATGTGAAACCCCAAACTATGTGCAAATTTTTTTGGTAGGACAATTGGTGCAGTCATAGATGGAGGGTCCAAATAGAATTGTCCACCCGTGCAGCTTAGAGTCAACATAGGACAAATAACACAAGAAAATATTCTACAAACATAGATCTTTATTGAATTGGCAATCTGACATGTATCATATACCTCATGGATGAATAATCAAAGCTCACAGGCCTACCACAAGGGTATTCAACATTACAACTGGTCGAAGGCCTTATTGCAGCCCCTTGATGGGGTGATGCACAATTTCTAAACTTTGATCATGAAATTCTAATTTAGCTACTAATGATTGATTGTAATGAATTAAAAATGATCTTAAATATGATTCTCCAACTCTAAAAAAGGTTTGTGTCAGCCTCAAAGGTTTACAAAACCCGATGAATGATCAAGTGTGTAGGTTAGCCTTAAATATGAAAGATAATCCTTCATGAAATGAAATGAATTACAGATCTCCAAGATAGATCCCATTGGACCCAAAATGCTTGTATGATTGTAACACCCCTTTGATTTGCTATGTTTTCTCTGACAGTTCTGATTCTTTAATAGACCTTATTTTATGTGATTGTTATTCTATCGCTGACAGTGGAGCGATGATAGACTATATTGATGATACAGTATATGCATGGTGATTATGTTTGTATGTTTGCATAGATGCTTAGTTGAGATGACATTGCTATATATGCTCATTGTAGTTTAATTGATATTTTATCTCGTCAGTTGATGTGACATTGTATTGGTGAAGAGAACGGTATTGCATCACTCACTTGCAAGTGCCTTGTGATTTCCATGATTCTCTCTTCACAGTGTGTATGAATTATTATCTGTATACATGTACGACTTTTGCTTTTGTTGTAGGTTTGCAAGTACAGGACAATAGCTTCACCTAGTTTCACAGGTCTGAGTGTGTCCACTACTCAACAGTAATATTGGGAGATACTAATGGGCTACCTAGTCATACCTTCACCCTAGTACAGTGTGTCATCAGTTTGAGTTTTGGTCTTAGCGTTATCATTTTTGTTATGGGTATTTTATTATTGTGCAAGTTTAATTTGGTAGATTAAATGTGTATTTGGTTTAAATATTTAATTAATTGAATTATTGTTGTGAAGGCTTTAGAATAAATAAATAAATTAATTTAATTTAGTTATGTTGTTGAGTAATTTTTATTATTAAAATAAATGGTAATTAAATAAATAAGAGTATTTAAATTGGTTGCAATTAGTAAATTGTTTTATTTTATTTAAATGCATGTGTATTGGAAAATATCTTTGGTTGTTGAGGGAAAAGATATTTTGTTGGGGTAACTGTGAGTTAGAAATTTGTTATCTTATGGTTGTAAATTGAGTCTCAGAGAAAGAATTGGAAAGAGGGAAGAAAGTTGCTTCACGGGAAGAGTTTTGGTTTTTGTTGAAAAATTTGTTGAGGAAATTGTGGATCTCTCAGAGGTTTTTTTTTTAGAGTCTTGTTGTAGAATTCTTGGTTGTGGTATTGTTGTGTTTTCTGGAAAGAGGAAATTGTATTGGAGGAAGCTTTGGCTACATTGGAAAATCGAAGCTATAGAGAAGCTCAACAACTTTTCTTGAGGCAACAGTTCTTTTGTAATAGGTTCCTTTATTGTTTTTGTGAATTTTGAATTGAAAAGTGGTTTTTATTACTATAATGCAAGTTGGAAATGTTTAGGAAAAGATTTTCTATACTGTAGAAGCTCTTGTTTTCTTTCTTTTAAAAGATTGTCGTGAAAGTTGAACCTATGTAGAAAACAATTAAAAATCCTTTGTGTAATTTGTTCAATTCGAAATAGATTGATACAAAAGGAATTATAGATCTCTGTAGAAAATCATTATTTTGTTTGGTTTCCCTATTTCTTTTAATTATCTGGGAAAATGAAATTTCTGAGTTTTTCTGTAGAAAACTTCTTCTGTGTAATTTATTTGCTCAACTTGAACCTGTGATTGGATTAATTACATATAATATATATATACATATATATTAAAATATATATGCATACATACATATATATATATTGTGTCAATTAAATAACACTGTGAATTTATTGAGAGGTGAATTCAAAGAATCATCGTACAATGGAATACTACATAGTAGTCTTTTTTTTTTTAAATGAATGTTAATGTTTGGGGGCCAGGGGATTGAAACCCCCAGCCGCACCCGATTAGGGGTGCGTTGTTGTGTGCAGTGCTCCCCACACCCACGTGGGGGAAGTTATGGCCAGGGCAGAGCCCTATGCGTGCGTGTGTATTATGCTATGTTTTTTTTACTATTTGGGATTTTGATTTATCATGTATTATATATATATATATAATATATGTTTTTAAAGTTAAATGTATTCAACATTATTTAATAAATAATATGTTTATTATATTTATATATATATAGTTGTATATATATATATAGATATATTTACATATAGTTATTTAGATTTTTTTTTTTAGATAGTAAATGATTTATTTTAATTAAATATTAAATGGGTAAGTGCATGTAAGCACTAGTTGTATTTTTTTTAATGAAGTGATTTTAATTAGAAGATTGGGATTTGTCTATCTATATTTGTGGATTGGGAAATTGAACTTTTGTTTTAATCGTTATGGAATTACTGAATGAAATTATATTTAAATGGTGCATTTTAATAGGCGAAATTGATTGTAATGGATTTAGGAAATCCAAAAGATAGCATTTGTTAATTGCATGGTGTTGTGTTTATTTAAGCACGTGTTTCTATAATTGTGTACTGGGGGGAAAGTATTTTTCATTATGTGAAATGAAGTCTTCCAGAGTTGTAATTTGTGAAAAGGGGTTTGTTGTAACAATGGTTCGCCCTTTGAGTTTTCTTGGGTAGTGTATGTTTTGGATTCAATATTGGACATCCGTAGAGATGTTTTACCTTTTGAGGTGTATTGGTTATTGTGATCAGTTTTAGTACTATCTACCCTTAGCATGTAGTTTGAGTTATGTGTTGTCGATAGGGGAGTGGCTTTCAACAGGGGTCGAGGCACAAAGTGGACCCAGGACAACTCATGTGGGAGTTAGTTTAATCAAGTGGAAATTAAATAATCTATATTAGGGATAGAGTAGCTTTATACATTAACAAGATAATTTAGCCTCGCTCATTGGCTCAAGGGCTTGTATGATACTTGAGATGAGTCAGGAAGAATTGGAATGGCAAGATCGTTATCTTGTCTTCTTGAAAGATAACCAATTATGCTCTGGTGTGCATGTGGGGCCAGGTTCATGAGAGGTTACCAGGACAACCCTAGAGGGCGGCTGGGACCTAGGAAGATCTCCTTTGGACAACCAATGCAACCTTTGTGATGACACTCCTATGACAACAGTCGGTTTATTTGTATTGTGTTTGTAATTGATTTAGTGATTCTAGAAGCAATGTGACCATTGTCCTTGTTACTTGTACTATGATTATTTTGTATATTGCATGTGTCTAGAGGGAGTAGGTTTGTCTTGGTTACCTGTTACTATCTCCTAGCATGGGGTTGGTCCTACGAGTACCATATGGTTGGGTGGCGTGCTTCTTCACTGTTGAGTTCTCTTCTTGTTTGTGATGGCAAGATCTTCTTGTTCAAGGAGCTCGTGTGGTTCTCTGGAGTTACTCTTCTCTTTCTTCTTTGTAACTATGGATCATTATGTATAATTGTAATACCTCATTTTTATTGAGGTGAACCTTTTTTATGTAATTGTAATAATATTTATGATCTATTCATTATTGGATGTTATCTGGTGTTGTATCTATGGAAATATGCTCATTACATTTCTATGAGTTAGTTTTATCTTGCAATGATTTAATGCTTTGTTGTATGTTGTATCTTGAGTTTAATATTTATATGCTATGGTTGGTTTAAATTTTATAAGTAATGGTGATCACATGTAGATGTGTTGCGTAGCCTAGAGGGTGTATGTGTTAGAGCAGTTTACTTCACTCATCTTTGTTACTCTTTTTAAGAAAAAAATTAGTTGTGCTTCCGCAGTGTGCATCATCCTCTAGGTTGTGGGACAAGGTTTTACAATGATACTCTATTAAGCTTCACATGCTCCAAAATAGGTTTGCATAATGAAATCTAGACCGGGTCATCCCCAAATGCTCTAATTGTGAATTATAGTGAAATTATAAGAGAAATAAATTTTGGTAGAGAAATGAAAATGATTTGAAAGTTGGATATGTTGTAGATGACCTCATGTAGATCTTATATCATACTCCATGAGCTGAGAAATGATAATGTGGTGAAATGTAGAATGAAATGTTGAAACTGCTACAAATTGAAATGCAAGAAAAGAAATGTTTTTTTTGTTGATACAGGATTTTCTTTCAACCATGGATGCTCCTGCATCAAACACTTAGGGTTGGAAGAAAAGTGAGTCCCTCAATTTCCAAGGGATAGGAGAAAACCAAAGTGGTCTACCTTAGCTTGTGAAATCCATGATGAATCTTCCACTGGTCTACCTTTCCACTTCACTAGATATTCTTTGTACTACTTGTTCCTAGTGCTACTTTTGGTCCTGGTATCCAAAATATGCTCAATCCCCTTTGGTGGTTGATTTGGTAACTACTCCATCAATTCAACGGCATTGCTACTATAACTTAACTTCCCTTCATGATACTCATAGATATCTACAAAATTGAAAATATTTGGTATACCAAGTGTCTCCGACAACTCCACTTCATATGCATTTGGTAATCAAAATTTCTAAGAATCTTACATGGTCCAAACTTCCTCATCTTCAGCTTATTGTATGTTCCCATTGGAAATTTCTTCTTTTTGATGTATACCATTACGTTATCCCCAACAACAAAATCCTTATTTCTCTCGTACTCATATACCTTTTCCTTATACTTACTATTCTTATTTTTCAATTGCTTCAGGACTCGATTATGCAATGTTTCCATGAAGTCTGAAAACTCTTATGCCTTTGCTTTTTGTCCATACTGATGTCTCTTAGCTTTGCAACTCCTCTAGGATGTCCTCCTATCAGAATCTCAAAAGGTTTCTTCCCTGTACTCTGGTTTACTAAATTATTGTATGCAAACTCTGCTTAAGTTAGAACTATGTCCCAATTTTTTTCCTTATATCCAACCAAACATCTCAATAGGTTACCCAAAATTTTGTTTATCACTTCTATTTGACCATATGTTTGTGGGTGATACACCAAACTGAACTTCAGGTCTATCTTCATCTTCTTCCATAATGTCTTCCAAAAGTATCCAATGAACTTAGTGTCCCTATCTGAAACTATACTCTTAGGTAATCCATGCAATCTTACAATCTCCTTGAAAAATAAGTTAGAAACATGCACAACATCATTAGTATTTTTGCAAGGAACGAAATGTGCCATTGTAGAAAATCTATCCACTACTACCATTATAGAGGCATGTCCTCTTCGTGTTCTTGGTAATCCCAATATGAAACTCATGCTTATATCTTCCTAATCTCTCTCTAGTATTGTCAAAGTTTTGTACAATCTAGATTCTAACTACTCCCTTTTTCTACTTGAAAAATTCTACAACCTTGAACATACTTCCTAATATCCTTATATATTTACAACAAAAAATAGTGTTCATTCAACCAACACTACTTTCTTATCCACTCCAAAGTGTCTTTCTAGTCCTCCACTATGCTTCTCCTTAATCAGATTCTCCCTCATCGAAATCCTTAGAATATATAACTAATTTCCTATGAACAACATTCCTTCTTGAATGAAATAGTCCAACCATTGGCTCTAGTCTATAACTGTTGGTTCCTTAACTACTCTCCAAGCTTCAACAAAATTTGGATCATCCTTATACATATGTTTTAGTTCCTCAAAACGCAATACTTCTATTCCCATCTCTTTCAACAAATTCCTTCTCCTACTCAATGCATCTGCAACTTTGTTTTACTTTCCACTCCTATGCTTCAACACAAATGTATAACTCTACAAGAACTCAACCTGGATATCATATGTCTTTGATTCAAATTTCTTTGACTTTTCAAATACTACAAAGCTTGATGATCAGTGTACACTACAAATTCCTTAGGAAAGAAATAATGTCTCCACTTCTTTAAGGCTTGAATTATGGCATATAATTCCTGATCATAAACTAAATATCTTCTTCTAGCATCATTCAACTTCTCACTGAAATAAGCTATAGGTATTCCTTCTTGACTCAACACTTCTCCTATTTCATTTCCACTTGCATCACAATCAACTTGAAATACTTTGTCAAAATCAAGTAATGCTAACACTAGCTACTCTGTCACCCTTTTCTTCAAAAATTCAAAGCTCCTTTGTACTCCAAATGTCCACTTAAATTCCTTCTTATCCCCTCTCATTTTTTGTCATGGGTGTGTAAATGCTACTAAAGCTTCTAATAAACTTCGGGTAGAAACTAGCTAATCCATGGAATGATCTTACTTCTCCAATGTTCACCGATGTAGGCTAATCAACTATTTATATTACTTTCTTAGGGTTCATCTTCAATCCTTCAGCAAAAATAACAAAACCTAAATACACCAACTCTATCTTCATAAAGCTACACTTATTTTCATTAATCAACAACTTATCTTCTCTCAACCTCTACAATACTTGTCTGATGTGCCAGAAATGTTCTTCTCTAGTCTTACTAAAAATTAGAATATCATCCAAGTAAAAAATGACAAACTTACCCAAGAATTTCTTTAGTACCTCATTCATCAACCTCATGAAAGTGCTCAATGATTGGCTAATCTAGAAGGCATTAGTAACCACTCATACAATCCTTCATTAGTCTTAAATGTAGTCTTCCATTCATATCCTTCTTTGACTCTGATTTTTATGATATCCACTCTTGAGATCAATCTTTGTGAAATACTTTGCTCCACTCAAAAATTCCATAATGTCATCCATCCTATGCAATGGAAATCTATACTTGAAAGTGATCCTAATGATTTGTCTTGAATCTCTACACATTCTCCATTCTCCATATTTCTTTGGTGCAAGTATAGCAGGTACCACACATGGGCTTAAGATTTCTCTGATCAATCCTTTCTTCAACAACTCTTGTATCTGTCAATTCAATTCTCTATTTTTTTCAGTGTCATTCTATGTAATGCCTTGTTTAGAAAACTTTCTCCCAGTATTAGGTCTATGTGATGACTGATACTCCAAACTGACAGAAGTCCATCTAGTACATTCTTTGACATGATGTCCTTATACTCAGTCAATAGTTTTGCCACATCCGTCTATGGTGGATCAAATCCCTTTGTTGTCTCTAAACCACCTCCCTTCTTTGGAATCAATAAAAAACACATATTTTCATGCCTCAATCCATCCAAAAAATTCCTTCCACCTACCAAACATAGTCTAGCAGTGCTACAATCTTCACTTTTATCTTCTTCCTCCAAAGTTATCAACTAGGTTCTCTTTCCATTTGAATTTATAGTATAGGGGTTCCTTCTTTCATCATGAAGTGCTTTCTTATCATATTTCCATGTTCTTCCTAGCAGTAAATGCCATGCATCCATGGGCATAATATCACACAATACTTCATCTTTATATGATCCTATATGAAATTTACAAAACATTTCCCATTCACCAATATCTTATGCTCATCTTGAATCCATGCTATCCTATAGGGTTTGGATGTTTCAGTCTCTTCAAATTCAACTTGGTTACCATCTCCTCTGAAACTAGATTATCAGTGCTACCACTATTAATGATAACTTTACATACCTTTCCTCCAAAATTACATCTTGTTCTAAATAAACTCATCCTTTTTTGCGGTTCCTCAGTCACTTCATCATACATAAAATCTCTCCTCATCACTAATGATTCAACATTCTCATGTTCCCCAACTAAATTAGGGAATTCAACAGGTTCATCCACATAAGCTGCTTTTCCAGTATGCTCAGTTTTCTTTCTGGTACTTCCTTGATGGAATTCAAATGCTCTATGTCCACCTCCACACTTGAGACAAGTTCCTTTGAATGGTCTCCTCTCAGATCTTCCTTCATCTCTCTCGTATCCATCATTGCAATAAGAATTATGACCTCCTCTATCACTATAGTGGAAATTTCTATCTTATCTTCCTATATGGCATGAATTACAATCCTTCTCTTCACTCTAATAGGGTTTCCCATCTTTGTTTTGATCTACATAAGGTCTTATTTCTCCGATTTGTGATCCATTCCTATGGAATCTTCCTCTTGCACTTCTCTTCCTTTGTTCAAACTTTTTATTCAACTTCTCTTCTACCTTTAATGCAAACTGGTATGCTTCTTCAATTGATGTCATCTTTACCAAGCTTAGTCCTTCTTAGATGTTTTTTATCAGTCCATTGATGTACCTTGCTGCCTTTTATTTACTTTATTTATTATGTCCACTCCTAATGATGATCTTGTAGAATACTTCAATGTATTCCTTCACAAATCTTTCCTTTTTCCTCACGTTCTACAATCTTTTCAAGAATTCAAGCCCATAATCAGCAGGTATAAATTGATTCTTCAACTTTTTCACCAGTCTATCCCATTTTATGATTTTCTCTTTCCCTCTTCTATTTCTATCCAGTTGAACTTCTTTCCACCATAAAGAAGCATGACCTTTCAAAAAAAAAATCGCAAATATCACTCTTTCTAGATCTTCAATTTCTTCATATTAAAATTATTCCTCCATTTCATTGATCTAATCAATCAACTCTTTAGGGTTTAAATTTCTCGTGTAATTTTGAATTTCCACTCTAGGTCGCCTACCAATTTTTAAAATGGCTTTCAACATATTTATCTGATTTGATTCTTCTTCTTCTTCTAGGGCTTCTTCAACTTGATTTGTTGCATGATCTAGGTCATCATCGCTTTCATCCTCATGTCTAGGGTATAGGTCTCTTCTTCTATCTTCTTCTACTGCATCTAATCAAACTCACATTTCTCACATTATTTCCAACATCTCATCCATTCTTCCAACAACATTCAACATAGCAGGTGCTCTCCTCGATGACATCTCTCCCCCCCAAAATTTAGTGCAACTTCCTTAATTTGGTGATTTGGCTACAAGGGTTTCAATTGCCTCATAGTCAACGGTCAATTGAAAACACATGCAGTCTGCCTCAGGTCGATGATCTGTTCACCACAAGGAATTCCTTCAAGACTCACAAAATTGCTCTGATACCACTTGGTGTAGTCACAGATGGAGGGTCTATAAAGAATTATCCAACCATGCAACTTAGAGTCAACATAGCGGAAATAATACAAGAAAATATTCAACAAACATAGATCTTTATTAAATTTGCAATCTTACATGCATCATATGCCTCGTGGGTGAATAATAAGGGTTCACAGGCCTACCACAAGTGCATTCAACATTACAACTGGTTGAATGCCTTATTGCAACCCCTCAATGGGGTGATGTGAAATTTCTAAACTCTAATCATGAAATCCTAAGCTAACTACTGATGATTTATTACAATGAATTAAATATGATTCTTCGTATCCAAAAAAGGTCTGCATCAAGCTCAGAGGTTTACAAACCCAATGAATGATCAAGCATGTAGGTATGAATTATGGATCTCCAAGATAGATCCTATTGGACCCAAAATTATTGTATGATACTCCATTAAGTTCCACACACTCCATAATATGTCTGCATAATGAAATATGGACTAGGTCGGCCCCCAAATGCTATGACTGTGAATTACAATAAAATTATAAGAGTGATAAGTTTCAATAGACAAATGTGAATGATCTGAAATCTAGATATGTTGTACATGACCTTGTGTAGATGCTATATCCTACTCCATGAGCTGAGAAATAATAATGTGGTGAAATACAGAATTAAACTCTGAAACTTCTACAAACTGAAATACAAGAAAATAAATGTTTTTTTTGGTTGATACAAGATTACTTTACAACCAGGGATGCTCCTGCATCAACAACTAGTTTTAGTAAATAGAATATACCATTCATAAGGGAATGTACTAGAAAACCTAGAGATAATTTTTGGGGAATATGCATTTTAAAGTACCATTTAAAAAATAAAATAAAGGGGAATATTCTGGTGCAAGATGAATATTCTATCTACTAACATCAATAGTACCCTAGAAGGCCCCCTCTAAGCCCTAATTTTGGCATAAAGGAGTCATTTTTTCCTTTGGCCATAACTTGGGCATACGGTGTCAAAATCGAGCTAACAAGATATTGTTGGAAAGATGGTTTCGTATGTTTTCCAGTAGTGTTGGTCTCATCATAAGATTTTTCTTTTTGTAAAATATATTTTCTATTAAATTAAAACCATTAGTTTTGGCTTGCAAGCTCATAACATCACATGTATCTCCATTTTTTATTATTGCAACATTATAAAGGCATTTCAAAGCTCTTTAAATATATCCATGCATTTTTATTGAATCTTCCCTAGGTACCATTTATTCATTTTTTTGTGATTTCACATTTTGGTCAATCACTTGGACATATTGGCACCTAGAAATGATATTTTTACATCAGATGAATTCATTTGATCTTATTTACATGCATTGAGGTTATTGGTATCTAATTATTTCATTTGAAGAGGTATCATGAGTTTTTGTTCATCCTTTTGTCGTCATCCAAGAAAAGGATAATTATGAGTCTTGGTGAAAAATATTAACACATCTAAGGTGCCTTGATCTTTTACTTAACTGTATGTACTAATACCTAAATTAGACACACCAAAGAGTAAACCAACTTGGGGTAACATTATTAACCATGTTGTATGAGTGATTTGTTCTAGCAATGATCATGACACTGTGCATGTTGTATTAGAAAATGATTGTCCCCACACACTTTGGACTAGACTTTGGGAGATCCGTGGAGTACCTAATATCTCTCCATTCCTAGAGGATCATATTGTATATTGTCCCATTCCCCTTAATGATGCATATTATGTACCCTTTGATGATGATACCTTAGAGCAACTTGAGTATATCACAAGTCTTGCATGCTCTGATGGTTTAGAGACTTGTCTTCATGTTCCCACTCTTTATATTGAGACCCAATCTCTATCCTCTATTGTTCCTAATCATCTTAGCATCAACACATCCTTGACGCCTATTCATTCAATGCAACAATACATTCATCATCTTTTAGAAACAACTACTTGGGATTCATATCTTGTAGATATATCATCCTTTTTGTGGAGTCTCATATTATATATTTGAAAGATTATTTTGAGAACATTATGTTGAATGTACACAAGACAACTAAGAAGGGGAATGAATCAGTTGTACATTAAAATATCAAAATCCTCATAAACATTCAAATACACATCAATTTAATTAACCCTCAATCTGTTAGAATGATTTAGCATGAAAGAAAATAAAAAAAATAAAACACATCAACACTATGCACAATAGAACACAAAATTTACATGGAAACAAGAAGGGAAAAATCATGGTGAGGATTAGCTCACAATATAAAGTAATTACAACACTGAATACAAAAGGCTCACTGCCAGAGGGCTCATTGCCCAAAAGAAAGAAGGGGTCACAACCAAATTATAGGAAAAAAGAAGAAAAAGAAAGAAGAATGTTATAGTGAGAAATCCATCTCAATGCAACCAAAAATTCCACCACAGCATCACCAACACATTCGTAGCCTCTTTGAAGATTGTAGGCACATTCTACTCACTGCTTCCAATAATCTAACTCATTAAAGCTCACACTGCACTTGACAAATTCACACTTCACAACTCTATAATTTGCATCACATACTACACATACAATTCTCCATCAACACAAAAATCATAAACATACCTTCTTCAACCTTGAAAACATTCTCCAAGGTCAGCTATGCACTTCAACCATGCAAATTCAAATTAGGTTGACACTAAGCATTCTCACAGTTGAAAGGAATAAAAGTAGACCACAACACATCTTAACTCAAACCCAAATCATACATATACACCATGCCACACTTCCACAATCATCGAAGAAAATCCACAATTAGTGTAAACCCCCAAGGTCAGTTGAACCTATGTAAACACCATTAACATTTAAGTACATGCTCCCTCAAATCCAAATATGACTTGTGAACCACACACAAAACTTGAACACAATCTAGAATATTCCATGAACACCTTGAAATCCAACAAATTCCTTCACAACAACTTTCACCTGAATAATGTACACATCCAATACTCTCAGACAACCTTCCATACATTGTAACTCAAGAAACCACTTTGTGGAGCATCAAACCACAAACAAATTTGAATGAAGGTAGATATGAACCTTGCCAACACACTTCCAGAACAGCAAGAATAGAAACTAAATTGCAGAGAAATGTAGAGCAAAACCATTTTCTCCCAGATACCACTACAACATATAGTTCACACACTAGTGAACGCAACTCTATCTACACAATGATCCAAACCAAGAAATTATTGATACAACACCTATGAACCCCTTTGATCAACATATATGAATCAAACAAGCAAATATTCAACATAGAAGGAATGTAGAGCAAAAAATAGAACACCACTTTATATGCCAGAACACCTTTGCAACACATTGTTTCCTCTTTTATTCAAATCTTCTCAAAATAACTTGGAAACCAAGCAATAGAAATGTATTCTCATTATCTTCAGTACTTCCTTATTACCATCAAACCAACTGTAACATAGCTATACATATATAAAAAAAATCTTATCAGAGAAACACTAGAGGTTGACATCAGTAACACTTACTAATGACAACATAATGAAACTAATCAAAGCATCATCACAACTTCTCAACCATCACCAATCATCAATAGCAGCACAAACATAAGCTTGTTGACATCAATGAAAACACCAACTACTCATACTTGCAACAATCTCCCCCTTTTTCATTTATGGAAACACATGATGTGAAAAACCATCAACAACAAACAACTCTGATCACCAACACACTACTCCATCATACTCTCCTTTACTTTCTCTCCCTTTTTCTTATTACTTCCTCTCTCCCTTTCTCAATTTATGTTTTCAAATTACTTCCTCTCCCCCCTTTGACATCAATGGCAAAGGGAAACACACTTGTGTCTCTCCCCCATTGGTATACATACATACATACTTTCTCTTTTTACTAATTCACATACTCCCCCTAGGAGCACACCACAAACTATACCAACTAGCAACCACTGCAGATATCCTTTGACACATATGAAAAAGGAAAACACCAACTTGCATCAAAACTTACTCCCCTAATAGTAACAACCAACAAAGCACTACCTACTCCCCCTGAGAGGTAGCCTCCAACATCAATCCAAAAAAAATAATGAATCTTGAAATCCACTGGACTAATGCATATCCTTATGCATCTAGTTCAAAGTAGGGGTAATAACCCCTAACTTCTCCCAGAGATGCTCAACAGTATCCTTAGTAAGAGCCTTAGTGAATACATCAACAACCTGATCCTTTGTAGGCACATACTCAAGCTTCACTTCATTCTCTGTAAACTTCTCTCTTAAAAAGTGATACCAGATTGAGATATATTTTGTCCTTGAGTGCATCACCAAATTCTTTGAAATTTTAATAACACTTGTATTATCACAAAAGATGTTGGTTTATCATATACAACTTTGATATCCTTCAAAATTTTCCTCATCAACAACACCTATGTGCAACAAGATGTTGCTATAATATATTTTTCCTTTGTAGTAGATAAAGACATTGAATCATACTTCTTGCTTAGACAAGACACCAATTTGCATCCAAAAAATAATGCACCTCCAATGGTACTTTTCTTTTCATCCACACAACCTGCCCAATCAAAATTTGTATAAGCAATCAAAGAGAAATTAGTATCCTTTGAATACCAAAAGCCATATTTTGAAGTGCCCTTCAAGTATTTGAATATCCTCTTCACTACTACAACATGTGACTCTCTAGGATCTTGAAATTTAGCCACAAGACAAACTGGATGCATGATATTCAGTCTAGTAGTAGTTAGATATAGCAATCCTCCAATCATTGATCTAATTGGCTCTTATTAGCCTTAGGAGATTCATCCTTCTTTCTTACTTAGCTTACAGCCAATAACCATAGGAGTACATATCGATTTAGAATCTTCCATTCCAAACTTCTTCAACATTTTCTTGACATACTTTGATTGTGAAATGAATATACCTTTCTCTATCTGATTAATTTGAATTCGAAGGAAGAAATTCATCTCCCCAAACATAGACATTTCAAACTCTTTATGCATCTCTTATGTAAATCTCTTTCACATATCTTCATTTCCTCCAAAAATTATATCATCAACATACACAACCACAATCAAGATTCGATATTTTTCAACTTTGAAATCAAGATTACTATCTATAATACCTTTATTGAATCCTTGTTGTATCAAGTACCTATCCAACCTTGCATACCAAACTTTGGGAGCTTGCTTCAGTCCATAAAGTGCCTTCTTCAATCTATAGACCATATCTAGTTTTTTTTATAATTGAAATCCTATTAGTTGTTCAATGTATACTTCCTCTTCCAACTCACCATTCAAGAAAGTAGACTTCAAATCCATTTGATAAACCTTGAAATCCTTATATGCTGCTAAAGCCAAAAATATCCTGATAGCTTCCATTCTTGCCACTAGAGAAAATATCTCCTCAAAATCTATGCCTTCTACTTGTGAGTAGCCTTTACACACAATCCTACCCTTAATTCTTACCATTTCTCCATTCTCATTTAGCTTGTTCCAGAATACCCACTTAGTTCCAATCACATTCTTGTTTGTTCGTCTCAGGACAAGTTCCCATGTTTGATTTTTCTCATTATGCATTAGTTCTTCCTCCACAACCTTGATCCAATACTCATCCTTACATGGTTCAATCATTGTTTTAGGTTCAAATTTAGAAAGTAAACACAAAGTTACCTATTCTTTATCCATAGCATCTTTTCTCCTTATTAAAACACCTTTATTTTTATCACCAATGATCTAATCTTCAAGATGATTATTTTGCACATACTTAGGATTCTTAGGGATCCTTTCCAGAGCTTCTTCCTCTTCAATCTGGACTTCTTTTTCCTTACCTTCATCTTTGTCATTTTCTCTACAAGAGGACTCATCTGATTCATATCCATCTATCTCCATTGAGTTCTTGTGTAAGTCTTCATCTACTTTGACACTTGCACTCTCAATAGTCTTCTTTAGCCTCTTTTTCTAGCACCAATAAGCTTTGCTTCTTGTAGAATATCCAAGGAAGATACCTTCATCAGATCTTGTATCAAACTTTCCTAAGTTTTCTTCATCTATTCTTATATAGCACTTGCTTACAAATACTATGAAGTACTTGATAGTACGAATCCTTCCATACCACAAGTCATAGGGAGTCTTTGCACTTATTGCTCTTGCTTTAACTCTATTAAGAATATAAACAACAATATGAATTACTTCTCTCCAATAGAATTTTGATAGGTTTTCCTCTTTCATCATTGTCCTTGTAGCTTCCTAAAATGTTATATTATTTCTTTCAACTAGTCCATTCTGTTGAGGAGTTCTAGGGGCAGATAAATGCCTCTTTATTCAATGATTCTCACAAAAATTGTTAAACTCATTGGAGGTGAACTCTCCACCTCTATCAGACCTCAAACATTTGATTTTCATGTCTATTTCATTCTCAAACATAAATTTGAATGCTTTAAACTTATCTAGAGCTTCTAATTTTTCTTTGAGAAAAGTAACCCATGTCATTCTAGAATAATCATTAATCAATAGCATGAAATACCTGTCACCTTGAAAAATTATTACTCTGGTAGGATCATAAAGGTTTGTATGCGCCTACTCCAATAGTCTAATAGTAGATTTCTCTTTGACTTTGAAACTTCTTCTTGCTTGCTTCCCAATTTGACATTCCTTACAGATAGCATTGATGGGTTTTGTAATCCTTAGTAGATCTCTCATAGCTTCAATGGAACTAATCCTCACCAGGCTATCAAAATTAATGTGACACATCCTTCTATTCCATAGCCAATTTTCATTAATTTGAGTCATAAAGCAATGACCATCAACAACTTTAAGCTAATAAACATTTTCATTTTTCCTTCCAACAACAACCACAGTTCTAGATCCTTTTCTGATATCACATCCATTATCCTGAAACATAATATTATAGACTTTTCTATACATTTTTCCAACACTCAGGAGGTTATGTCATAAACCCTTAACATAAAGAACATCATTTTTATTATGCTTTCCATCAAAACTGATAGAACCTTTTCCACATATCTTAGTAGATGTATCATCACTAAACTTAACTAGGCCTCCTTCATATTTCTCAAGTCTAACAAACTTACTTTTGTCACTGGTCATATGATTTGAGCATCCACTATCAATGATCTAGCAGTTCTTCTACTCTCTAGCATGAAAAGTAGTCACCATAGCATTATGACCTACTTTTAGAGCACTTTCCTTCACACATCTCTCAGAGTTAGTTGTATTAGATTCAACTTTCATAGCCATGAACAAGCATTCATTATCCTCATCATCTCCATAGTCAGATTCATTATTAGATTTACTATCATCTTCTCTAACATAATAGCTTTTCTTAATTTATTTACTTTTGTTTTCCTTATTCTTATCATTCAAAGCTCTTTTTGGACATCTTGAAGTATAATGACCTATCTTACCACAACTAAAACATTTTAAAGGTAACTTACCTGTGTATTTACCAATACCCTTTTTCATTTTCCTCACAAAATTTTCTTCTACATCATCAAGATCTTCATGATATGATTCCTCAGTCTTCTTTGATTTGTCATCCTTAAAAGCATTCTTAACTTTTGCATTACTTGAAGAAAATTCTCTCATTTCAAAAGAAAATAAAGCACCATACAACTGATCTCTAGAATATTTGCTTAAATCTTGAACTTCCTCAATAGCATAAATTTTGTGACTGTAAGATTTAGGAAGAGCTCTCAATGCCTTCTTTACCACTTCTTCTTCAAGTTTTCCATGAAGACCTTTGATGAAATTGAAAACTTCATCCACCTTTTACATGTAGCTTGTAATATTTTCATTTCAAATATCTGCAAGTTCTCAAATGTGATCTTTAGATTCTGCATCTTAGCCTACTTGACCTTATCATTTCCTTCATAAATACTTTCTAACTTTGTCCAGATATCTTTAGTAAATTTCAAATTCATAACTTTCACAAGTTCAGTGTTAGAAAGACCACTGAAAATAGCATACCTTGCTTTACTATTTTTCTCATAAGCCTTGATCTCACTATCAATACTCAGACTATTAGTAGGCATAATATATCCAGTCTCAACCGACTTCCAAACTCCAAATCCAAGATATACCAAGAAACCTCCCATCCTTGTCTTCTAGAAATCATAGTTCGATCCATCAAACAAAGGAGCATCCCTCTTGTGTGTCATACCAAATTTTCCTCAAACAGTTAAGCTTTCTTCCAAGGAACCTTACTTTAATACCAAGTGTTGAATGCACACAAGAAAACTAAGAAGGGGGGTGAATTAGTTGTACATTAAAATATCAAAACCCTCATAAAAATTCAAATCCACATCAACTTAATTAACCCCCAATCTGTTAGAATGATTTAGCATGAAAGAAAATAACAAAAACTGAAACTCATCAACACCATACATAATAGAACACCAGATTTATGTGGAAAACCCAAGAAGGGAAAAACCATGGCGAGGATTAGCTCACAATATAAAGTAATTGCAACACCAAATACAAAAGGCTCATTGTTGGAGGGCTCACTGCCCAAAAGAAAGAAGGGATCACTGCCAATGTCTCACTACCAAATTAGAGAAAAAGAAGAAAGAAGAATGTTACAATGAGAAATCCATCTCAATACAATAGAAAATTTCACCACAACATCACCAACACATTCGCAACCTCTCTAAAGATTGTAGACACCTTTTTCTCACTACTTCCAGTAGTTTAACTCATTAAATCTCACACTGCACTTCACAACTCTGCAATTCACAACACATACTACACACACAATTCTCCATCAACACAACACCCATTTATACCTTCTTCAACCTTGAAAACATTCTCCAAGGTCGACTATGTACCTCAACCATGAAAATTTAAATTAGGTCGGCACTAAGCATTCCCACGATAGAAAGGAATGAAAGCGGACGACGTCACATCTTAACTCATACCCAAATCATACATATACACCATGCCACACTTCCACAATCATCGAAGCAAATCCAAAATTAGTGTAAACACCCAAGGTTGGTCGAACCTATGTAAACATCATTAGCATTTAAGTACATGCTTCCTTAAATCCAAAGATGATTTTTAGACCACACACAACACTTGAACACAATCTGGAATATTCCACAAACACCCTGAAATCCAACAAATTCCTTCGCAACAACTTTCCCCTGAAGAATGTACACACCCAATACACTTAGACAACCTTCCATACACTATAACTCAAGAAACCACCTTGTGGAGCATCAAACCATGAACTAATTCGATTGAAGGTAGATATGAACCTTGTTAGTACAATTCTAGAACCACAAGAACATAAACTAAATTGCGGAGAAGTGTAGAGCAAAACCATTTCTCCTAGATACCACTGCAACATAAAATTCACACATTGGTAAACACAACTCTATCTACACAACAATCCAGACCAAGAAATTATGGATACAACACCTATGAACACCTCTTATCAACATATTTGAACCATAGAAGCAGATCTTCAACATAGAAGAAATGCAGAGCAAAAAATAGAACACCACTTTGTATGCCAAAACAACTCTATAACAAATTGTTTCCTCTTTTATTCAAAATTTCTTATAAGAACTTGGAAACCAAGCAAAAAAACAAATTCTCATTATCTTCAGTACTTCCTCATTACCATCAGACCAACTGTAACATAGCTATACATCCATACACATAAGCTTATCAAAGAAACATTAGAGGTTGACATTAGTAACACTTACTATTGACAACATAATGAAACTAATCAAAGCATCATCACAACTTCTCAACCATCACCAATCATCAACAAAAACAAAAATAGAAGCCTGTTGACATCAATGACAACACCAACTGCTCATACTTGCAACACATTCATGTATTCTTTTATGATATCCAAATCATCATTTTCAACCCATCATCCTTGTCTTCAAAGCTTGTTTTGCATTAGTCTTCACATGATTTTGGATTGACATCATCTCATCCCACCATGTGGATATTTGAGCAATTTTCAAAGGAACACATCATTTGGATTTCGATTCCCTATTCTTCCATTTTTGGGAATGGCTTCTCCAATCACTAGTGGATTTATTTCTTCTTAATGAGATAAATGTTGTTTGCAGGTAATAGATTGTGTTATATCTTCAAGCATTCATCATTGGGACATGATCTACTTCTTTATGATGGGATTCATATTCTCCCTGCTATCAGGGGACATTCATTGTACTTATGTGATATAACTAGTCCTTGGGGGGTCATATTGATTCGTCCTTCACTTCTTTCACTAGTGAATTTATTTTATTTTTCTCTCTTTTGGAGAGGAGTTTTTTTCTCATGATTTTCTCTTATTTCCTCTATTTATGAGATATTTATTTGTTTGTACATAGGTACCTCATCAGACCTTGTATCCAATACCCATCCATGCATACATCATTGCATTCATCATTATGTTTAAATATTCTCCCTAAGTTGATCTTAGGAGGGATGTTGGAGTAAATAGGAAAATTACATAATCATTAATTAATTATTAGGCCCCTTTTACTCTATTCACTTAAGCTAAACTTATGAGTTTTTTTTATTATTAGTTTGAACTATATTTAGATCATGATGTCTCATAGAATAGGATGGGAAAAAATTTCATGATATAATCTAATCCTCACTTAGGGTTTTCTTTCTTGCTTTTATAAAAAATTATTTGTACAATTGTAATAATTAATCCAAGTTAGTTCAGATTAATTGAATTCACATGCAAAAAAAAAAAGTCGGTATTGGCATGGTGTGATGGTTTAATGGTGGCATTGTTGTTCTTGCCACCAAGGTTCAAACCCCGTTGGGGTGGTATTGTTGAATGGTTGTATTCCGGTTCATAGCTCCAGTTCAAAAGCGTTTACCCCTTGAATAAAAAAATTGAATGCACATGCAATTGATTTTCTAGATCAATCATTCTCTCAAAGTTGCATGAGTACACTATCTTATTTTTCCCTCTCAATGTGATAGGCGTTTTGGTTGCAAGTGATTTCTAGGAGCTGTGGGGTTCACTATGAACTCCAATATTTCATGCTATAATTGGGTTTTCTCTTTTGATTGTATAGAAAGAAATTTTTTCTTTGCAATAGCATTAAATACAAAAATTCTATCTTTTTGAATGCTTTGAGATATAATTAATTTTTTAAATATTAATACACCAAATTTATTTGATAAGGATAATCTTAATATTTTATTTAGTTATTTGAGAACAAGAGGGGAAATTATGTATTAACTTAGGAACAAATAAAGTATCTCCTACATATTCATTTCGGATTCTCAATTTTTCTTCCCCTAACACTTCAATAATAGAGTTGTCTCCTGAATATATTTGGCATTCTATAAATTCATATTAGTTTAAATGTTGAACATTTAACTCATGTATCTAGAAGCACCATTATCTAAGCTCCTTTCATTATCAATCAAAGCAAAAAGAGTAGTATAAAGAGAAATATTTTAATTTCAGTATATTGGTTTTGAGTTTGATTTTGATTTTAATGCTTTCCTTTTTTTTTTTATGGTTTTATGATTAAAAAAAAATTTAATCTCCTTTTTAAAATAATAAATCACATAATTTATCTATCATAATTATTATATTTTCCTATGCTTTTCTTTTTTTTTAGAATTATAAGAAGAATTAGGATGATTATTTTGATTACTACCTTTATTTTTGAAAAAGGTTTTTTTCTTTTCGACTAAATAAGGCTTTAGATGCTTTTTCCTTAGTATCAAAATTTGACCTTACTTTCTATTCTTGGATGTGAAGAGTGTAAAGAGCCAAAAGATCAAGAAATCCTTCTTCATTTTGATATTTAGGATTTAACATAAGAATTAAGTTTGTGAATATTTATTTGTATGATGAAATATAAGATTTTGTCTTGTAAAATTTCATAGTTGCAACCATCTGATTGTTATTTAATATTTCTTACTTTGACAAGATAGTTTACTATTTTTTCATCTCCTTTCATAATAGTATTGAAAAGTTCTAAAGATAATTTGATGATTTCTTAGAGCCTAGTACCTTCATGCATGGATTCTAGAAGTTTCCAAGATTCACTAGATGACTCTAGACATCTAATGTGAAGGGGAAATCATCTCCCACACTCTTCAAAATAATTGACATAGCCTCTTCAGTTATATAGTGAAATGAGTTTATAAGGTCAAGATTTACATGACTGCTTATTGGTAATTTCTTAGATCTACTAATAATGGTCAAAATATTTCTACTCATTGTAATGTTGTAAAATTGCACCCCTTGCAATTTCGCATACATTTTTGTATCCACTTTAGTGTCCACTCCCTTAGTACTTGTGTAGGTTCATTTTAGCCCTTGCATTAGCCTTTTCCCCTCTCAAGATGCTAAGACCCCTTTCTAGTAGCTACCTTCACATGTCAGCATTGCATTAAACCGTGTGCTTTTCCCATTCTTATTGTTTTATAGTTGATGTGTCTAGACACGAGCGTGTTGCATGGACGTCCACGTGTCGCACTAGCGTCCTGTGACATTTCAATGTTCAAACAACCATTTATGAGTGCCTTGCCACTTGTCAACTACTTTTGTCAATGGTAAGGGACTGGTACGCCTTGTAATGGCTCGGGAAGCTTCTTTTCCTCCTCCTCTCTCTTTAAAAGCAATATTTTTATTCTATTTGGTCTTTGTGGGTTCTATCTTGAACTCTCTTCTCCTTTCTTAGATATTCTCTTCTCGCTCTTTCAAACTTGCATAGCTCTCTACAACTTTCTACAATAGCCTCAAGCTCTCAAGTTCTTATAACACTCTTTGCAGCTCTTTTGGCTCTCACAGCTTTGTCTCTCTTTGGCTTCCTCAAGCCTTGCAGGTAATATCTATCTCATGCCTTGTATCTTTGAGCATCTTAGGATCTCTCACATCCCTTATCTATTGTATCTCTATTTTGTGATATGGATTCTCCTCCTTGAGTGGGGTTTGCTTTTATCACTCTTGCATTCATTTCATTTTTGCTTATTATTTCTCTCTATCTATCTAGTTGCTTGTGGAGGTGGGAACACTGAAACGAGGGTCTAACTAAGGTAAACCCCTAAGCAGCCCCAACATTTTCCCTCGGTCTTATGTGTGTAGATATTGAAATATTTCTTTGTTGGAGGCTTCATTGCTTGGTTGTTGTGAGCATTCTCTTTCTCTCCTTCTCTCACTTTATCATTTACATTTTTCTTAGTTTACTTCATTTCACTCTCTGTTAATCTCTACTACTTTCCCACATTTTGGAAGTTCTTAGTAATCAGATTGTTAGTAGTTGCTTTGTTTTTTTCAGTGATATTCTTGATTTCTGGTCCATATGAGATGTTAGTACACCTCTAGGACTCCAGCGTGTGGCATTGATGTTTGTATTTTGTGTTGTCCTTTGGCTAAGAGCCTGTTAGCTTCTCCAAAAAACATCTATGACCTACTCTTTCTAATTCTAGAACTCTCACCTTTACAACCTGAGGTAGTTTAGGGCAGTTTGTTCCCTAGGACTCTCTTGAGAATAAAGAGACTCGTGAGTAGCGAATCCCCCTTCTCTACATTTTTGTGAACTTGACATGAAAACACCTCCCCCCAAAAAAATTTGGGTCAATGCCTCGAACCCCATTTTGTATTGTCAAACTAATGCACCAACCCTCAACTGACTTATTTAGGCATTGTTTATTATATTTAACTTATTATTTTCAAAATGAATTTAATTTCTTCTTTTATCACTTCAATTTCTAATTTTATTCAAAGTGTTAATGATGTTCCATTTCATGCATGTGATGGGGACTTGGATTTTCCCATGTCACTTTGTATCTTTGATCCTTCTCATGAAACTCCTCTCACCTTAGAGGATGTTTTGTTGCAAGAAGATGAAATCATTGATACTTTTCTTAATATTACTCTACCTTCCCTTCATTCCAATGCACTCTCTTCTAGAGATGACACATTAGTGAATGATGAATCTCTTCTTTATTCCAATGTACTCTCTTCTAGAGATGATGCATTAGTGAATGATGAATCCTTTCTCACATGGGATCCTCCAAGGATATATTTTGAACATATTTCTTCAAATGATTCCTCTATGAGTTGCAAGGAATCCATAAATATAACTTATGTCTTTGTCGCCCCTCAAAGGCCTAAGAGACCTGTTATTTATTTGACCCTAGCTAGTCCTTCTCCTAGAAGGATTTGTTCTATTAATGGTGTTACATTTGATAGTGATTCTCCTGATCTTTGTAAGGCTCCCTCCTATAAAGTGATAGCCAACACATATAATACTAGAAGGAATAAACAAAATTTTGATCAACCTACTTCTTTACCACCTTCTCAACCAAGCCTTCCTCAAGTACCTAAACCTACAACTAAAGCACCTAGTGATTACTATGAGCATGCTTTTAAAATCTGCAAACACTTACTTCAAACAAGGGTTAGCACCTACAAATCTCTCAAGAACACTCCTATGAAATACCTTGCAAATGCTTCAAAAATGCAACAAAGGATGAAAGAAAACTAAAAGCATTATGAAAGCAACCACAAGTTACCTATTCCATAGTGGATTGGTGTCACATGTGCAAGTGACCCTTTCCCAATCCTTGATCAAAGCTCAAGATGATGTAAATGCAATGGAGATGATGAGCAAGATGAGTTCTCAAATCAAGAGAGTAACTTTGCATAAAAGTTGTGGATGGATGAATGAGGATTAAGGCCTTCTTTTATAGATTTTCTTGATGAGAGATTGGCCAAGAGGGTGAATGTGGGACTAAAGATCCACCAATGAGAAGAGGACACTTGTCAAGTGGTGATAGGCCAATGGATGTGCAAGATTTGGGAAGTGTGCCCATGAGAGGGAGAATTTGAATTCAAATTTTGCAATAAATTTAGAGAGGGGGACAAGAAAAAGAGCAATAAATGCTATGTTGGAGGGACAAATCAACTTGTCATGTTGAGTGAAAATGAGGGTTTTTAATAAATCAATAAATTGATTTATTTGTGCAAGTGGCATAATCTAGAGAATGCAAGTGGGTAAGATTAGTATTTAATCATGGTTAGATTAAATTAATGATGATTAGGCTGATTTGACCTTTTAGGACTTAAATACTTGATTTATTTAATTCAAAAGGGATGATGCAAGATAAAGGTGGATTAATGAAATGTTAGGATTTGATGTATTTAAATGGGGTAATGGTAGGCTTAAATCAAATAAAGTTAATTTATTTAATTTAAATGGATGATGAACCTGATTGAATGCATAATGTTAATTTTGCATGTCTACAATTACAATGTTGTCAAACAACTTCGTGTTACTCCGACCAAGATCTCACTATGGGACTTGCTTCAGACTACTCTGATTTATCAAGGTATGCTTTAGGAAGCCTTGTAAAAGATCCTCTTCTTTCACTAGGTCAATGGATTTTAATGCATTGATAGCTCATATTCATGCAAATTCACTGAATACTACGTTCTATCCACAAGAACTCCCACCTTCGGAAGTACAAAAGCAAGCGGACCCTCTAATAGTCGTAGTCAACATTAATAAAATCAGTATTAGGCATACTCTCATTGACATTGATTTGACGCTCAATATATGTAGCATTGATATGTTGCCTAAAAGTAAAATTGGTCTAGCTTCACTTGCAACTTCTTCTCTTGTTATTCGTGGGTTTGATAATGTTGGTCAAAAACCTTTAGGCATGATAGTCTTTCCTTTAAGGTTTGGACACATTACTGTGCCCACCCTCGTATATGTTATGTCAAAAAAATTGCCTTATAATCTTTTCCTCGATAGATGGTGGATTCATGTTATGGGTGCAGTCCCATCTACCTTGCATAAATCTATTAAGTTCATTTGTAACAATCAAGTAGTCACAGTCAAGGTTGAACCTGATGCCATACACTTATGTGAGATGGCACTTATCGGTCAAGCTTTGGTTGCACCTACTCTTAAAACTCTTATCCCTTTAGTGTCTTCCAATTTGTTGATGTCTACTCTAGTGGTATCTATTACAAAGTATACGCTTGAGGTAGAAGTCCCTAAAGAAGATCCTTTTGAGGTAATAAATCCTAAGTCTACCTCTTCTCAAGAAACTGCATGTCTAGGTGATGATTGGGGTTCTGTAGACTTTACAGAATCCTTCATTGGAGAATATAAAGTTGACCCAATCCACTTCGCCTTTCTGATAACATCATCCAAACCTACTATCAAAGATGATTATTCTTTTGCATCCTGGGGTAATGTGAACACAAATTTTAATGTTCTTAATGTTGATCCTCCCCATTTTAAGGAAGTTGATCACACTTCTATTACAAAGGCTAATGTTGGAAGTTCTATCAAGAAGGTTGATGGCGATCCCATAGAGGAGCATAATCCCCATTGTTGGAATAATGCTCTCTATGAAGATCCTTCTCCTTCTCAAGATTTGCAAACATGTTATGGCCCTGGTTTTAAACTTGTCTCTAAATATGGCTATGGGCATAAAGGTTGTGGGCATAGTGAAAATGCATTCAGGTCCCTATAAAATGTGTACCTCATAAGCATAATTTGGGGCTTGGTTGCTCAAATGAACAATCTAAATAGATACCACGATTGAAATTCAACATGATTTCCGCTCAACCTCGTTCTCTTGAATTGAGTCATCATCCATTATCTGCTATCTTTGTGTCTTCTTCTTATGAGTAGTCAAGCTTTTCTCCACAAGAGAAAGGGTTACTTCCTACTTTGTATTCTTTTTCTAAGCAAGAGTGTATCTTGTTGAGGCTTCTAAAAGCCCACTTGATTACTCTTCCTTCTCCTCTACATAAGAAATTTCATAAACATGATAGACATTCTTTTTGTGCATACCATCGAGTGTCTGGCCATTCCACTAGTGAATGTAAGGCCTTGAAGGATAAAATACAACAACTTCTTGATTTTGGTGTCATCACTCATCTATTTGTTGATGCATGCATGGAACTGACTAATTTATTTATCTATTGATTAATTTTATTTATTTATTTTGAAGAGTGATGAGATTTAAGTGAATCTTAAATTGATTCTTATCCATTGGGAAAAAAGTTACAAATTATTAGAAAGAGAACAAACTAAATTTACCAAAAGGAATAATGAGTTGTGTAGTTTAGCTACACCAAAGATTATAAAATTTATAATAGAACATGCTTAATAATGCATAACATATATGCATATGTCCATATATGATGTGAGAAATATCATTACAAAGCTTGCAATATTTTTTGAGATTGTTGTTACATTCATCTAAGTCAATATTACATTGATACTAGAAAATGTGGCAAAGGAAATTCCCTAGCTACAATTCAAAGACCCTCCTAGAGATATACCTAATGCCATGGAGATATTATACTACATAGATCACTTACAATGCTAATATCCTTTGATTCCATAGGAATTTAATCCTCCCAGAGCTAAAATGGTATTCTTAGCTACTTTGCATCACTCTAGCAACCCTCAGACATTTAGAGACAACCACAACGATCAAATCTATAGAATTCCCTTTCCAAATGATCAAAATGTTCTTTTAATGGTTGCAGGTTGTCAATCATAATTACAGCAAAATAGCAAATTTAAAATGAATGGTGTAGATGGTTTCCCACTCAAAATAGAAGCCTAGGATCTTTGATGGATTAGATGGAATTACTCGTAAGTAGCTAGGAAGATGATCCATAATAATGGTGTGAAAGTGGGGCAGGTGGAGAATAATCATGCCATTTCATTTGACACTAACCATTTAAAACCAAAAACAATAGGCTACATTTTATTTGGCTTTGGTCATACTTTCTTCCTTTGAATATTTGTTTATAAAAAAATTATTTTGGAACCCTTTAATTTTAGCAAACCTACCTTTCAATGAACTATCCTTTTTGATAACTTTGATGAAGGCGCCTCTAACAATCTTCATCATCCTTTTCCTTCACCCCTTCGGTGCTCTTGAAAGCGCATGAACTACTTTGGCACTTTGGAAAGTTCATGAACTTGAAAACTCGCTAAAACTTGGACACATTTTCCCTTTCTTTCTTATTTCTTCTCTCCAACCCATTTCTCTTTGGGGTCTCGACAAAAGGAGAATCAACAAACTCTGATGGCCTTTCAGAAAGTTCTCGAGTTTTTTAACTTACCGATAGAGCAAACTTCCATTTCCTTATCTTTGGAATTTGACTTATCCTTCCCCTTTGCACTTTCAACAAGTTTTCAAACTAACAAACTTACCAACACTTCGAACTTTTTTGAAATTTTGCCAAGTTCACGAACTAGAAAACTTTACAACTTTCATATATTGGACCTTCGCTTGCTCCTTTGTCGCTATTTCGAGAGGTCTGCAAACTTCTCGACTTTTTCAATAAAAACACAAAGACAAGCACACATACTTAGCCAATTTTTTGGATTTTATCAATTTAAATGATTGACTAAGGTATAAAGAGGAAATGACACAACAAAAAGAGGCATTTTTAATATAGTGACCTATTTAAGATCTCTCAGATCAGTTATAAATAATGTTGTTAAAATGACTAATACACACACATAATGGAAGGGACTCAAGTAAAAAAGACACCACATATTTGAATCTCAACAATGTTGTTTACTCAATTTTTGAATATATTTCATAATTAAATGAAAAAAGTTAGAAAATGAATAAAATGCGATTCCAAATGGTGAGAGTGTAACGATTCAAAGAAAATCTCTGCATGGTTGGTCTCCTTTGACTTAGATTTCCAAGTTAATAGTGCCACCTTCCACTTTTTCTTTGTTAATGATGCCCTAAAATTAAAGTGGGATCTAGAAGGTTGCCTTGTTTTGCCTTAGACCATATTATTAGAACAAGGAAAAAAGATGCATAAAAAGTAAACTTTATTCTTATCATTTTCACAAGTTGTCAATTTAATGTCTATATAACTTAATCATAACAAAGTTTTATGGCATTACATTCTAGAGCTTATAAAACGTAGAGAAAAGTAAGAGAATATGGGCCCTAATCTACATCCAGGGGACAAACTCCCACCTTGTCTTGTAGGCCCCCACCATTGAATGTACATCTATGGTTGGTCCATACTCTTCCATAAAGTTGGGGAACACATTTAATATGAAAAAGCATAGCCCTTAAGTAGTACATGAAAGTTAGGAATTATGTATAAATCCTCTTCCATACTCATGTGGGCCACACATGTTACATGAGAAAATACCCTATGAAGTATCCCTAGCAACTTTAAAATATTTTAAATTTTCTAATGGAGTGTATTTAAAAAGCTACTCCTAACATATGAATATATAATGTTTTCTTTTTATTAAAAAAATAATAGAATACAAAGAGTAAAATGCAATCTAAAAATAAGAATTGTCTTTTTTGTCATATATATATATATATATATAAAATGTTATCATTTATATATCATAGAAGAATTTTGATATGATTTTTATTTTTGAAAATAATTGGAAGGTATTTTTGTTTTATATGGTATATTTTAATATTACAAAAGAAATGCATTTAGGTTAGAAGTTGTATTTTTATTAAATTGTTATAAATAGAAAAATCCAATCTGTCAAAATTATTCAAAAATCTATTTTAATCCAATTACACCTCTAAAAACATTGAACATTATTAAACTAAACTTATTAAAATACAACCCTTCAATTTTATACATATTAAACAAATCAAAAAAAGATTTCCAAATCTTCCATAATATTTTCATATATTCATTGCATCTTTCCTTTCTATATATGGATAGATATGTTTAATCAAATATTTCATTATTAAATAGCTTATAAGCCAAGTTAACTCATATGTAGGTCCCATGTCCATCACATCCCTCTACCAATAAAAAAGCTATATCTCATTCTTAAAGCAAAAGAATCCTCCATGATAAAAGAAAGGGACAAACTCTTGGTATATATACACAAAAAGATATATACAAAACAATGACGTTATATATGTGACAAGAAGTTATATAGTTATATAATCAACTATTTCAAAACCACTAATAAGTGAATAGGGTCATAATCATACATAAGATGATTATAAAGTTTTTTTTTTAATTTATTAAAATTGAATAAAATTAAATTAAATCTTGTGATATAATTTTTAATTTTTTCAATATTTATGCAAGATTTGAGGATAAAGATTTTAAATAAAGAATTATAGAATTAATATTTTTGTAAGGATGAAAAATGTATTATAATCTTTTTATTTGTGGTGGATATGTTGGTTGAGTTATTTTTAGTATAATGGACATTTTGTATATATGGTATATTTATATGTAAAAGTTAATATGTTCCTAAGTTTGAATTAAGTTAGATTTCATATATCTCAAGGATTTGATTTGATCTTCAAAATTATCATTTCATATAATAAGTGAAACTTACGAGTGCAATTTTGATCATCCAAAGTTTTAAAATCAAATTTAAACATAGACCTAAGTCAACTCAATCTTAAGTAGTTGTTACTCCTTGACCAAAGTGTGAAATATTCAATGTGCATACTAGAGTTTGTATAACTGGGTATATGTATTCTACATGACATATCTATAATGTTGTCAAAATAATTCAATTGGTTTAGGGATGACTAAAGCAAAAGGAGGGAAACAAGTCACCTTCTTCTCGTAGAAAAAATAATTCCAATAGTGTTTATTAGCGTCATCATGTTCAAAAACTAAATGTGAACACATTATGGAGAAATTATATAACAATTTCAAAGCCACATGAAAGGTTGAATCTAAATGAAAGGTTAAATATTGTAGATGGAGAGATTGGATTTGTTGCTATATGATTGACCCAAAACAAAGACTACTAAATTTTCTAGTTTGTTAAGACTCTTGATATAAGATAAATTATTGGACACAAAAAAGAATTATAAAATATTCATCAAATCTTAGAGCTAAATACTCTAATCTTCTTTATCCATTATATATAATGTATTTATGTAATATTTTTAATTAACTTATATATATGAATGTATTTATTTTTGCTTACTTATTTGCAATTAATTAGTCTAAATATTTATATAAAGCGGTTTTATTTCCTTACATTTTAAAAAAAACTAGCATTAAGAAGTGAGGATATTCATATCTTCTATTCATTTGGTTTTATTTATATAATAATTTAAAATTTATAATTTTTATTATTATCTTAATGATATGGTATAAAGAATGATTTTTTTTACCAAAGCAATAAATTTAAGAGTAACATAATAGTTTATATAGAACCAACCAATGTTCAATTGAATGATTGTGAATTTAAGTAGATGAGAGTTAATCATAATTGTAAATTAATTTATGATTAACATTTGAAACATCCTAAAATTTCTTAACAGAAAGAATAAACTTACTCCATTTGAAGTTCTATACTCTAGTTTCTTTCGCTATTACTATTATTATTTTATAAACTTCCTCGTAAATAATAATTTGAGACTAACTTAATCACAGCTATATATTTATGTTAAGTAAAGAAATAATACTTTTTAAAATAAAATATGTGGATTGGAAAAGTATGCAAATAGATTCTCCTCTTCATTCAAAAATTAGTTCATTCTAATTTAATTAAATCTACATTACAATTTTATTTTTTTGGATAGCATTTTATCAAGAGGAGCTTAAACATCTTTATTGACAATTTAATAAATTAATATATTGTATAATGTAGTTTTTATTAAAAGAATTTATAAATAATTTTACTTATAGATTTTTTTTTTTGTGTAGTTGTGTTCATATATATTTTAAATTATCTTAAGACGGTTTTTATAAGTAGTTTTCATATTAGTAATTTTCAATGATCATGTTTTGAAAAATAGGTCCCTTTTTCTTATAAGTAATTATTATCAATATATAAAGAAATGAAATGCCATTACAATAAAGATGCTTCACTTAATATATAATAATCTTTAAAGATTTATTAGTAGGGGAGGAATGTTGAATGTAGTCCACCACTTTGGACTTTCGACCTTCAAGCACTTTACATCATTGGTAAAATTTGAGAATATGGAATCCCTTACAGGTCCCACCAAATCAAAATCTAATTATGTACTTGTATTAAGTAATTGAAGGCTTCCACAAGTATTTTTAATTAAATTTCTTTTTTAATTTATGTGAGATTCGACTCATGTTTCAAAGCATCTCAAGATGATCTCCATGAATAATAATTATGCTAATGAAATGTTCTCTTAATAATAGTGTATGTGTTCCACCTTAGATCATTTTATTACTTACATAAAATATTTTGCATAGAAAGGATTAATAATGAAGGATTTACACACATCCACTTATGTCCACTTTTCTAATATCTAAAGCTTGTTAATAATCAATATACAAAATAAAATTTTATGAAAAATATTTTAAGTATTGTAGAATATAAATATTATAATTATTAATTAATTAGTTATGTTAGTCAATTATGTATTTTATAACTAAAATAATCACACTCTAATAATAATAATTTGACCTAAATTGTGAGTTGAGATTGATAAATGTAAATGAATTAAGTGATTAGAAGTGCCTTAACTCTATTTGTTGAATTGGTGAATATTTTGATGTACAATGTGTCCAATAATTCTTTAGAGTTTTGAGGTTGGATCTATGATGCTCAAGTTATGTCAAACCTATATTGTGACTTTGTATTTCACTAGAATGATGCTTTCCTATGGATATGTCCCTAGTTATTTTGGATCCACATAGATTTACCCTCTATAAAATTAAGATTTAGTACCTATTCATCAATGATTATGTATGTATCTAGGACAAGTGGTGTTAAATAACCATGGGGAATAATTGTGTTGAAAGAAAATTTTATAGCTTCCTTGATAATAGATCATCCCCTTTACTAATGTATGATGAACGAATACACACAAATAAATAATGTAAGTACCTAATATTTTAATGCAATATGGTACCCATAATGTAATATAGTACCCATAATGTAAACTCTATGATTCTTACATATGACCTTTTATTATGAGATTCTAATAATGATATTCCATGAGAAATAATAACCTAAGGTTTTTTTTTAGATTTTTAACTTAGAGAGGTGTTTTGATTTGCAAGTCAATGAGAAAAAGTTAGATTTTGAATCTTTTGATCTTAGAAGTAAGAAAAAATAAATGTAAAACTAGGGGAAATGAATGAAGCATGGATCTACCCAAGTGACAGACCCATAGTTGTAGTCTAGTCGGGGGTAAAGCAAATAGAATGTTATGAAGGGTTGATCTACACCATTAGTAGCTAGGAATAGCTAATTAGATGGTAGGTTTAAGGTAGGGGTCAACTTATATGCAAAGTAAGAAAATAAGCATTACAACACTATATTTTGATAGTAGAAAAAGTAGATTAAAATAAACATGGTTGAATTTTTCCTCTTAAATTTTAAGTCATACGTGAACTTATCTCTTATTTTTATACCTTTAGGAATTGAACATTGGTGAGTTCCAAATAAACCATAAAAAATAGAACCTAATTTGGTGTGCATGTGAACTACATGAATCATGTATGCCAAAGTAAGACATGTAGTAAATAAAATTTGAAAGTGCATCCAAGATATAGGATATGGGTGATACCTTATTCTTTATTCATGTTCTTGTAGATTAATATCTCCAAACTTACACAGATGAATCATTAGTAGAACGTGTACAACTATATTATTAGCACATAAAACATAAACTCTTTTTTTTGTTAACATTAAATCAATAATGTGCAAATGTAATAAATGGTATCATGATGTGTCAAGGAATAAATTTTTTTGAACCAACATGGTCCCCATGAAAGATATAAACACAAAAACATGCAAAAATTAAGAGTAAGTTTGAGTCTAAGATGGAGCCTTGAGGATGTGACTAAATTGAACCACATGAAACTATGTAAAATTTGAGAATGGGTTCATGTTGTGCATGTTAGTGTGAAATTAATATTTACACATTGTCATAAGTTAATTGTGGAGTTTTAATTAGGAATTCATTTTCCTATTATGAGTTTGTCAATCTTGTGGCATATGTTATAAGATTGCTTTTCCAATTTGTCTATTCTTGGTAATGTGGATATTTATCTTCTTTTATTTTTTATTTGGAATGGAATGAATGGATGCACTAAATTTATTTTCATTGCATCTTTTTTTTTAGTTTATACTTTTTCAGCAAGATCTCTTTTATAGAAAATTTATTAGAAGTGATCCTAGATTTTGTGGAGCTATTTATAAGCTCTAACATGGTATCAGAGCTTTAGATCTATAATTTTCTTCTCTAATTTTTGTGGAGCTACCTATCAGCTCTAACATGGTAGAAGAATGAAGAATAGTAGTACAGTGTGATCGCACTGTACCTCTGTCGTGGTGGTCGAGAAGCAAAGCATGCACGTATGGTGGGCCCTTGCCAGTGGGTTTTCCATCTGACCTATCTTGAAACATGGACCAAGGATTCTAACATGTGTGTGTGTCGACGGGTTGGGAAACCTATGAGGTGCAAGGAAGATGACTAGCGAAATCCCCTCTTGAGGGGTGCACCACTGATTGACTCTAATCTTTTGTGCAGGGTTCGAGTGCGAGCACACCTGTTGGGACCCAAACAATGGTGAACTATGCCTAAGTAGGGAAAATCCAGAGGAAACTCTAGTGAATGCCCACAACAATAATGGCATGCAAATCATTTGTCTGACTTGGGTATAGGGGTGAAAGACTAATCAAACCGTCTAGTAGTTGGTTTCCTCTAAAGTTTCCCTCAGGATAGCTGGAGCTCATGTGTGATTTTTATCAGGTAAAGTAAATGATTAGGGGCGTAACTCCCTCGACCTATTCTCAAACTTTAAATAGGTAAGATGACACGACTGTTTTGTTGAGCCGCGCCATGGAATCATGAGCTCCAAGTGGGCCATTTTTGGTAAGCAGAACTAGCGATGCTAGTTGAACTAAAATCCAAGTTATGGTGTCAAATTACACGGTAACCTAGATCCCACAAAGGGTGTTGGTTGATTAAGACAGCAGGACGGTGGTCATGGAAGTCAAAATATGCTAAGGAGTGTGTAACAACTCACCTGTCGAATCAACTAGCCCCAAAAATGGATGGTGCTAAAGAGTGCAACCTATACTCAGCCATTCAGACAAGTTCCAAGCTCTGATGAGTAGGAGGACACAGTGGTTGTTGCAAAACCTTGGGCGTGAGCCTGGGTGGATTGGCCCCCGGTGCAAATCTTGGTGGTAGTAGCAAATATTCAAATGAGAACTTTGTAGATTGAAGTGGGGAAAGTTTTCAAGTGAATAGCACTTGGACATGGGTTAGTCAATCCTAAGAAATGGGGAAGCCATGTTTCAAGGGCACACTTTGTGTGATCATCAAAAGGGAATCGAGTTAATATTCTCAAACCAAGATGTGTCAGTGGGTGACAATGTTAGGAAATCCATAGACATTGGCGAGGGCCCCAGGAAGAGTTATCTTTTATTTTTAACAACCTACCCACCTTGAAATTTATTCAACCAATGATAGGGTCCAACAGCTGGAAGAGTACCGCATGTCCCACAGTGTCTGGTGTACCTTTGACAGCCCTTGAAAATCTAGAGGATCGAGTATTGTTCATGCCAGGTCGTACTCATAACTGCATTAGGTCTCCAAGGTGAACAACCTCTTGTTAATAGAGCAATGTAGGTAAGGGAAGTCATCAAAATGGATTTGTAACTTTGGGAAAAGGATTGCCTCTAAGGGTTGGGCCTAGGGGTCTGCACCCCGAACCCATGAGATGTTGGTGGCCTGCCTAAGCTACTACCATAGTGATTGTGCCATTGTGTGTCGATCGAGCAACGAATGCAAGACGTTCCTTTGCGGGGGCTTTCCCTAGGCGACAAATGACTAACTTAGAATGGGAACAAAAAAGGGGAATCCACCTATTTAATTAAATCAAAGCATTGTGATGGTTCCTATAGATGTTGATGCAATGTGATTTCTACCTAGTTCTTTTAATGTCAATGTGAAGAAATTCAACCAAGCGTAGGTAAACGATGGGAGTAACTATGACTCTCTTAAGGTAGCCAAATGCCTCGTCATCTAATTAGTGACATGCATGAATGGATTAATGGGATTCCCACTATCCCTATCTACTATCTAGTGAAACCACAACCAAGGGAATGAGCTTGGCAGAATCAACAAGGAAAGAAGACCCTATTCAAAGATAGAGCATTCCTCTGACCCTTCCTGACTACAACCACCCTATACTACTATTCTTCATTCTTCTAGCTCTAGAATCTTCTACGGTAACTTCTATGCACTAAAAAAAGGAACATACATACTTCACACCTTTCTCTATCTAAATTCCAAATAGCAAGGTCATATCTTCAAATGTAGAGGAATGTGAAGCATTCTCCCAAGCTTCTTCAGTACAACTTCTCATGTCTTAGACTTTTTGAAACCTTACATAATTTCTTTCATCTCTTATGCAATGCTTTATATTAAGATACAAATAATACAATATTCACACTCCCATAGACAACAATTACAACTCTAGTTGCATCACATGCAACCTTTCATAATATAATTTTATTGACATCAATGACAACTCATACAATAACTAGTAGCAAATACATAGTTTTCTAGGGTAAATACCACATCATGTAGGAAATGAACTCCCCATTCTTACTTTTCAAAGTACTTTTGACATAAACAAATTGAATCAAATCCTTTAAGGATGTTGCAAGCCATCCCTTTCACCTTCTCAACCACTTTTCCAACTACCATGCACTCTATATGTTTTAATTTTCTTACCAGTTATTCTCTTAATTCAATTATTGATTGGTGGCCTTTATTATTACCCTAATGGTCTAATGTGCTTCAATATGGTTCACATACTATAATTAAAGTGTCTCTAGATGCATGCATTAGGAAACTATCATCATATATGTGTTTATAAAAATAAAATTAAAATGATATAAAAGCATGTAAATATTCATATTTATTTCTATAAATACAACAATCATTAGATCTTTAATAATAAATGTATTAGAAACAATATGAATTGATCAATCATGAACTAATAAATTATTAATGACACACATGGGACTATCATGATTTGCATGATGAATTTTATCATCATTAGGCACAAAAACATCATGTGAAGGAGAAGATAAAGTATGCTCATCTATTCAATAAACATCATTAAGTCCCTCATCAGATCTATTATTAGGAATAGTACAAACTAATGTACTAATCCATAATATATCACTAGGTGTATATAGAGTATTGTCAAAGGATACAAAATAATGATTGTCATGAGTTATATAAAGGATCTCATCATCATTAGGTATAAAAAATTCATTCTTGTTATTGAAAGATATGGAGCATAATCACATGAGTCATCATCCCTATATATACTAAAATAATAGATGGATCTACTAAGAGAATGAAATATTTATTATCACAAACCATAGGGTAAAATTCAACGAGTTTGTTTAGAATGGAGGAGAATCTATCCATGAATAGGATATAGTAATGAAACACACACAGATGGATTCAAAAAGTGAAAGCTAATGATTAGATAAAACCCTATATAAATCAAGATATGCACAGAGATGAGTTAGATCTAAATATCTAAATATAAAAAAAATAAAGAAATATTATATTTAAAAATAAAAATGGAAAAAAAAATATAGGGAAAACTTGTAGGTGATGTTAGATTGTGTGGGTTCACCAAAGTGTAGGGAAATAATGACACCCTATGATTTAATTAAGGTCTAATAAATGATTATGTTATGGGCAACTAGTTAGACCTAAATTATGAGCTAAGAATAATTACCATAAATGATATAAATAGTGGTTTGAAGTGAATAACCTCTATTTTCTTATGTAATGGATATTATCATGTACACTTTTGCACTCAACAATTAGAATCATAATTCTAGGATTAGATTTGTGATTATTAGACTACGTTAGACCCACTCTAAATTAAAATAATGCTATGCTCATTGATTTATCCTTGAACACTCTATCTCCATGTAGATCTATCGTCTAAAAGGCTAACCTTCAATATTTATTATCTAATAATTGTGCATGTATGTGCATGGAGATTCTAAGGCATTTCTAACATCTGGTTAACTTGGTGTTTGCAAGCAAACACACAATTCAGAGGATGGGTTCCTAACTAGACAGTTCACCAAACCTTCACAAAAGGCTTCATTTTATTATCAACCAGGACTCATAAGCTTTTACTATATGTGCATTCAAGGATCCTACTATGCCCTATATCAATGAAACATAGGTGATCACACATGTATGGAAACGGTAAAAGCTAGAAAAGGAAATAAAGCATGAAATTACTGAAAAGGGGAACTAACATAAATATATTGCTTATGTTACGGGTATTTAATGCTTAATACTATGACTACTAACTATTAAATATAAACTTGCAACTAACTAATACTTCTATATTCTAATTCCTAACTTTTGACCTCTAACTTCTTCGGAGAATAACTCAATGTAATTCATTCTACAAGATATCATTCATGAAATTCACATGCATATAATTGGAAACTTATCTTAAATAAATTTAGTAATGTAGCATCTAATCTAGTAACAAGAAATAAGGTGGGTTGGCAATACCTCGAGTGGCCTTTCCTCAAGTTGTTGCACCCACAAAAGATATCAAACATGCACTACTTGATCAACAATTCATGACAACGATTTAAACTCCTTTATTCCATAAAAACTGAACTTCTTACAACCTAACAAGAATCTCTGAAAAAATTCTCACTCAGCAGTGCATATCTATTGCAACTTGATAACAAAAAACTAACAACATTATATTAACTAGTAAACACAAATATACTATTACTACCACTAGATCTGCTCCTCAACCACAAATCCTAATATATAGGCTTGGGAGGAGTCTTATTCATACAAGGAATAAAAAAAAACATTAATGCATACGACCACTCTCCCTCAAGGATGGGAAGAGGACAAATCTTGAAACAAAAAACCATAAATATGAAATAGAAGAAGGAAAATAAAACTAGGACTCTACCCCTAACAATTAACCTCCATGGCAAGAACATGTTTCCTGGAAACTGTCACGTCATGGGTTACTCCTATTTGGAACAGACTTCTTCTTTTATTTGTCTTATTGGTGGATAAAATTACATTTGCAATGACTCATGGATGACTATTCAAATAGCCACCTTCTCTTCCCTCTGGAACTGTCGTTCTCCAATTATTCTGGCTCTCCCTTGCAACTATCCACAGTCCTTTGTTGTGGGCTAGAAATCCAATTGGTGCAGGCTACAGTCTTCTCGGTTGCAAGATGTTAGTTTTGCTACCAAGGCATTCACATCTTTAATAATCGCAATTAAACCATAAAACATACTAAATCCTATGAACATTCATACATCCACACAAGCATATATCAATATATCATATTTATATTTCTGCATAGTTAGCTTTGTCAAAGTGCATAAAAGGAATATGAAAGATATATGAAGTCTTGGAAATGTTTGTGAACCTTAGCAAATGAAATGATAAAAGCATAATTGATGAAGGAAAAACTAGCCATTATCTAGACCCATCGAAGATAGGAGCCAAAAAGTGATCAAATGTGTTTAAGACATAACACATTCTCTCTACTAAAAGCACAACCAATCCATAAGATGATCACATTATAACACAATCACAATGGCTTGATTGCACTTTTAATAGAGAAATCAAGCCATATGCAAGCACATTAAATTTTATACTAGTGAAAATCCTACATTAGGCTTGGAATATGTTTGAATTTATGAGCCTAAGGGTTGGATGTGTGTATTGGGAACCCAAATCTATGTTTTATAAAAAAATACAAATGTAAAGCTTGCTCTTCATCATGTTCACTTATTTTTGGATAATATTCCAAGAAAAAACACTATGACATATGTTTCCCTTCTACTAATAATGCCACAAAAAAAATATTTTCATCAATTGGGACCATGTTACAAGTAAAAGTGTAAGCCTTTGTGCCTTAAAACCCTACCAAAACCCCCAAATGTGTTTGCCTTTGGTTATTTTTATATGAGCTTACACTTTTGTTTTAATTATTTGTTGACACTTTATAGCTAGTTGGGCTATAACCTAATGCACGTGTTATGTTCTTTGCTCTTGTTGCTTGTTGGCTCGACCTACTCCATTTATCACTTGCTCTAACTACCTACAATTCATTATTTAAGAAAATTGTGTTATGTGGCTTTCTCCCTTTCAGTGGTAGGCAAAATGTTCTTGATAACTAAACATCTATAATGCAAGCTTTCTTTTCCCACCAAGCACTCTCCATTTGATCTAGATGTCTCATGTGCTCACTATCAATAGTATTGCTTATTGTTTATCATTTATCCTTGACTATTATACGTTGGCATCTTCTCATAAATCCAATTCATCATTGTGGCACACTCTTCATGTTATAACTATTTTCCTTTGCTTTACATCATTCAATGTCTCATTGGCTAGTGGCTAATTATTGTCCAGTAACCAATCAAAGAATGATCAAGTTACTAATGACTACTACATGCTTTCTATTAATCATACATTACTTATGTACTAGTCATTGTTGTAAACCAACATCTATGCTTTATAAGGCTCAATACTACCAAAATGAATGGCAATTCCTCATTGGTAGTGGCTAATTATTATCTAGTAATTAATCAAAGAATGAGCAAGTTGCTAATGACCACTACATGCTTTCCATTAATCCTACAATTACTTGTGCACTAGGGGAGAGGACCCAGTAGTAGAGCGTGTTCCAATAGTTGTGAATGTTTTTGTTAATATAATGCCCAATAGTTGTTTATATAATGCCAATAGTTGTTTATATAATGCCAATAGTTGTGATTTTACTACCCATAATTAAACAAAATGTATTCTTTTGATCTAAAAAGTAACCAATCATGTGATGCCACATCAGCATGATGTGAATGCACAACTATTGGTCTCACTTTTTTTTTGGGCCTTTTTAGACACCTTGACAAAAAGCATGCTGATGTGGCATCATATTTGATGATGTGGCCTTGAAACGAAAGTTATAAGCAGGGGACTTGCCAAGTAAGCTGCTGTAAAAAATTGAGAGTGATTTGAAATTTCCACGTAGGATAATTAGAACCGCGAAGTTAGGGTGCACCACTACTGGGTCCTCTCCCCTAGTCATTGATGTAAACCAACACCTATGCTTTATAAGGCTCAACACTATAGATACTAATATCTTCAATGTTTCTTGGGATGCTCTTCTTTGAGAATTTGGATGGTAATTCATTAATCCTAATCAAGAGTCTAACTTGATCTAATTGTACTTCTAGGGGATTTGAATCTTGGGGGGATGGTGTAATCAAAGAACATATCATCAACATCACCAATTACCTAAACTCAACTAATTGAACTACAACACTTGATGAGAACTCCAATTTTGAAAAAGTTGCCCCTATAACTTCCCAACAACACCTATTAAAGCTATGGCCTAAAATTGAAATGGTTTCACACTCTAGCTAGTTTGTTATAACCATGCTTTATCTATCCTATTACAATTGTGGGGACACTCCATCAAAGCCACCCAAGAGTCAAACTTGATCCAATTGTACCTTCAAATAATATAAAACCTTGATGAATGACCTAATCAAAGAACATACCATCATCCTAACCAAACTACAACCCTTCCCAAAAAAAACCAGTTATACCTTTTTCATGTATGTAATTTAATAGGTTAAATGTCATATCATAGAGTACAGCACTGGCAATACTCCAATGATTCATGGAATGGTCCCAACATCCAGTCTCCTGCTCCAGTTTTCAGCCAGTCACAGTCAACATCAGAAGATAATCACGTGAACATTGCTTGTGTTCAAACACTGAATCGAATCTTGAGAAGAGCACTGTAGAGATATGATATGGAGGAGGAAGACCCACTTGGCAGAGAGTCATGGTGAGCTAGCCAAACGTATACCTAGCTATCGCTGCGTACAGACTGCAGGCAAATGTAATCATTATTTCCGCCGTCACAATTGTCACAGTCTTTCCATTAAATCCCAGACATTATCGTCCTCAGACGACCATTACTACGTATTTCCTTTCGACACCTCGAACTGAAGGGCTCTTACGCCGCCGTATTAGAGGGCTCTAGCTCTACTGATCGCATTAGCATAGCCTGTGAATCTTTTAACGGCGGCAGCCTGACAGCCCACAGTCCAGTTGATCGCGGATCGATTCACATGTGAATGAAAAGAAAAAACATGGCGTCTGTTTCAAATCTCTCTCCCCTGCACACTGTACTCCACTGCAACAGTGTGTTAATGGTCATGTGAAAAAGGATTCTACTTTCTGCAAAAAGAATGCAGGCTAGTGACTACTTACTTTACTGTATCTGTAGCTCAGCTCATGACTGTGAGTGTGGCACGGATTGGGTGTTGTGGGGATTCAATCTGTACAGAGTAGACATGTAGTGTAGTTTGTCAGATCTGCATAGAGTGGCGTGAGATCGTGAACACCATGCCTGGAGGATTCGCCATGTCGCTCGGAACTACTAGGAGGGGGGATATTCCGATTCTTCAGCTGGGTTTGATGTAACTCAAACATTCTTTCTTGATTTCAGTTAGGTTCTGGTTCCGTTTGGTTGAAAGGACTGAGACAGGATATAAACAGGAACTAGGTTTGGGTACTGAGTATATGTTCAGGGAATAAATTCAAGCTGTCTCCTTGAGCTTTGAACTGGTACAACCATAGAAAACGGCTTTGATCATCTCAGGTTACTAGAAAATGGCCGTGATCTTACCAAGGACAGATTCATGATACTTATGTGGTGTGCAGGACACGGTATTTAAAATCCCAATCTTTTTCTCTAATACATTTTGAAGATGGATCACACTAGGACACAGCATTTGAGCATGTTCCAGAAGTTGTTTGGGAGAGGACCTAATAGTTGTGCACCCTAATTTCGTACTTCTAATTATTGTACATAGAAATTTCAAATCACTCCTGATTTTTTACAGTAGCTTACTTGGCAAGTCCCCTGCTTATAACTTTCGTTTCAGGGCCACATCAATATGTTTTTGTCAAGGTGTCCAAAAAGCCCCCAAAAAAAAGTGAGACCAATACTTGTGCATTCACATCATGGGTAGTTGGGTGCTAATGTGGCATCACATGATTGGTTGCTTTTTAGATCAAAGGAATACATTTTGTTTAATTATGCGTAGTCAAGTCACAACTATTAGACATTATATAAACTACTACTATCACAACTATTGAAACATGCTCAAGTACTAGGTCCTCTCCCCTGTTGTATTTGTTGAATCAATGTGAGTATTTTTAATAATAGTGGATCAATAGTTGTGACTTTAAAATTGTTAGTGTTGAATAAATTATATTTGTGTGAATTTGTCTTATATAATTTAATTAATTAAGATAAACTAGTTCTCATCTTGAGTTGTATGATATTTGTGTGAATTTGGGTTTTGCGGAATTTAATCAATTAAAATAGGTCAGTAAACTATCTTGAGTTGCGTGGCATTTGTGTGATTTGGGGTCTCACATAATTTAATCAATTCAAATAAACAAGGCAACAGTCTTGAGTTGTATGGTATTTGTGTGGATTGGGGTCTACCGTCTCACATAATTTATTAAATTAAACTTAATCAATAAACTACCTTGAATTGCATGGCATTTGTGTGAATTAGGGTCTCACATAATTTAAGCAATTCAAATAAACAAGTCAACAGTCTCAAGTTGTATGGCATTTGTGTGAACTTGGGTCTCACATAATTTAATCAATTCAAATAAATCAGTAAACTGTCTTGAGTTGCATGACATTTGTGTGAATTGGGGTCTCACATAATTTAATCAATTCAAATAAACAAGCCGACAGTCTCGAGTTGTATGATATTTGTGTGAATTTGGGTCTCACATTTTTTAATCAATTAAAATAAACAACTGTCTTGAGTTGCATGACATTTGTGTGAATTGGGGTCTCTCATAATTTAATCAATTCAAATAAAGTAGTCAACAATCTCGAGTTGTAAGGTATTTGTGTGAATTGGGATCTCACATAATTTAATCAATTCAAATAAACTAGTAACTATCTTAAGTTGTATGGTATTTGTGTGAATTTGGGTTGTATATAACTTAATTAATTAAAATAAGTTAGTAGACGGTCTTGAGTTGTATGATATTTGTGTAAATTTGGGTTTCACATAACTTAATCAATTAAAATAAGCTAGTAAACTATCTTGAGCTATATGATATTTGTGTGAATTTGGGTCTCACATAATTTAATCAATTAAAATAAATTAGTAAATAGTCTCAAATTGTATGGTATTTGTGTAGAGGAAGGATCGAGCGGGGCACTTATCCCCTTATCCCATATGGGTGGGTGGGCGAGGAGGGGAGTGAACTAGAACTATGACTATAACTAGAATTGGCGTCCTGGCGTAAGTGAGGAGAGTAGGTGGTTGCTCCCCACCCGAGGCAGACCCCACCATCTTAGGCAAGCCTCCTATATCCTCCCACCAATATAATCTACCTCTCAGGATTTGGGTCTCACATAATTTAATCAATTCAAATAAAAACTAGTAAAATATCTTGAGTTGTATGGTATTTGTGTGAATTTGGGTTTTACATAATTTAATCAATTAAAATAAAGTAGTGGTTACATCATGTGAAACTTACTAGCTATTTTGTATCATGTGAGGTGTATTGATTATGTTGCATCATGTAGAACACATTTAAAATCTTTTTCCTACTTTTTATTAGTCCACCATTCTAAAGTAAGATGCATTATAATAATTTACTATAGGTGATCCTTCACCTTTTATTGAAGACAAAAAAATGCATTATAACATCTATAAGATATTTACTTGTTACATGAATAGTGACGAGATCTTCTTTCAACACCAAGGCTCCCATTATGTAATATAATGATAACCTTGAGCATTGAAATCTCAACTATTGAATATGAGAAGAGTATTGATCAATTCAAGTCATTTATTAGCATAAAAACTAAAGAGCAAATCAAGAATATTGTTTGAATATGAGAGTATTAAACATTTCAAGCCATCTATTATCATAAAAACTAAAGAGTAACAAAATAAGAATATTTTTAAATATGAGAGTATTAATCATTTCAAGCCATCTATTAGCATAAAAACTAGAGTAACAAATATAGAACATCGTATGAAAGAGATGATGGATCCTCTAGGTTTGTTTTTATCATTACCATTATAACTCTAAAATTTTAATACACTTGTAGTCTATTTATAGTTTTTTGAAAACAAACACTACAACATAATTTAGAGCATTAGAATAAGGATTTGTGTTTCTATTACAAATTACATTATAATTATAGATTAGATATCACCTTATTTTCATATTTCTAGACAACACCCATCAAGCATATGATTATGAAATAATATGCAACAATGTTATGAGCATTTTAAGTTTGTATATAAATTCATGAATGGGTACAAAAGGGGCAATCATTTCCTTTCATTTAATTTATTTTACACAAGTATATATATACATCATCATCTATTTTGATATATCCAAACACTAACTAATAGGTAAAAATTGTTGAAATAAAGGTGCAATAATATTAGTATCATGAAACTCTGTACATAAAATCATGAAATAGTGAGAAAGGGACAATATATTTTTTCATTTAATTCATAGTAAGTGCAATCCATAACTATCATTCTATTGTGATCTTGATAGTTTATAAACAGTAACATAGAGGAAATTTTCACTTTCAATTGTGATAGTGGATTTCATTGCTTGAAAGGGTTGGATACCTAAGTGTACAAGTAAATATTTGAATGATGGTGTTACAGAGTGATGTGTGATTTGATATAATGTTTGGAATAGATATGTTTAAACCATCAATGTGTTTAGATTAGCTGATTACCTTCTATTTCATCAACCTTTACTAACTTTAAAAAATTTGTAAACTAAGATATCTTGGAAGGTTGAAGTTTTTGATAACAAGTAGATGGATTATAATTATATTAAACATGCAATTGGAAAGAAAGAGATCATGGAATTCTTGGTATAATTTGTGAGACTATGCAATCAAATCTTGAATGTATATCTAATGTAGTTATCAACACCCATCTTGAACTTGTGGTCTTGTTTGAAGTTGAAGATCATCATAAGGAATAGAGACCTTGCTATTTCCAAGACCATATAATCGTTAAGGAGATAAGGGACTTGGAGCTCTACAATTTTGAGGAGCACTTGATCTAGAAGTAGACCATGATAATTTGCTAGCCAATTTGAAACACATTGTTCATCTTGGTACATGTTGAATACTTTCAAGGAGGGTTTTGAATTTTTACCTACAACAGAGGTTAAACAATTTTTCAAATGTTATTCTTGTAAATCTAATCAAATTTTATATTTAAAATTACCTAAAGCATATGATAATCAAATAATGCTTGGAAATCAAGTCTTGTAATAGCTAATTAGAAAAATATACAAATGCATAAGCTTAATCGCATGCCAAACATTATAACAACCTAATATAATCAAGATTTACTTTTGCGTTTTTTGTTTCAAATAACCAAGTTGTGTATATATGCATGAGTTGATTTACATTTCCCATGTTCTTTGGTGTCATAAAAAATTAAAGAGGCACTAAGATTATGGATGTTTGATAGCTAAAGAAAATATTGTCTTACAAATGATTTGACATGTCAAGTTGTAGACATATTTCTTAAAGTTGGGCATAGCTCCACTTCTAGTCGAATGTTTATTGTTCTGTCAAAGATGCCTTTAGTCCCAAATACTATAAGTGAACTCTTTCTTCATTTTTTTGTATTCATTGATCATTTTTGTCCATTATGAATCTAGGAATGAGAGATTTAGGCCTCACCCTACCACCCTTTAAAGCCTTCACCCTCCATTTCCTTCACTCTTTTGTATCATTTTTCTATCCCATATTCTCTCCATTACCTATTTGCATGCTTTTCCCAAAGTGTTGACCCTCCTCAAAGGTTTTTCCTTTAAATCCTTCATTAACCACCACTAGTTCTTTCAAATACCAATCCTCTAAACCCTACTCTATTGTCTCCCTTTTTTTCACTCTAGTGTCATTTTTCCATGCTCAACATGTTTACCATCCACCCTTTGCAAGTATAATATTAATCTTATCACCCTTTGAAGGTCCTATATCTAACCCTACCAAACCTCCATTAAAGGTGCTTCAAACTAAGGTTTCCACCTCCCATATGAGATAAATTCTAGACCCCAAAACCCATTTTTAACAAAAATCAATTATGTTTATGAAACCTTTCTCCCACCATGGTTTGCTTTGTAGTGTTTCCATAACTTCCACCTTACAAGTTTAATGGGTATGGTGTGATTCAAAATTAATTTTATTTCATAGTTAGATATTCTAACTTGTTTTTTATTATATTTACAAATGGGATCCATTTTTTAAAACCAAAAAGGGGGCTAACTAAGGATGACTTCTCCTTTAGCCATTTTTTTCAATTCCCCATTAGCAAATTTGTGGTTTTAGGTCAATTTTTGAAAACTAATGACTTTTTAAAAAAATTGTAGAAAGAAAGTATGGATTAATTTTTTTGTTTCAAGTGGTCAAAAATTCTAGGTCCTTATCTAATAGAGACAAGGCCAACACAAGTAGACAAAGCTACCCTATTGGCCTCTAGAAGTAAACTAGGCCACTAATTATCTATTTTAAACCTTAAATTAGCACATTTCTAGCATAAATTAGTATGAGGGGCCTATCAAAGCCTCCAATGACTATCTATGTCCAAAACTTAGTATTTTATTGAATTATTTTATTTTTATTTTATTATTTTATCTTATTTTTTGCTAAATCAAGACTTTAAATTGGTAGAAGGTTTCATCTCTAATCCATGGAGTAGAGGTTAAAAACTCTTAGGTTTCTTCCTCATTGTGTCTAGAAGAAATAAAATCAAGTGAGGAAATAAAATAAAAATAAATTTTAAAATAAGCATTTTTCCCTCAAATGATCTTGCTCCATGGATCGAGCTAAAGTGGATTGCACCCAATGAACCACTTGATTTTCTCCTTTTTTATGAGTGTTTAATGGTGGAATGTGGTTGCTTACAACATCAACATGAGTTTATTATAAAGGTGGATAGAAAATGGGACAACATGTAGTTAGGATGATAGAAGATGATAAAAATGAGAGCAAATGCCTTCATTTATAGATTCTTGATGGTGAAAATGGGGGGTTAAGATTTCATGTCTAATGGATGGCTAGGATTGAATGAGAGTGATGACATGGATTGAGGACTTAGCCTTGTGAAAAGTTTCACAAGAGGAATGGAGGTATAATAGCTAGGTATGCTCACACATGTGTGAGTACACATGGGGAATCTCATGGAAGGGACAAGTGACAGAAGTAGGGTGGCTAGTTTATGATATGTGTAAGAGGTAGGGTGGATTCACATGTTTGAGAGACATACTCACACGTGGGTGAGGAAGGGGTTGGGTAGGTAGGTTAGGAAACTTGTCACATGATGGAAAGTTTAAATCTTGATCCATGTAGATGGATTCAATGGTTAGGATTGAATGGACAAGAATTGAGGGTGAGGTGGAACTAAATATTAAGGAAAATAATAATGAAGGTTAATTAGTCTAAATAAATCAATTAAGTAGGTATTAATTAATTAATTAGGAGTGAGATATATAGATGAATTAATTAAATAAATAAATATTATTTATTTAATTCATGGCTAGAATGAAGTAAAGTCAAATGTGGCTAGGTATGGAAAATTTTAGGTGTCTACAATGTCTATAATCATTCATTCCAATTTTAGGACCCCATCATTCATTCTCTTAGGTAAAACTGTTAAAACTTACTATCCTTTTTCTTATTTCCATTCCATGTATTCATACTCCTTTTTGTGACCCATCACAACACACAACTAAAATTTAAAATTTTAGAAACCCTAATGTTTGGTTTTGAAATTGCATTTTTTTAAGGCTATGGTAATGTCTTATTTTCTTCATTTTAACATGTATTCTTTCATTAAAATGTATTTTCAAAGTCGTAAATGTATAAGGTATTAAAGAGGTTATTTTATAAATTATTACAAAATTCTAAAGTATTATACTTAAAGTACAAAGTCCCTTGAATCCTCAAACCCATTTTCACTCTACAAATTATAAATTTTGTGATTCCTTGAAAAATAGTGTAACACCCTGCCACGCAAACCCCAAAGGACAACTTATAACTAACAATAATAGCACATTTTTTTTTAAGTAAACTAGTATGAGATGTAGTTAACTTACACACTAGTAATGGAACCATACATATATATATATATATATATATATATATATATATATATATATATATATATATATATATATATATATTCTAAGTAAGTCCCTTGGGGTAACATGACTGCATTACATTTCGAACATCTCTAACATCAACCCAATCCCATAACGAAGATAAACTACTTGCAAGTATACATTTTAACACCATCATATAGAATGAACAAACAACATCTATTACATTGCATAAACATCCTTCACACTTAAGAATTTAATTATAAATGTTTCCACAAGTACAACACCATTAAAGATCATATATATTATGAACCAATAAACACATAATAATACCAAGAATCTATATACATTACATTCATCATATGAATTTACATCATTTAAGGATTACAATAATACAATAGTGCTTCCCAACATGAACGGGAATAATACATCAATAACATTTAGTGATTCAACTGAATTGAAAGTATACATAGCATCAATACCGGTTCCAAGTCTGGAAAAGCCTTAGAGTCACTACAACTGGAACAACTCCACGCATCACGATCTTCAGTTGGGGACCCAATGGGGTGCATAGCATGTTCCACCTATCCATGTGGACCCTAAGGTTTACCCCCCATGCTAGGAGATGACAAGAAGGACCCACAACATAAAATAGTCAAGTAAACAATGACTAACAAGACTCCACAACAAAGGTAACAACAAACACAAGAAACATTTGCTTCCAGAGGTACAAGAACAACAAGGGGGAAACAATAAACATACAAGGTTGCTAAAGGGAAGAGTGTCATCGCATGGCTCAATATGGGTTACCCAATGCAGATCTTCATAGGTTACCGACCCCCATCCCAGGTTACCCTGGCAACCTCAACTAATCCCCAGCCCCCATTCTTACACATACAAAATCAACTTACCTTTCTCGAAGACAAGGTAGTTGATTTTCCATTCCAGGTCTTCTCATCTCATCTCAAGCCTATACGGGCACTTAAGCCATGAGAGAGGCATCCATTATCTTTTATTAGTGTGATTACTACCCACCCCCTAACTATTTATTAGGTTATCACTTAATTAACTCAACTTCCACACAGGTTACCCTGGACACCCCTTAGAGCTCCAGCTCCCATGGGAAGCCACTCTCCCTACTAGCAACAAAAGCCTCATAAACACAAACTAGGTAAGCCAACTTGCACAAAATATCAAGGCCGAATAAGTAAATACATCAAGTGAGGCATGCACCCTCTCACGCTAGATATCCGTAATAAAACAACTTCCAAGTGCAAGGCTAAAACCCACCAAAATCCAATCAACATAAGAGCAATAGTTCACAAGGAACCAACATAAAGAAAACATTTAAAAGCAACATTTTTCCCCACCTCTGGAAGCCTAGAACCAACTACCCAAGAACTCACAGTCGAGGGAGATTCAAACATTATGGGTTCCCACATAATTACCAACATGACTGCATAAAATCTCCTTGATTCGAAATTAATACAAGAGGAAAATACAATCATCATGGTACCATTAAAATCAATCCTTAATTCCACTATGCATTCAAAATAATAATTTCAAAGAACATTCTAAATGATCAATTACATTTTATTTAAACGTTCATTGTGAAATCATTTAAAAAATTAAAGAAACTATGTAATCATATTCTATAATATCTATATACATATTTTACACAAACCAATAGCTCTTTAATAAAAAAAACCATAATACATGCATTTATATATTTATACATATATATACGCATATATATACACAAATAAATTTAAATCTAAATTCACTATTGTTTATAACAGTAGTATATATGTTTAACCTACAATAATTGACTGCACGCACACACACACAGATATATATATTCAATAAATCTAAAACCAGTCACCATGCAAATAGAATGAAAGCACCAAAAAATAGATTGAGGTAAATCGAATCTCTAGCTAACCATGTAAATAAGGCGGCGCATAAAAACAACACAATTTCTTGATACCATGAAAATCAGCGAGGATATATTGAAGGAAATCAAACTTTTAAATGAATTAAAAGTTTACAGAGGATAAACATCATTTCCCTATGGTAGTTTCATCAAAATAACTATGAGGCGGCATTCATAAGAGAATGTAAAGATCAAATGCCATGAAGGCAGCAAAAATAAACAGAGTAAAATCGAAATGCCTAGTAAACAATGCCATAGAATGGGATGATGAAAAAGAAGATACCGAACTCTTAAAAGAAACAATTGAAAGCCAAGTAAATGGCTGGGAGCAAGATAAACCAACGCCATACAAAATACCAGTTGGATCTATTGAAAATGAAATACATACAAAATAAAGTCAATGACCAACCTAGATTCTACACTTGAAGATGGAGATGGTGAGAAAAGACGACCTCTTATGCAGCCCCCAAATTCATTCTCCAAAAGCAACTTCTTTCAAATGTTGAAAGCTATATTATTTTTACTTGACAAAGATAATAATTGCAGAGCCCAAAAATTTCCAGTCTTCTCTAAAAACCCCAATCTTAAAATCCAAGTAAAGATAAGTTTTCGAATACAAAAATCAACCAATACCGCAAGTTCCAATTTGAAAATCAGTTTGGAGTCATGCATGTGCACATACTCCTCTTTTCTCATCTTTTATTTGCTTTTACAGTTTGAAAATCTTATTTCTTTTATTTAATTTAAAATTAAATTACTTTCCCATTTAATTAATTAAAATCTAATGATAATAATATTTATCTTTATTTATTCTTTTATCATTAAAACATTTAATCACATTATTTAATTTAATAATTAATAATCAAAATATATATAATATCTTTTCACAACCACAATTTATTTAATTATCATTTCAATTCTAAATTTATTTAAATTACCTTGTAATCAATTTTAATTTAATTAAAAGATTAAACAAGGCCATTTAAAATATTTAATTTGCCATAGAATTTCAATCACACGTCAAACAACATAATAATGAAATCAACAATGAAACATCACCAATAAACAAACTTACTCAAATGTCAAGAAAGGCCAATACAAAGGAGCACTACAATCGGAGGAGGTTTACTACAAACTACCCCAAAACCTTGAAGTTGGTATACACACCATTAATGGAATTCATGTTCATAGGATTAAAACCTTGAAATATTTTAATTTCCATTATGTTTTATGTTTTAAAATCTTAGTTAGATTCTTTAAACATTGTTATGGTTTAGATTTCTAGAAAAAAAACATTTAAATTAGTTGATTTCTACACTACCTAGTTTTCTTAGTCTTCAACTTTCTTAAGCCCTAGCTTTTAGGGTTTTGATAAAATTGCTCAATAATATTAGACCTAGAAACCTATTAATGAAAAATCTAAAATAGTATTAAAAATTAGTTAATTCATGCTCTTAGGACCATTCCATATTTTGCTTCAATTTTGTGTATTATTTACAAAATGCATCTAAACTCTAAAATTTGGTTACAACGCAAACTCCCAAAACTCTTTACATTTTACAATTTGTAAATATAATGTAAAATGCAAATCAACTATGAACTTCGGCATCAAACTTCAAAAAAATATGGTTTGTAGTTTTTAATTTTTCAAAAAATTATAACTATAGTCCAAAGTCTAATTATAATTTTGAAGACTAACCAACTTTGTAATTTAGAACCTTTTGCAACTATAATCAAAGTCTGAAGTCCAATTGTAATTCATGAGCCTAATCAATTTTCTAATTTTTAGCTTTATAATTTACAACTTAAACTTCACTGCAAAATGCAAACTAGGTTTGAAACTCAAAATACAACAAGCAAATTAGACTTCGAACCCGAAATGTATAAAATAATAAAGCACTCATTTTAAAAAAATTCACTCTTCAAATAAAGAATTTTGTAACTTTTAAATATTAGAAATCTTGTGATTGATATAGTTGAAAATTAATTAACCACATTGTAAATTTAATTGGTTGAAATATAAAATGTATTGGTAAAATATGAAAATCAAATGTTAACTTAAGATATAAAAAAATTAGGTATTTTCTCATCTAGTATGACCTCTCCAACTAAAATGAAATATAAATTCAAAGTACTTTTCTCACTATTTAATTTGTTAGTATACATGGGAAACATCATGGAAAAGATGGTTATTAGTGAGACATATATGTTGAGGAAAACCAAGAACTTAAGGGCCAATAGTTTCCCCATTACACTATAGTTACCAAATTTGATTATGAAATGTGCACAATATTATGACCAAAATCAAACATGAATTAGGGATTCTAATGGAAATATAGTCAAATCAATTCAAATCCAACATATAGAGGAAATGTTTGGTTTACTAACATGGGAAACCTACATACAAATATCCATGTAATCATCTTAATAGTATTATGTTGAAATTTTGAACATGAAAAATTGGTTAGTCTGAAGCTACACTTTCTAGAATGCCCAAAAGATTATTTAGAGGCAACTTCATTGAAGAAGCAAACATTTGCATAACACTAATAATCAAAGTCACAATAAATCAAGTTGTAAGAGAGCTGCAACTCAAGATGTACCAATTTATCTCTAAGATACTAGCTAGGAAATAATTTATTGATTGGGCTACAATGATCAATGACAACCTACATGATCAACTATCCAATATGGTAGCAACCACAAAATTTCATATGACTTCATATCTAGTACATCTAGCACATGCCCTTGACAAAAGGCAATAATTTTTAGGGATACAAATAGTAGGAATCATGGGACATGGTAGAAAAAATGTATCAATATTACCCACAATTAGAAATGAAGGTAGCTAGCTATAATTTTGTTAGAGTTAATTATGCTCTCATTTTCAATATAATTAGATTGTTAGAGAGAAATTTTGGCAAAAAGTTGTCAAAATAGACAATGAATTAAATTAAAAGATGGGGTAGTAGGTTTATTAAAATCTCCACTTTCACATATATTAGAGTCGAAGGTTGTGATAAGAATCTATATATGTTGTGGCAGTTGTTGTCATTGATGTCAACACTAATGGTAGTGTTGTTGTCATTGATGGAGATTGTTGGCACCTAAGTAATTTGTTGTCAATCCTTAGCACATTTAGTTTGGGATTACATTGGTTGGATGGCATGTCTTATCAAATAAGAGAAGAGTTGAAGAAGTTCATGGTTGGATGTCATGTCATGCCTTGTCAAGGAAGTATTGTTGTTATTCATATAATGCATTATTACAGTCAACAAAGTTGTTTTCATGATAATATATTAAGATGAGGACTAGAAGCATAACTATTGGAGAGATGATCCACAGTATGTCTCATGCTCTCTCCTAATGTTCCTAATAATATATGTGTTGCTAAAAGGAATTGCCGGTCTCTGCACGTTGCTCAAATGTTTTTGGTTCAAGAAGTTGCATTAAAGTCTATTTGGGAGAATGCTCTGCATTCCTTCATTTTTGTAGTTTTGGTCTTGTAGTTTAGTATTCAATGTTAGTCCTTTGTGTATGTTGCACTCCTATCTTTTTAGGTCATCTGTGTTGTCAAGGAGGTTCCTGTTGATGTCTTTGCTCCTACATCTTGGAGAATTTGTTCAAAATGTCTATGTAATGTCTTAGTTCCAATCTCATATGTTGAAGTGGTATGAGAGTTCTATAAATATATCATCCAGTTATGTATTTTGTGTTTCCTAAACTAAGTTATTTGTACCTCTTTGGTTTGCAGTGGTTGTTGATGGCATGATAGTATGAAATAAGTGTATGGAAGGGTGTTGGATGTTCAAGGAACATCCCTATGTTATCTGCACATTGCTAATTGGTCACTTTGGTGCCACATTATGTCTTGAGTTGGCTTTCTTGATCTTTTGTGGATATCTAACTGATAGGGCTTGATTCGTGTGCTTAGGGGATTGCGCCAACAATGGAAGGTGTCATAATAGATTTGGGTCTTAAACTATCTTGTTTAGTACCACATCAAGTAAAATCAATTGAAAGTGTGTTTATGGGCCAACAAGTTATGTGCTTTAATGTCTCATCCACATGTTTCCTTGATGTCAACTTAGGTTGATATACACATGTGTAAATCATTTTGCACTAGATCATACTGAAAGAATTGTTAATATTGTTTTTGGTCCTCTCTATCCTTGGGATAGGACCGCATCATGCTTTGGTGACCGACTAGTTGCATTTTTTTTATTCTCTTATTGGCCGACCTAATTGAAGTTTCAAACTATTGCAGTGGATATAAATGAAAGATCACTTCAAATGCAACATGGAGGATGTAGAGTACACGTTTGAAAAAGTGTGTAAGTTGAATTGAATATCCAATAAAGATAGTGCTAAAGATTGTGAAAGGAAAGATAAATTGTGCTTGAACGTCACAATCAACAAAGAGTTGTGTTGGAAATCTTTGTAATTCTCTTATATATATATATATATATATATATTGTATCCTTCTCTAAGATAGTGCATCTCATCAGGTCTTCTATATCTTGCTCCTAGAGTTGGTCGGTACTTCGGTGTTGCAAGTCATTTTGTATATTTCCCTAAGGTAGTGAAACTTCTTGTAAGTCTTTTAGCAGTGAGCCTTATATTGTGAGTTAACTCTCACCATGGTTTTTTCCTTATTGGGTTTTCCACATAAATCTGGTGTCTTTTTGTGCATTTGTGTGTTCTCTATCCCTCTCTCTTTTTTGTTGATCTGATCACTACTATATCTTTCATTGAAATTTTTTTTTAAAGGTGTTAAAGATTCAAATTGTCATATTCTTCTCTGTTACTGCTCTGCTTAAAGTTCCATTCATGTCTACTAAAGGAGTTTGAGTTGTGCTAAAAGTTTCAAGTTTCGGAAGGGGTTAAGTTTTGCGTAGACTAATTCACCCTCCCCTCTCAATCTTCGTAAGTGTTCAACAATTGGTATCAAATCTAAGTTCCTTTGTAGAAGCTTAACAGCTTGAGGTAAAGATCTGGGATGACACATGATGGTTCATACAAAGGTCTTAGGATTGATGGGACTAATTACTCCTAGTAGAAATTGAGAATGGAAGGACATCTTCACTCTCTAGGGTTTGGTGTTTGGAAATCAATCAAAAATGGCTATACTACTCCTACCACTCCTCTTACAAATTTAAATGAAATCAAATTATATGAATGTAATGCTAAAGCCAAGAATGCTATTTTATGTGGATTAGCTAATTCAAAATTGTTGAAGGTGATAGCAGTTCTACCAAATATGCTTGGGAGAAGCTTAGTAGCATCTATGAAGGAGATTATAAAGTGAAGAAATCCAAGATACAAAGCTTCAAATGTAGATTTGAGACTTTGTGGATGACTAAAGTTGAAAACATTGCAAGTTATATGCTCTAGGTGCAAGAAGTTTTCTCTGGGATCTCCAAACTTGGTGAAGTAAAATAAAGTGAAATTGTAAAGAAGGTTTTGATATCTCTCCCAAAATCCTAGTCACAAAGTATCTTCCATTGAAGAAATAAAGATTTGGATTAGTATTCAGTTGATGAAATGTTTAGTACTCTTACTACCTTTGAAATGAGAGAGTTTGGTCAAGATGTTCCAAAGAAAGAAGTTGCATTCAAAGTTAATGTAAGGTAGGGGGATCTCCACGTGCAAGGCCCTAGGTCACAAAAGGCCAAGATGTGGAAGGTTTCCCTAACTTACCTCAACTAAACGGGGTGTTAGAATATGCAGGACGAGAATGGTGAGGACTATGAAGTCCTTCAACCACTCTATAGACCTGAAATGAAAAATGGGGCTAGGCAAGCAAGTCTTCAAGTTTGACACTATGCCTCAAATAGCTCTTTGTCCGAGGACGAAAGCGCAATCCTTAGACGATAGCGCAGTGTGCTAACATCTCTAAAGTGCACTGGCGTCTGTATGGCCATACAACAATAGAGACAAGGTCAAACCTAAGAAGACAACTAACGTCCCAACTAACTACCACTAAAGGGCCAAAATAACATAACTAAATAAACCAAGTACTCCCTAATATGATAAAGAAAAAATGCAAGAGTAAAGGTGGCAAGAAGAATCTGATAAAGAAACTCGCTCACCAGCTAGCTCCTCGAAAGCACGTTCACCTACACACACAAAGGAAAGGAAAATGTTGGAAGGCTGTATAGGGGCCTAACCTCAGTCAGACCCTCATTTAGGTGTTTCCACCTCTATGAACAGCCAAAGAAACAAGATAAAGAGAATAATGTAATAAAGAGCACAAAAGCATTGCAAAACAGTAAAGTGCTAACTCAACCAAGTGATAGAAGGAAAGAAAGGGAAACTTACCACCTCAATTAAGAGTGCTCAAGGCCACTTGGGGGAGAAAATGAGAGTACTCAAGCCTCTACTGCAATGGTCTTTCGTTCCCAACTTGTTCTACCAAAGTGATGGAGTGTTGTGTTTGTTGCAATGGAGAGCTTCTATGCTTGGAGTGAGTGAAAGTGAGCTTGTGAGGTGATAGAATGAGTGTTTGAAGCTATGAAGAAGCTGGATTGAATGCTTAGAGGATTGGAATGCTTGTTCAAGGAGTAAATTTAAAGAAGGGATGAAATAAACGACCATATTCGAGTTAGTCATCCAAAAAGGGCATTACAACTTGACTCCCAATGAAAAGTGTAACGCCTCTGCAGATTCAGCTTTAGGAATCTACCAGGGACGTAAGCGCATCATGCAGACGTTTGCACGCCATGCAGGCGTCCCTGACAGAAATGCCTCCACTAATGCTCAAAACAAGCACCAGGTGGGATGTGAGCAACAGGCTTAGGTGCAATTAACCCTCTGAACTTGGTTTTCTAAAGTGGAGAGGGAAAAAAGGGGAATTTACACATGGGGGGCAAATTCACTCCTATATAGTTTGAAAAAAAAAAAAGATTGAAGATGAAGTTGTTAATCAAATTGATGAACTTGATGAAGTTGAATTAAAATTTGTGAGAAGACTAAAGAAAGGCACTGGGAAAATACAAAGGTAAGTTACCATTCAAGTGCTTCAATTGTGGGAGAGTTTGTCATTTTGCATCTAGATGTCCCTATAAAGAATTTTTTGATGATAACCAAAGAGAGAAAATCAAAAGAGGATTCTACTCTAAGGAGAGCTGATATTCCTCTAAAGATGAAGAAAATGATTCAAATGATGAAAATCTATTCATGGATCTGGAAGGAAAAAAGAATTATACTAGAGAAAGAAAAAGTTATGGTACCTTGCAAAACAATAAGGTTAATGAAAGATCTATGGCAGTATGGACTAATTTTCATGCTAAGGAAGAGGTAAATGCTTGGGTGATTGATAGTGGGTGTTCTCATCACATGACTGGTGATAGAAGTAAGTTCATCTTTATCAAGAAGGTCAATGGTGGATCTGTTAAGTTTGGTGATGACAAGTCAATACAAATCTGTGGAAAAGGTGACATAACAATTGAAGGAAAGAACATAACTGAAGATGTCCTTTATGTCGAAGGCCTAAAACATAATCTCTTGAATGTCAAACAAATGTGCAACAAAGGATACAATCTCCCTTTTCATGCTAATGGAAGTAAAATAAAAAAGGAAGGTTCCAAAAGACTTATTGCTTAAGGAACAAGAACATATGGTAATATCTATCATCTAAAGGAAGCTAATGGAAGAATCATCTTATTTGGCTCTATTCGGAGAATGTTGGTTGTGGCATTAAAAAATAGGGCACATCAACTTTGACAACATGGTAAAAATAAGTTCCTCTCATGCAATAAGAGATATGCTTAGAATAACTAAGCTTGCAAACACATTGTGCAAAGAATGTCAGATGGGAAAGAAAACAAAGAATAGTTTCAAAAGAAAGGATAGCTTTTTTCCAATGCCATTTGAGGTGATTCACACTGATCTATGTGGACCTACAACGAAAAGGAACCAACAAGGTGAAAGGTATTTTATGTTGCTTATAGATGATTACACTAGAATAACTTGGGTTACATTCTTGAAAGAGAAATCAAAAGCCTTTGATAAGTTTAATTTTTTTTCAAAAAATAGAGAATGAAATGGATGTTAGGATTACAGGAGGTGAATTTACCTCAAATGAATTTGAAATTTTTTTTTAAGATCACGGTATTAGGAGACATTTGTTTGCTCCTAGAACCTTGAGCAGAATGGGGTAGTTGAAAGAAAAAATAGAATAGTGCAAGAAATGGCCTAGACAATGATGAAATATGTTGACCTACCAGATATATATTAGAAGGAAGCAATACATAATGATGTATATTTTCTTGACAAAGTGCAACTGAGGGTCAACAACAATAAGACCCCTTATGATCTGTAGTATGGAAGACCTCCCACTGTTAGATATTTTATAATCTTTGGCAATAGATGCTATATTAGAAGAGATGAAGGAGACCTTGGAAAGTTTGATTCAACATGTGATGAAGGAATCTTTCTTAGTTACTCAACTAGGAGCAAGGCATATAGATGCTACAACAAGAGATTGGGAAAGATGATTGAAAGTAAAAATTTCAAGTTTGATGAATAATTGCGTCAGATCTCACATCACCCTAAGGTTTATGGATTTGATAACTTCACTGGATTGAAGAAGAAGAAATAAAAGAGAAAGAAGAAGAGGAACTAGAACCAGTAAAGACTCTCAAGCCTCCAAAATATGTGCAAAAGAACAATTCTCTAGATTATATCAATGGAACAAGAATGAATGTTTGCTAACAAGAAGGAAGTTTTCAAGAACAAATGAGCAAGTAAATTTGTGCTGATTGTCAAAAGTGGAGCCCAAGAACTTTATTGATGCTAGAAAAGATGAAAATTGAATAAAGGAAATGGAGGAAGAATTAAATCAAATAGAGAAAAAATTGAATTGTGAACTAGTTCCTAGACTTGCCGATAAGAATGTGATAGGAACAAAGTGGGTATTATGGAACAAGTTGAATGAAGATGGTAAGGTGGTAAGGAACAAAGCCAGATTACTTTGTAAGTGTTATTCACAAGTTGAAGGTATTGATTTTGAGGAAACCTTTGCTACAGTAACCAGACTAAAGCCAATAAGAATGTTTCTTGCTCTTGTTGCTCATAAGAACTTCAACGTATATCAAATGGATGTCAAGTCATCTTTCCTGAATGTTGATCTAGAAGAAGAGGTATACATTGAGCAACTAAATGGCTTCCAATTATCAGAAGATCTAGACATGGTTTGCAGACTCAAGAAATCTCTATATGGTCTCAAGCAAGCTCCTAGAGCTTGGTATGGATGGCTAGATAAGTATTTCAAAAAGGGAAATGCATAGATTAATCTATATATTATAGTCCAAGAAGACAAATTTTTTATTGTAGTTGTGTGGATGATATCATCTTTGGTGCAGATGGTAATATGTGAAAAAATTTTGTAGAAGAGATGTAGAGAGAATTTTAAATGTCAATGATCAGTGAGTTCTCATTTCTTCTTGGTCTTTGGATTATTCAGCAAGATGCTGGAATTTTCATTTCTTAGGCCAAATATGTAAAGGAAATGTTGAAGTTTGGAATAGAAAATTCTAAACTTATGGGTACTCCTATGGTGACTAATTGTCACCTAAGTAAATCAAATGAGTCTTTGGAAGTTGATCAGACTCTCTATAGGTCTATGATTAGAGGATTATTCTACTTACTTCCAAACCTAATATCATGTATGCAATAAGTTTAGTTACAAAATTTCAAGACAATCCTAAGCAATCTCATGAGAAAGTTGTGAAAAAAAATTCAGATACTTGAAGGGAACTCTTGATTATGGCCTATGGTACAAAAAGGATAAAAATTTCTCTCTAAGTTCTATATTGGTATTGATTGGGAAGGTTATGCGGATGATCAGAGGAGTACAAGTGGAAGCACATTCTTTTTGGGAGACAAATTGGTATCATGTTTCACCAAAAAGTAAGACTCAATATCTTTGTCCACATCAGAAAAAGAATATATTGTTGCGGCATCTTGTTGCACTCAAATGCTTTGGATGAAGTAGACCTTAAAGGATGTAAAAGTGGTGTATGATGAACCTATTCCTATACTGTGGGATAATACAACTTCTATTAACATTTCTAAGAATCTAATAATTCATTCAAGGACTAAACACATCTCAATCTAATACCATTTTCAAAACATGAAGCTAGAATGGAGTATGTGCCTACAAAGGATCAGACTGCATATATCTTTACAAAGGCCCTTTCAAAAGATGCCTTTGAATATCTGAGGCAGAAGCTAGGGGTTATTGCCCCTCCTTGTTCTAACTAGATGCATAAATGATGCATATTTCCAAGGGGAGAAATTCATGTCATATCCTTTCTCTTGGATTGATGGGTGCTACCCTTCAAGAGAAGCTAGTAGTAAGGGGGAGTCCTGAATAAATTATGCAATTGTTGTATATGTGTGTGGAAAAGAAGTGTTGTTATTCAAAGGGGGAGCATGTGATGTTGCTTCAATAGAAGATCCTTTTTCCCTTTGCTCCTAAAGACATAAAAAGTCATGTTGACTTGTGCAGAAGTGTTTGGCCCTTTTTCCTTGATGTCAAAGGTGGAGAGTGAGCAGTGTGCTTCCATCAATGCTAAAGAGGGATATTGTTGGCAATTGTTTTCATTGATGTCAACACTAATGGTTGTGTTGTTTTCATCGATATCAACACTAATTGTTTGCATTGATGGAGATTGTTGGCACTTGATTAATTTGTTATTAGTACTTGGAATATTTAATTTGGGCTTACATAGGTTGCATGTCATGCCTTATCAAAGAATAGAAGAGTTAAAGAAGTTCATGGCTGGATTTCATGCCTTATCAAAGAAGAGAAGTGTTGAAAAAGTTCATATCATGCCTTGTCAAGGAAGTATTGTTGATAATCATATAATGCATTATTACTGTCAACAAAGTTGTTTTCATGATAATACATTAAGACGACGATTAGAAGCATTACTAATGTTGGAAAGATGATCTATAGTTTGAATCATGTTGTCTCCTAATGTTCTCAATAATATATGTGTTGCTAAAATGAAGTTGTGGTCTCATCACATGACTGGTGATAGAAGTAAGTTCATCAATATCAAGAAGGTCAATGGTGGATCTGTTAAGTTTGGTGATGATAAGTCAATACAAATCTGTGGAAAAGGTGACATAACAATTGATGGAAAGAACATAACTGAAGATGTCCTTTATGTCAAAGGCTTGAAACATAATCTATTGAGTGTCAATCAAATGTGCAACAAAGGATGCAATCTCCCTTTTCATGCTAATGGAAGTGAAATCAAAAAAGAAGGTTCCAAAAGACTTATTGCTTAAGGAACAAGAACATATGGTAATATCTATCATCTAAAGGAAGCTAATGGAAGAATCCTTTTATTTGGATCAGTTCGGAGAATGTTGGTTGTGGCATTAAAAAATGGGGCACATCAACTTTGACAACATGGTAAAAATCAGTTCCTCTCATGCAATAAGAGATATGCCTAGAATAACCAAGCTTGCAAACACATTGTGCAAAGAATATCATATGGGAAAGCAAATAAATAATGGTTTCAATAGCAAGGAGAGTTCTATTTCAATGCCATTAGAGTTGATTCACACTTATCTATGTGGACCTACAAGGATAAGGATATAACAAGGTGAAAGGTATTTTATGTTTCTTATATATGATTACATTTGAATGACTTGCGTTACATTATTGAAAGAGAAATCAGAAGCATTTGATAAGTTTAAAATTTTTGAGGAAAAAATAGAGAATGAAATGGATGTTAGGATTAGAGGAGATGAATTTACCTCATATGAATTTGATTTTTTTTGTGAAGATCATGGTATTAAGAGACATCTATCTGCTCCTATATCCCCTCAGCAGAATAGGGTAGTTCAAACAAAAAATAGAACAGTGGAAGAATTGGTTAAGACAATGATGAAAGATGTTGACCTACCGGTTATGTATTCGAAGGAAGCAATACATAATATTGTCTATTTGCTTAACAAAGTGCAACTGAGGGTCAACAACAATTAGACACCTTATGAGTTATGGTATGGAAGACCTCCCACTGTTAGATATTTCAAAATCTTTGGCAGTAGGTGCCCTATCAAAAGTGATGAAGGAGACCTTGGAAATTTTGATTCAAGGTGTGATGATGGAATCATTCTTGGTTACTCAACCAAGAGTAAGGAATACAGATGGTACAACAAGATATTTGGAAATATTATTGAAAGTACAAATGTCAAGTTTGATGAAGAGTTGTATCAGATCTCACATGAACCTGCGGTTTCTAGATCTAATATACTTCAATAGAATGAAGAAGAAGAAGAAGAAAAATAAATAGAAGGGAAAGAAGAAGAGGAATCGAAACCAGTAAAGACTCTTAGGGCTCCAAAATATGTGTAGAAGAACCATTCTCCAGATCATATTATTAGAGACAAAAAAAAGGGATTGCTAACATGAAGGAAGTTTGTAAGAACAAATGAGCAAGTAAATTTGTGCCTATTGTCAAAAGTGAAGCTAAAGAACTTTATTGATGCTAGCAATGATGAAAATTGGATAAATCCAATGGAGGAAGAATTAAATCAAATAGAGAAAAATCTGACTTGGAACTAGTTCCCAGACCTTCTAATAAGAATGTGATAGGAACAATGTGGGTATTTTGGAACAAGTTGAATGAAGATAATGAGGTGGTAAGGAACAAAGCTAAATTTCTCTATAAGGGCTATTCATAAGTTGAAGGTATTGATTTTGAGGAAACCTTTGCTCCAGTAGCCAAACTGGAGGCAATAAGATTGTTTATGGCTCTTGCTGCTCATAAGAACTTCAAGGTATATCAAATGGATGTCAAGTCAACTTTCCTGAATGGTGATCTAGAAGAAGATGTTGGAAGAATGCCATTGATGTTGTTGTTGGTAATATGAGCATAAGGGATAAGCACAAAGTTATATAACGATGTGTTGCAATGTTTTCATTGATGTCAACAATGTATCTTGATGTGGAGATCATGGTGCAGATCATTGCAGATCATTTTGGTTGGTTCTAACAGGTTTTAGAGTGTTTTTGGAATACATTTTTCGAAGATGGTTTGATCTGATAAAGTTGGTTGTAATGGAAAATTGACTAAGTGTCAACTTTGTTAATTATTTGTTACAAAGCATCCAATTTTTGGGTTTGCATCGATTCGCAAATGAAGTTTTCACTTTGTGCTTCTAACATAATTTTTTTGGTTGTTAGAAGTATCTGATTCCAAAATTTCATCATGTTTTGGCTTTCGGTTTGAGAGATATAAGTAACAGAAGTTCATTCTAGCAGATTACAGTTATTTCCTATATAGTGCATTTGAGTGGGAGAGTCTGCACTTCTCCACATATAAGTTTTTGGATTTACAATTTTGAGGATATGTTGACAGATGGCATTAGTGGGTGAATTCTAGTTGGCATTCAATTTTGAGGTACACATGTCCAAATGTGGATACATAGTTGAAGAATTTTGGTATTAGGTTTTCTACAATGACAACTTAATAAGTTTGAAGGTATGTGAAGGTTAAATAAGTATTGCAGTCCTATGTGGGATCTATTATAAGTCCATGCTGACCTATTTCAAGTTATTTTAATATTTGAATTTTGGCATGGAATGAGTTGAAGCCAACAAGTTATATTTTGAATGTGACATCTAATTAGGCCAACCTGATTGATGCTATGCTTGAAGTGGATATATATGTTAGATCTTTTTAGGTGTTTTGAAGATAGTAATGAATTTTGTGAATGTTCTTCTGTATGTGATGTGAATATTATCATAGCAGTGTGAATTTAAGTTGTGAATGTTGAGTAGAATATTAGAGTGATGTGAATGTAGAGGAAAGTAGAGTGCTAGATCTAAATCAAATGAGACCCCTTATGAGTGGTATGGAAGACCTCCCACTGTTAGATATTTCAAAATCTTTGGTAGTAGATGCTATATCAGAAGAGATGGAGAGCTTGAAAATTTTGATTCAAGGTGTGATGAAGGAATCTTTCTTGGTTACTCAACCAAGAGCAAGGAAAAAAAAGGCTACAACAAGAGATAGGGAAAAATGATTAAAAGTAAAAATATCAAGGGTGATGAAGACTTGTGTCATATATCACATGAACCTGAGGTTTTTGGATCTGATATACTTCACTAGATCAAATTAGAAGAAGTAGAAATAGAAAAGAAAGAACAAGAGGAATTGGAACCAATAAAAACTCTTAAGACTCCAAAATATGTGCAGAAGAACCATTCTCCGGATCATATCATTGGAGACAAAAAATGAGGTTTTTCTAACAAGAAGGAAGTTTACAAGAACAAATGAGCAAGTAAATTTGTGCCTATTGTCAAAAGTGGAGCCCAAGAACTTTACTAATGCTAGCAGAGATTAAAATTGGATTAAGGCAATGGAGGAAGAATTAAATCAACTAGAGAAAAATTTGACTTGGAAACTAGTTCCCAGACCTATTGATAAGAATGTGATAGGAACAAAGTGGGTATTCTAGAACAAGTTGAATGAAGATGGTGAGGTGGTAAGGAACAAAGTCAAATTGCTCTGTAAGGGCTATTCAAAAGATGAAGGTATTGATTTTGAGGAAACCTTTGCTCCAGTAGCCAGACTAGAGGCAATAAAAATATTTCTTGCTCTTGTTGCTCATAACAACTTCAAGGTATATCAAATGGATGTCAAGTCATCTTTCCTAAATGGTGATCTAGAAGAAGATGTTAGAAGAATTTCATTGATTTTGTTGTTGGAAACATGAGCATAAGGGATAAGCACAAAGGTATACAACGATGTGTTGCAGTGTTTTCATTGATGTCAACATTGTATCCTGATGTGGAGATCATGGTGAAAATCATTGCAAATCATTTTGGTTGGTTCTAACAGGTTTTAAAGTGTTTGTGGAATATATTTTTGCAAGATGGTTTGATTCGATAAAGTTGGTTGTGATGGAAAATTGACTAAGTGTCAACTTTGTTAATTATGTGTAACAGAGCATCCATTTGTGGGTTTGTATCAATTTGCAAATGAAGTTTTCACTCTGCACTTCTAAAATTATTTTGTTGGTTGTTAGAAGTATCCAATTTCAAAATTTCATCATGTTTTGGCTTTTGATTTGAGAGATCTAAGTAACAAAAGTTTGAGCTAGTAGATTACAATTATTTCCTATACAGTGCATTTGAGTGGGAGAGTTTGCACTTCTCTACGGATAAGTTTTTGGCTTTGCACTTTTGAGGATATGTTGACAGATGACATTAGTGGGTGAATTCCAGTTGGAATTCAATTTTTAGGTCCTTGTGTCTGAATGTGGATACACGGTTGAAGAATTTTGGTATTAGGTCTTTTGTGGTGCTAGCTTAATAAGTTTGAAGGTATGCAAAGGTTGAATAAGTGTTGCGGTCTTATATGGGATCTATTATAGGTCCATGCTGACCTACGTAAAGTTATTTTGAGAGTTGAATTTTGGTGTGAGGCGTGTATAAAAAGAGTTGAATCCGACAAGTTATATTTTGAATGTTACATCTAATTAGGACGACCTAATTGATGTTATTTTGAAGAAAATATATATGTTAGATATTTTTCGATGATTTGAAGATTAGAGTAATGTGAATGCAAAGGAAAGAAGAGTGCTAGATCTAAATTAGATGAAGTGTATAAAGTCAGTTCATTGACCGTCATTGGATTTTTATTTCATGCATATGATAGATGTAATTGTAACAGTTCAAACTAGGTTGTGAGCCACAATCTCTCTTCTATCTTTTCTCTATGGGTAGTAAGTCCACCAACAGTAAGCACTTTTGTAAATATACTATAACTGATTATAATATATTGTGAGCTAATCCTCATCGTGTTTTTTCCCATTTTTGGTTTTCCACATAAAAATATTGGTGTTCATGTGTTATGTGATGTTTCATGCTTTCTTGCATTACTACGGTTGAATGTGCTATGTGGTTTGGATGTTTAAATGTTTGAATGGTTTAAAAGAATATGGATTCACCCCCTTCCTCTCAGTATTATGAGTGTTCAACAATTGGTCAAAGCTTAGTTCCTTGAAAGGAGCTTAACCACTTGGTAAAGATCTTGGAGGTTGAACACATGGTTGATAGAAAAATTCCCACTCCTCCAGAAGAGATTCCAACTATAGGAATAATTGAAGAAGATTGTATGCTTGAAAAAGATGGAGAACTTAAAGTTTCCCTTGTAGATCTAGAGAAAACTAAATGTGAAAACAAAGATATGAAAGAAAATGTAAAAGATGCAAATGAATGCATCAGAAAATTGAGAGAGCAAATCAAGAATTTCAAAGAAAAACATAAGGAAGTTAGTGAACAGTTGAAGCAAGCAAATAAAACCATCACTGGCCTGAAAGTGCAAGTTGAAGAAAATAAAAGAGTTGAGGAATGTTTGAATGTAATGGTGAAAAAAAAAATCAAAGGAATGTACAAGGCTTCAACAAGAAGTGGTAAACTTGAGATCAAATCTGGAGAAAGCAAAGAGCCATGAAGACAAATTCAAGATGAGTTCTATAAAGCTTGATGAAATGATTGCAAATCAAAAAGGAGCTAAAGACAAGGAAAGGATTAGAATTTGAAAAGGGTGAAAGTTAAAAATCAAATTAGACATCAAACATTGAAAAGAAGATTGAAGAGAAGAACAATAGCAAGCAAATTTGGAATCAAAGAAGACCATCGATCAGACAATCAAATGCACAAAGGTACCTATCCTTTAATGGTTTTTTCTATTCTTGCAATAAATTTGGACATAAGGTAATGGAATGTAGAAGCAAAATGAATCAAAATGTTCCATCTTTTACTAGTCAATGTTTTACATGCAAGAAATCTGGTCATAGAGCTAGTGAGTGTAGAAGTCAAACGATGAATGGCTATAACAAATGTAGAATGATTCAGTCTTTCAAAGGCTACTGTTATACATGACATGGATTTGGGCATAAAGCTAATCAATGCAAGTCTAAAATGAATGGAAGAAATATTGGTCAGAATGTCGCATGTTACAATTGCAATAGACCTGGACACATTGCTAAGTTTTGTAGATGCAAAAATATGAAGAAGGATAATCCGATTAAGAGGAATGAACTAGTAAAAAATATTCATCTAATAGAAACAAAGGAGATGGAAAATATTTGGAGAAAGAAATAAGAGACACCGGTTAAGGATGAATTTGTACCATCCTTCAGTGCAGATGTTTCCTCTGGAAACTGAGTTGAGAGCTTTGGCTCAGAGGGAGATTTAGTGAACATCTTTCATCCCCCTCCAAAGAAGTGATGTTGATGCCTCGGCATGAAGATGTGTGATGTATATCAACATTCTTGATCTATTGGTGAAAATTGTAGAAGAAAATATGTCAATGGAAGGTTGTCGAGCATCAAAAGTTGATTGTGCATACAATGAAAGGTTTTACCACCTTTATTGTTTGAAGCATTAACTATGAAATTAGGTCAAATTCCAAGGGTTATAAAGTGATTTTACTTAGCGAATTTCATTCATAACGAGCATTGAAAAGAAGCAAAGTAGTGAGGTAGTGATTTAGAGTGATCAAAGTTATTTGCGACCTGTGCATTGAAACCCTAGTTCAACAAACAAAGGAAAAGTTATTTACAATCTCATCTTTGCCATTGTTTTCAAAAGAACTTTATTTGAAATCAGTATGAATTCTTTACAATGGATACATTGAGGGTTATTAAGATTACCGAGAAGCCGCAACCAAAATGCAAGAAGTACCCTGCAAAATTTATTGGATTTACATTCATGGAAAGGTGGAAAAAAATGATCACACTATGCTAGGAGATTTATGGGTTAAGGAATTGACTAGAGACAATTTTTTCCTAAAACCAGAGTATCAAAACCTAGACACAAAGAAATTGGATGTATGGCTATGGTTTCCAAATTTTTGTTTTGATAGCAAGTTGGTTAGAATGGAATTAAGCAGAATACATGACAAGTTTTTTGGACCAACATGCCTAAAATGGTAACAAAAGAGGTAATTAGAGAGGTTACAACTCTATGCTCCACCAAACCTGTTCCTATATTGAAATTAGTTAAGAATGAGATGGTAATGGAACTCACTGGTGCAACATATGATAAGAGGGATTTAGCAATAAATCCCATTAGAAATCCAGCTATGAGGTACACAACAATGTTAGTTGGGTATAAAATATATTTCAAAGATAGAGATAATTTTGTATCTACCACCACAATCAATGCGGTCTATGAGATGGTTGAAAAAGGTGTTGACTATGATCTTTATGAGTTGATAAGACAAAAATTGATGGATAATTTGAAGCAAACCAAGGAGAAGAAGTATGCATTTAAGTATGGGAGTTTAGTTATGTGTTTACTTTTCTACTTTCCAAAGGAACTCCCTGAAACCAAAGAAGTGAAATGGTTGTAAGGAAGACCAAATTCTCATCATATCAAAGATTTTATGAGTAGTCTTGGTGATGGGAATACACAAGATGAGGCACTTGTTGCCTTCTTTGCAGTTTTTCAGAAGAGAATGCATGAGAGAGACAAATTTCCAAGGAAAATGGTAAAAAAATATAAAAATGATATCACATTTTTGGTAAGCATTAATGAATGCATCATGGAGGCAGTTGAAACAAGGACTGTGTGGATCCTTGTGATGGGATATAAAGTTAATGAATAGGAAATTGTTGGTTTAGATGACATTTTGTTGAAAAGTGCAAAGGATACAACTAAAGAAATATATGGCAATTATAAAGATAAATCCAAATCCACAAAGGTGCACATGGAGCTAAAGAACCCAGTAATACAAAAAAAGGTTAGAAAGATGGTTGATTAGATTGCAGAGGAAATGGGCATATCAAAGGAACAAATGCAGTGTGCAAGAGAAAAAGCTATGGGAGAATCAAGTGATGCAAGAGGATCTGAAAGAACAAGAAGATCTGGTAGGATAGCTACCACTCCTATTAAGAAGTCCTTCGGAACTAGGCAACATATTGGAGAGAAAAGAAAATCAGCCAACAGTCCTCTGGTGAAGGAGAAATCCCCTCTGGTTGTGTAAATCATAAGGCCAACGAAGAAGAATGCTACTCTGATAGCACCACCTGCCACCCCTGCAAAGAAGAGACAAAAGAAAAAGGAAATGAGAGATATGTTTATGAGTGTAAATGCAAAAGAAGAAGAAGAATAAGAAATACCCTCGTTGGTCTACAAAAGGAAGAGTGAAGATTCACAAGGTGAAGCTAGTGCTAAAAGAAGAAGATTTGATGTTATTGACATAGACAATGAAGAGGAGATTGAGAAAGAAAAAGAAGCATTTGTAATACATATGAGAGAAAAGAAGAAAGAAACCACCAAGAAGGCATCTCCAAAAAAGAAGGTAGAAACAAAGAAGACTTTGGATGAAGTAAAGAAGCAAAAGGTAAGACCTTGTGGTCCTATGAAGGTAGAGGCACTTTTGAATGGAATAATTCAGTATGATATGCTTGGAAAAACTAGATATTTCTATAAAGAGGTTAATGACACCAATAAGGCCACAATAGTTGAGGCCATTGTAAAATACATCATAATGCTTGAAGTGGACATGAGGAACATACAAAAGAAGTTACCTACGGAGGTTTGGAATGTTTTGGTAAAGAGAAGACAAGAGGATATTGAAGAAAATGCCAAGATGAAGGTTCATGCTATTGAAGTGATTAGTGCTCCCCTGTCTGCAAAAAATAAGGCCACATTGGCCAAACTGTACACAAAATAACTAAGAAGGAAACAAAGGGCAGCAATGTTGATGATAAATGACAAGGGTGATCATGAGAGACTCCAAAAGGAGACTTTTGACAAGGTTGTAGACCTAGCATAGAGGCTAGGGATGACCCTGGAATACAAGGACCCTACTTTGAAAATTGAAGAAGAGAACATTGATGCTCAATATGAGCATGTGATAGATGATGAGCATATACAAGATAATACCCCTCTAGAAATAGAAAAGGTGACACAAGGAGATGCAGAAGCAGAGAAAAATGTGGAAGGAGAAACTATCACCGGAGAATAAATAGCAAAGGAAGACACTTCTCTTCCTCCGGTGCTTGAAGGAATTTTTGAAACTCCACCTCTAAATACCACTAATCAATCTACAGAGGAAGAAAATGTGAAAAAAGATACTAAAGAAGAGAGAGTTGAGGCAAAAAAGGAAGATGAGGAAGAATATAAAGAGAAGGAAGGTGAAGATAAGGAAGAGGATACCTCCAAAAATGAAAGAACGAAGATACATGTGGACTCCGGAAAGGACAAAGGAAAGGAAGTAAAAGAGAAAATTGCGGAGATGATAAAGACTTATGATGAATCCCCTTGATCCTCTAGAGATTCCTTGAAGAACCTATTGAGTATGCAACTCAAGTTCCAACCTCTTGTTTCTTCACAATTGTTACAGCTGCCAATGCAACAGGGAAGTGTAGATTTGGACAAGATTTCCCCACTCTACAAGCTACAATTGGGAATGTATTCCATGCATCTTCCCAGAAGGAGATTATTGAGACACATCAAAATAGTGGAGAGTTGATGGAGGAAGCAGTGAAGGCATTACAAGAGGTCGTACCTAGTGCAAACAGACACATCACTCATCGATATGGAAAATTTAAAGCTTTTAATTGAATCTTTTAAGGAATACACCTCTGATCTCAAAGGTGAAGTAGAGAAAGAAGTAGAAAAGAGTATGAATAGTAAAAGGATGTTGGAAATCACAGAGAGGTGTGCTGTTGCACACAAAAAAAAATCATATAATTTGAAGGATGCACAGATTTGTGTGGATGAGGCTAAGGCTCTATTTCAATATTGCATGAAGCTGCCTGGTTCCACCCAAAGCATAAGGAATGAGATGGACTCCATTGAGTCCAAAATAAAGAATGCCTCCAGTTCCTATGATTCGGCACTTGATCTAGTTGGTACCATAAGGAGTGTAATTAAATATTTGCATAAGAAGCTCTTTCAACTACAAGCACAAAGGGAAAATATCATTTTGCAATTTGGAGAGATAAGGGATCTAGTGAATGAAAATTTTATACCTGTATCTAGTGCCCTTCTAAGTGCTACTAAGGCTACATAGATCAATCCAATACCTAGCACTTTAGAAGGAGAAAAAATATTGGTGGAGTTTAAAACGCAATGCAAATTGCTTGGGCCAGCACTAAAGACATGGAAGGAAAACAAGCATGGGAGACTCATTTGCAAAAGTTACAAGAGTTAGCTTCCTCTGGTTGACACATTTTTTTATTCTTATGCTTTTCAATTTGCAGTTTCAAGATTCTTTGTACATATGTGGAGTATATATCTTTTTGTTTGTACATATGCATGTTGCAAGTATGAAGGTGTTGTCATTCATTTCAACAGGATGTCAACAAGCTAGTGTTGCCATTGATGTCAACTATGTGTTAAGAAAGGTTGTTGCATGATGAAGATATTGAGGATACTGAAAAATTTGATAAAATAAGGAAACTAGGTGTTGCAGAGGTGTTTTGGTTTTGCTTCGCATATCTTCTAGGTTTAAGATCTACTTTTGTGGTTTGGATATGTTGGTTAGAGTTATTCAGAGTTTCAATATCCAAAATTTGGGATTTTGGATCGCTGGTCAAAGTAAGTTGTGCTCACCAGTATATGAACTAGTTTTGCAGTGTTGTTCAGAAGTGTTTGGGAGAAATGTATTGCTCCACATTTCTCCATAGTTGCTTTTCAAGACTTGTGGTTCTAAAGTAGATTTGATGGTGTTGTTCTCTTGCTTGTGTCAAGAGGATTTGTGGTTAGGCGTATTGGAAGGACTTTTGAGATACAAAGTATTGCAATGTTTGGCAATGTTTTCTAGATAAACAGTATGTTTATAATCTTCAAGTAAGTTTTTTTGCGTAGGAGGTTGTTGGTTTCCAAGATGTTCTTGGATCGCATTCAAGTGAATTTTGTTGTCCAGAAGTTTTAGATTGATTTAAGGAAGCATGTACTTAATTTTTAATGTGTTTTCACAAGTAACAGTCAACTCGATGTTTACATTACATTCGAAGATGTTCAAGTATTAATGAAGTTGTGGTGTGGCATGTGATATTTAATTTGGCTCCCAATTAAGTGTTGTTTTGGTCCACTTTCATTCTTATCCACCGCGGGAATGTTTAGTGCCGACCTAATTTGAAATTACAAAGTGTGAAGCATGTATTGTCAACCTTGGAGAAAATTTTCAAGGTTGAGGATGGTATAAGTATGAGTCGAGATGTTGAAGGTTGTCAAGATCAAAAGAATAGATGTGTGTGACTCAAGTTATGCGAATTTCTATAGAGTGCAAATTTGACCAGAGCAGTGTGAACTTCAAAGTGCTAGATTCTTGAATGCAATGAGTTGAAGGTGTTTGCAATCTTTCAAACAAGGTTGTGAAAGTGTTGGAGCATTTGTGGTGGATTCCTTGTTGCATTGATCTTCTTTGTTTCTTTTTGTGGCAGTGAGCCCTCACTGTGAGCCTTTTTGGACAATGTCATATTCAAACAGTGAGCCCTTGTACCAGTTTTGAAATTACTTATATTGTGAGCTAATCCTCACTATGGTTTTTCCCTCATTGAGTTCACGTAAATCTAGTGTTCTATTGTGTACAGTGTTGATATTTATGTAGGTAGATGGTCAGCACTCCCCTCAAGATTAATGACATGGACTAATCACCTCTCATGGATCCATTAACTATTGCGGTTGTATCAAGCATTCACAAGTCGATCTTTTGGTACAACAACAACTGTAGGGCCAACAATTGGTATCCAAGCCAAAGGTGTCAAGTTCGAATCCCCTTAGGTGACACTAAGGGGGAGATTGTTGGAAAATGGTCAGTGCTCCCCTCAAGATTCGTGGCATGGACTAATCGCCTCCCATGGATCCATTAACTCTAGCAGTTGTATCGGGCATTAACAGGTCAATCTTTTGGTGCAACAACAACCGTGGGGCCAACAATTTCAGTTTTTGTTATCTGCATTTCATGATTAATCCCTTTAATAGAATAAGGGCTTAATGAATGTTTGTGGATCTGATTACTGTTGAGGGTTTTGATGTTTTAATTTGCTATAATTGACTCACCCCGCCCCCCTCAATTTTCTTGTTCATTCAACAATGTATATATTTCTTAGGGGAAGATTTGGTATAAGTCAAAACAGTTATTGTATGTGCACTTTTCCCTTGATGTCAAATGGGGAGATTGTTTTGGAGAATGTTTTGAAGATATTTTGGCATGTTTCCATCAATGACAAAGGGGGAGATTGTTGGAAGAATGTCATTGATGTTGTTGTTGGAGACATGAGCATAAGGGATAAGCACAAAGGTATATAACAATGTGTTATAGTGTTGTCATTGATGTCAACATTGTATCTTGATTTGGAGATCATGGTGCAGATCATTGAAGATCATTTTAGTTGGTTCTAAAGGGTTTTAGAGTGTTTGTGGAAGAAATTTTTGCAAAATGGTTTCATCCAGTAAAGTTGGTTGTGATAGAAAATTGACTAAGTGTCAACTCTGTTAATTATGTGTAATAGAGCATTCAGTTTTTTGGTCTGCATCGATCTGCAAATGAAGTTTTCACTCTATGTTTCTAAGATTGTTTTTTTGGTTGTTAGAAGTATCTAATTCCATAATTTCATCATGTTTTGGCTTTTGGTTTGAGAGATCTAAGTAACAGAAGTTTGGCTTGACAGATTACAGTCATTTCCTATACAATACATTTGAGTGGGAGAATCTACACTTCTCCGTGGATAAGTTTTTGGCTTTGCACTTTTCAGGATATGTTGATAGATGGCATTAGTGGGTGAGTTCCAGTTGGCATTGAAATTAGAGGTCCATGTGTCCAAATGTGGATACACAATTGATGAATTTTGGTATTAGGTCTTCAACGATGTCGACCTAATAAGTTTGAAGGTATGTGAATTTTAAATAAGTGTTGTGGTTTTATGTGGGATCTATTATAGGTCCATGCTAATCAATTTCAAGTTATTTGGAGATTTCACTTTTTTTGTGAGGCGTGTATGGAAAGAGTTGAAGCCTTGAATGTTTCATCTAATTAGGCCAACCTAATTGATGTTATGCTTGAAGCAGATATATATGTTAGATTTGTTTCGGTGTTTTGAAGATAGTAATGAATTTTGTGAATGTTCTACATGTATGTGATGTGAATATTATCAAAGCAGTGTGAATTTAGGTTGTGAATGTTGTGTAGAAGATTAGAGTGATGTGAATGCAAAGGAAAGAAGAGTGTTAGATCTGAATTAGATGAAGTGTATAAAGTCAGTATATTGAGCATCATTGGAATTGTATTTCATGCATATGCTGGATGTAATTGTAATAGTTCAAACTAGATTATGAGCCACAATATCTCTTCTATCTTTTCTTTGTGGACAATGAGTCCACCTATAGTGAGCACTTCTGTAAATATAATATAACTGGTTATAATATATTGTCAGTTAATCCTCACCATGGTTTTTTCCATTTTGAGTTATCCACGTAAATATCCTAATATTCATCTGTTATGTGATGTTTCATGCTTTCTTTCATTACAAAAGTTGAATGTTCTATGTGGTTTGGATGTTTAAATGTTTGAATGGTTTAAAAGAATACTAATTCACCCCTCCTCTCAATATTTTGGGTGTTCAACAAAAGAGGTATACATTGTGCAATTGGATGGTTTCTAGTTATCAAAATATCTGGACATGATTTGAAGACTCAAGAAAGGTCTATATGGTCTCAAGCAATCTCCTAGAGCTTGGAATGCATAGCTAGATAACTATCTACTTCAGCAAGGATTCAAAAAAGGTAATGTACAGTAATCTATATATTAAAGTCTAGGAAGACAAGTTGTTTATTGTAGTTGTGTATGTTAATGATATCGTCTTTGGTGGAGATGATAATATGTGAAAATAGTTTGCAAACAAGATGCAAAAATAATTTGAAATGTCAATGATCGATGAGTTAAATCCTTTTTTCGAGGTCTTCAGATTATTCAACAAGATGGTGGCATTTTATTTCTCAGGCCAAATATGTAAAGGAAATGTTGAAGAAGTTTGGAATAGAAGATTCTAAACTTGTGGGTACTCCTATGGTGATTGGCTATCACCTAAGTAAATCAAATGAGTCTCTGGAATTTGATCAAACTCTCTACAGGTCTATGATTAGAGGATTATTGTACATAAATTTCTTCCAAACATGATATCATGCATGTAGTATGTTTAGTTGTCAAATTTCAAGCCAATCCTAAGCAATTTCATGAGAAATTTGTGAAAATAATTTTTAGATACTTGAAGGGAACTCTGGATTATGGCCTATGGTACAAAAAGGATAAAAAAAATTCTCTGAGTGCCTATATTGGTGTTGATTGGGCAGGTTGTGTTAATGACCGAAGGAGTACAAGTGGAAGTGCATTATTTTAGGGAGATAGATTGGTCTCATGGTTCGCCAAAAAGCAAGACTCGGTGTCTTTGTCCATAACAAAAGAAGAATATATTGTTGCAAAAGCTTGTTGCACTCAAATTCTTTGAATGAAGCAAACCTTAAAGGATGTAAAAGTGGTGTATGATGAACTTATCCCTATACTATGTGATAATACAAGTGTTATTAACATTTCTAAGAATTCGATAATCCATTCAAGGACTAAACATATCTCAATCTGATACCATTTTCTAAGAGAGAGTTGCAGAACATGAAGTCAAAATGGAGTATGTGCCTACAAAGGATCAGACTACATATATCTTTACAAAGGCCTTTTCAAAGGATACCTTTGAATATCTGAGTCAGAAGCTAGGGGTTATTTTCCCTCCTTGTTCTAACTAGATATGCATAAATGATGCATCTTTCTAGGTGGAGAAATCCATGTCATATCCTTTCTCTTGGATTTAACGATACTACCCTTCAGGGGGAGTTGGTAGTAAGGGGGAGTCTTGAAGAAATTATGCAATTGTTGTATGTGTGTGGAAAAGAAGTGTTGATGGTCAAAGGGGCAGCATGTGATGTTGCTTCAATAGAAGATCCTTTTGCCCTTTGCTCCTAAAGATAGAAAAATTTGTTTCAATTTGTGCAAAAGTGTTTGTCCCTTTGTCCTTGATGTCAAAGGGGGAGAAAGAGCAGTTTGTTTTCATCAATGACAAAGGGGGAGATTGTTGGCAGTTTTCATTGATTTCAACACTAATGGTTGTGTCATTGTCATTGAAGTCAACACTGATGGTTGTCATTGATGGAGATTGTTGGCACCTAATTAATTTGTTGTTAGTCCTTAGCATATTCAATCTGGGATTTCATTGGTTGGATGCCATGCCTTATCAAATAATAGAAGAGTTAAAGAAATTCATGGTTGGATGCCATGTCGTGTCAAAGAAAAGAAGTGTTTAATAAATTCATATCATGCCTTGTCAAGGATGTATTGCTGATATTCATATAATGAGTTATTATTGTCAACAGATTTGTTTCATGATAATATATTAAGATGAGGATTAGAAGCATGGCTAATGTTGGAGAGATGATCTACAATCTGTCTCATGCTCTCTCCTAATGTTCCTAATAATATGTGTTGACAAAAGGAAGTTTTGGTCTCCACAAGTTGCTCAAATGCCTCTGGTTCAAGAAGTCGCATTGAAGTCTATCTAGGAGAATGATCTGCATTCCTCCGTTGTTGCAGTTTTGGTCTTGGAGTTTGGTATTCAATGTCAGTGCTTTATGTACATTGCACTCCTATATTTTCAAGTCATCAATGTTTTTGAGGAGCTTCCTGTCAAATACAGAAGGTTGGTAGTGTTGCTAGTTGTCTGGACTGGTCCAGGAAATGCTCCACATTTCTTTGCATTGATTTATTTGCTCTTGCGACTTGGAGAATGGGTTCACATTTGTGCAATGTCTCAGTTCCAATCTCATATATTGAAGTGGTCCACAAGTTGTTATATAAATGTTACATCATTCGATTGTGTGTTTTGTGTTTCCTAAACTAATTTGTATGTACCTATTTGGTCTACGGTGGTTGTTGTTGGCATGACAATATGAAAGAAGTGTATGGAAGTAATGTTGGATATTCAATGAACATCCCTATGTGATCCACATGTTGCTAATTGGTCGCTTTGATTCCACATTATGTCTTGAGTTGGCTTTCTTGATCTTTTGTGGATATTTGGTTGATAGGGCTTGTTCCTTTGCTTGATCCATGTGCTTGGGGGGCTTCACCAGCAATGGAAGGTGTGTCATGATAGATTTTGTTCTAGACCTATCTTTCTTAAGACCACATCAAGTAAATACAATTGAAAGATTGTTTATGGGCCGACTGGTTATGTGCCTCAATGTCTCATCCACACATGTCCTTAATCTCAACTTAGGTTGATGTGCGCTTGGGTGTAAAACATTTAGGATCATATTAAAAGAAGTGTTAAGATTTGTTTTGTTCCTCTTTATCCTCAAGATAGGACTGCATCATGCTTTGGTGGTCGACCAGTTGAATTTATTGTTTATTATCTTCCTAGCTTAGCTAATTGAAGAATCAAAGTGTTGTGGTGGATATAAATGAAAGATCACTTTGAATGTAACATGGAGGATGTAGAGTACAGCTATGAAAAAGTGTGTCATCGATTTGTATTGAATATCCAACAAAGATAGTGTTAAATATTGTGAAAGGAAAGATAAATCCTACTTGAATGCCTCAATCAATAGAGTTTTGTTGGAAATCTTTATAATTCTCTTATATATATTTTGTGTCCTGCTCTGAGATAGTGAATCTCATTAGGTCCTTTGTATCTTGCTCCTAGAGTTGGTTGGTACTTTAGCGTTGCAAGTCCTTTTGTATCTTGCTCTAATGCAATGAGCCTTCTTGCAAGTGTTTTGGCAGTATGCCTTATATTGTGAGTTAACTATCACTGTGGTTTTTCCCTTATTAGGTTTTCCATGTAAATCTGGTGTCTCTTTGTGCATGTGTGTGTTATTTATCCCTCTCTTTGTCGTTGATCTAATCACTATTATATATTTCATTGGTAAAGGTTGTTGAAGGTGTTAAAGATTCAAATTGACATATTCTTCTTTGTTATTGCTCTGCTTAAAGTTCCATTCATGTCTACTAAAGGATTTTGAGTTGTGCTAAAAGTTTCAAGTTTGAGAAGGGGTTAAGTTTTGTGTAGACCAATTCACCCCCCCTCTCAGTCTACATATGCTACCTCAATATGAGATAAATTATTATTGCTTGAACTTTGTAGACAAATAGTAAAGGTTCATAATTTGTATTAAAAATATCAAGGGACATGGATTTCCTATTATTATAAATAAACATTCTTACATAAATGGTAAGGATTTGAAGAGCATAGAAGTGGAAATGACTCAAATCAATCTAAAATTATATGGGTCAAGAAAATTATTCAATCCAAGATCCACTATTAAAGGATTGAGGAATATCTATAAGCATAGCAAAAGAATTTAATATTTATGAGCCAATTGTTATGATGACCATGAGGTCAGGAGAAAAGGTTATTCTAGATTGAATTATCTTTAGTTAAAAATATATTTAATTATCTTGGTACTAAATGTAATAAAGGATGATGAGAATGTTCTAGATATGGAAGAAAAAGTGAATGTTTCTTAATTTTTCCTTTTAAGAGTCCAATTGGGTGCTCACATTTCAAATTTGGTGAAGATCTGAGCTAATTCAACCAAGTTATGGAGTTACAAAATTTTTGCACCTATCTAGATAATTATAGAACTTTCGCCCTATTTTGGGTTTGTGGGAATTTCTAAATGATTCAAATGCCTATCGAATCCCCACAATTCTCCATCGATCCCATTTCCCCTCAAGGTATACTCCTATTGTGGAATTTCATGCTACACCCAGATTTGTGGAACTTTCCTAGTCATGTGGAGATATCATAATACCTTCCAAACTTCTGCAATTTCCCTTTACCCCTAATTTTTCCCTGAAAAGATGAATGACGAAATGTTTTATGCTTTGTGGACATGTTCAAGTATCTCTCAAAATCACAACCCCCTCGGATTTCCATAATTGTCACATGAATACAAATTTGATGTCAAAAAATGACAAATAGGTGATTATAACTACCTACACATATATCCCAAGAGCAAATAAGGGCCTACCACATGTCCCATCATGCTTGGACATGGGTGGGCACCAACTTCTCCATGTTTTCCAATACATAAGGGTTTCATTCATCTTGGAGATAATTTTTTTAGAGGAGGTAGAGTCAGATGAGTTCAATGAGCAAAGGTTAAGGAAAGTGTTGAATAGGACAACTGAGAGGGGGGGTGAATCAGTTGTCACAGATTTTAACCTTTAATTCAATCTTCGAAACTAATACATAAAACTGCTTAAATGATTAATCATCAAATATCAATGCAGAAACTCAAATCGAACACATAAACACAGTAACACCAAATTTACATGGGAAACCCAATAAGGGAAAAACCACAGTGAGGATTAACTCACTATAGAGAATATCAAAACTAATTACAAAAAGGCTCACTGCGTGAAATGAGGACTCACTATCCACAAGGCTACAACCCGAAGGGCTCACCGCCAAAGTACAAAATTTAAGGCTCACTACCAAAAGATTAAACTGATAGAATACACCTTCAATGTGCAGGGTTCAGTTCCACTGAAGCTTAGAATATGAAGTATTTTTGCACACAATAATCACTCAACAAAATTGTACTAATCACAATTGTTAAAGAATTTAGGCTCTCACACTTTTCTTCTCCTTCACACACACTTTTCACTTCTCCTTCTCTCTTTCTTTTTCATCCATTCCCTTATCCATCTTTTCATTCCTCAAAACATCTTATTTATATACAAGCATATCTTGATCATCAATTAAGTCGGCACCATTTCTGATTTAAGCATTATACCAAGTTGGCTAACCTCCATAAAGCATAACTAGACTTCATAATATATTATATACGCGAAGTCAGCCAAGATCTTTGAATATCATAATCATAGCTTATCTTATGGTAGAAAACCAAAACTTAATAATTAACACACCGAACCAAACATACTGATCATTTTTAATAGCAAATGGCTTCTGGTAACTATCTCATTTAGTCAGTACTGTGTTGACATCAATGACGACTTTTTGCCATTAATGACGACCATTTGATGCAATCAAATTTCCAACAATCTCCCCCTTTGTCATTGATGGCAACACATGATGCAAAAATCCAACAACAACAACCTGTAGTTCTTCTCTTTGATAGGCTTGAAAATCTTTTCATTCTTTTCATATACTTTCCTCCCTCTTTGACATCAATGGCAAAGAAAGAAGATCTATCTTTCCTTAAAATATCTCCTTGTATTTTTCTTTCAGCTTTGAAAGAAATGTCTTCCAAGAATCCACTACCAACCTGATGTTTAAACAAATATTGTTGTTCTTTGCTATCAAATCAATTGTTTCTATAAGTGTGTCCAAGATAGTGATGTTCTATTCATTTTTCTCAGCTTCCACTAGAAGATCAAAAAACTGTTCCAATATCAACTCAATTATCTCTTTAACCATCCAAAAAGTATTCACAATACCATCCCTATGTGCCATAATGACTACAAGTTCAGTCTATAAGGAATTGATCCTTTTCTTCTGCGCTCCATCTGTGTTATTAATAATATCATATGTTTTTCCAATAGAATCCAGCTCAAACTCAATATTATCAATTTTTGCTCTGTAGTTTCTAATAGCAGTAGGCCACCAGAGACAATACCTGTATACACTGTTTACACTCTTGATGCATGTTTTCAACTCTTTTATGCTCTCAGACAATTTCTTTTGTGCATTTCCACAACTTTCTTCCATAGACACTTGAATTTCATCTTTTCCTTTAGTTTCACTAGGTGACAGTGCTTTTAGACTATCTTCAATTTGCTCAATCAATACTTCCAGTAAAACATTTGTCAATTTGATTACATCAAAATAATTGTGAATTATGTGTATAGTCAAAGCATTTGTGATCTCATCCTGTTCATATGATGGTCAAGACAACCAAATATCTCCAATCTTCCTCAATCCATCAAATTGCTCAAGAATCTTCAATACCTTCTCTTTAGTGAAATCTTCTTCATCATTCGTTCATGCTAGATCAATTGCATTGATAATCTTCTCTTCCTTTTCTTCTTCCTTATCCTCAGTATTCAGCTTCTTCATTTCCAGAGGGGAACTTGAGATGTTTCTTCTTGCTTTTCTCTTACCGGAGAGGGAATCTACTTCAGAAACTACAACCGGAATGGGAGCCATGTCGGAGCACCAAATATTTATTTTGTTTCCAAAGTATTCTTTGTAGATCTTTTCCTTTTCTACTGAGACATTCCAGATAATGGTAGACTTGCTTCCCAACTAGTATAACTGACTTCCACACAATATTCTCTTTCAATGGTAATGATTTCAAAAAATTCATCATCATACATACACCTAGAGAACCAAAACAAAAAGGGTAATTGTCATTCTTTGTCATAGTAATGTTCTCCATCAATTGATTCCTCAGTAACTCACACAAATCAAAATCTTCATTCTTTTCAACCATTTAATGTGCAACATAAACAGCAATTGCAGAAGTAGAGCCTTCCCTATTTCTGAAATAGATTTTATATGAAATGCCATACGTCACATACAAGGTCAATTATAGTATGAATTAGAAGTGCCCTTTGATCTCCTGTTACCCCAATTAGAGCTTTGATCTCTTTGTTCTTCAATGACTTATTTACAAGAACGGGTTCATTATTGCATAATCTAGTTATTGTTGCAATTGCTTTCTTTGTGATCTCATAAGGTTTGTCAAAGATCATCTGATCACCTTGAATTTTGCTTAGAATAATTTGAACAATTTCCACATCCGAAAAATATGGGAATTCGCTCCAAATGTCTAAACCCTTGTTCCCTAGAATCTTAACCTTATGTATTTGCTCAATTGAAAGGGAACCCTTGAGATTTTGAATCTTATCATGGTTAAATTCATCGATTTGTAACTTAATTTCTGCAATTCGTTGTTGTGTAGATTAAACACCACCATTGCCTTTGACTCCATTCTACCTTGTTCTTCGTACTTTTGTTTGCTAACAACCCTAACACCTTATTCCTCAACTTGCACTTTACTCTTTAGCTTGTTCAATTCATAATGAAACGAGACCACACAATTATCTTTATTTAACTTGTCACTTTTTAGGGTTTCATCATAAAAGGTAATTTATTGCTTATGAAATCATCATTTGTACTTCACTTTGTCAATACCTCCTTCACCAATGCTACCAGATCAATTTTGAGAAACACTGTAAGCCAAGAAGGGCTCCACAAATGTCCTGATTTGCATCTTTTCAGCCAAAATTTTCTTCAATGCCTTCAAACTAGAGATTCATATTACTTATCCTTGTGTCATCATACAACATCTCATTTATCAAGGGTTTGTTAGATTCTTCTATGATTGCTCCCCCTGAAACCATTACTGGGTTCAGCTCTTGAAAAAGGTATCTGGACCGGATGCAAATACAAGATTATCTTATTTGTCCTTGTTCTCAGGTTCTTCCTTCTTTCTCCAGATTTTTGTCATTTCTTTCCTCACTTCTTCAGGATCCACTTTGTTCACCAGCATGTTTTTTTGTTTCAGATTAAATTTCTTTCCAACTTTACTCCTGCAAACTTTCAAGATATGTCCTGATTTGTTGTAAATGTAGCACTTAGCATATCCAAGCTCAAATGAATTTGCTTTTATCTTCATCCTACATTGATTAGCCTTGTGTCCAAAGATATTGCATATGTAACAATAGCCTTGAAAAGATTGAATTCTTCTATATGTATCAAATCTTTTCATCATCATTTGACTTCTACATTCAATAGCTTTATGTCCAAACTTGTTGCACACATGGCAATTTTCAGCAAAGAATCCAGCATTCTAACTTATTTTATTTCGATTCATCCTACTTCTGTATTTTGTTGCTCTGTATCCAAATGTATTACATGAGAAACAAAAGCTATTAAAAGATGAGTACCTTTGAGCATTAGGTTGTCGAGTGGGTATCCTTTCGATATTGATTTTTCGATGGTAAGTATTGCCTTGAAATTTCCTTTGATTATTTATTTTGCTAAAATTTGGTTTAGTGCTTTGTCCTTTTTCAAATCCAAGACCACCTTTATCCTTCGCAAGTTTCTGAGATGAAATCAACTCATCAAGCATTGTAGAGCTTGTTTTGAACCTTTCTTCATGAGCTTTCGCTTTTTCCAGATCAACCTTTAGGGTTCCTACTTCTTGTTAAAGAATATCACATTTTTTTGTCTTCTGATAGATAGTCTGTTTCAGTTTCTCTTCCTCTGTCTTGCTTTGTTCAATTTCCAATTTCATATTCTCTTTCATCCTTTTTCTTTCTTCAAGTTTCATTCTTAGATTCTTAATAGTCTCCTTTGCTTCTTTTAGTTCCTGGTTAACCTCTCTATGCTTCAACTTGAATTTCCGGATTTGATTCCTTAGTTTTTGAATGCATTCATTTACTTGCTTGACATTTTCTTTCAGACTTTGTAACCTTTGTTACTTTTTCATCCAAGTCAAATTCCATCATTATTTAATTCACCCTGCCAAGATCTCCTTCGAGCTGTTAAACTCATTCCAAAGGACCAAGCTCTTATACCAATTGTTGAATAGGACAACTAAGAGGGGAGGGGGGGTGAATCAGTTGTCACAAATTTTAACCTTTAATTCAATCTTCAGAACTAATACATAAAACTACTTAAATGATTAATCATCAAATATCAATGCAGAAACTCAAATCCAACACATAAACACAGTAACACTAGATTTACGTGGAAAACCCAATAAGGGAAAAACCATGGTGAGGATTAACTCACACTATAGAGAATATCAAAATTGATTACAAAAAGCCTTACTACCTGAAATAAGGACTCACTATCCACAAGGCTACAACCCGGAGGGCTCACCGCTAGAGTACAAAAGTTAAGGCTCACTACCAAAAGATTGAACTAATAGAATACACCTTCAATGTGCAGGGTTCAATTTCGTTGAAGCTCAGAATATGAAGTACTATCGCACATAGTAATCACTCAACAAAATTGTATTGATCACAACTGATAAAGCATTAAGGCTCTCACACTTTTCACTTATCCTTCTCTCTTTTTTTTCATCCATTCCCTTATCCATCTATTCATTCCTCAAAACATCTTATTTATATACAAGCATATCTTGATCATCAATTAAGTTGGCACCATTTGTGATTTAAGCATTATACCAAGTCGACTAACCTCCATAAAGCATAACTAGACTTCATAATATATTGTATACGCTAAGTTAGCCAAGATCTTTGAGTATCAAAATCATAGGTTATCTCATGGTAGAAAACCAGACCTTAATAATTAACACACCTGACCAATCATACCAAACCAATCATATTGATCATCTTTAATAACAAATAGCTTTCGATAACTATCTCATTCATTCAGTATTGTGTTGACATCAATGACAACTTGTTGCGATTAATGACAACCATTTGATGCAATCCAATTTCCAACAGAAAGCTTGTTGGGTTAATGTTTGCATGTATGTAAGGATGAATATCAATGCTTGTGTAAAGGGCATGTATGGTGAATTACAAAAGTATTGTAGCGATCTATACCCCTATTGTAAGGATTTACTTTGCATATTAACAAAGTCCTAATTTTGTTTTGCATTGGAAATGTTTGGAATTGTTTTAATGCTACCAAGTTCAAAAGTTTGATAAAATTGCTAAGCCTAGGACTATGCCAAAAACCATTTGGACCAAGCACCTTATCCTTTGCATTTGGAAGAGAGGCATTTTGATTTCTTCTTCAAAGGAGTCCATTAGATATTTGTCTATGCTTCACCTACAGACCTAAAGATATATCAAGTAATTGGATTTGCTCTCCAAGAGTAGAAGCCTCCTTTCAAAGGCTTCGCTCTTCAAATAATCCCGTGACCTCATCTCTAATTTTTGAAATATTTTTCAATTATCTTCCATCCCTTGCATAAATTTGGGAAATATATTCCAACAAACTATTGGAATTATGAAACAAAAATGTGTTTCGATATCCATTATGTAACCAAACTTCAATTGATTTAACTATCTCTCAAATATTTCTTTTTTTTTAGATTTCTATGAGATATGTAAGCAAGATACTTTCTTGTAGATAAGCACGTCGACCCATGCCATATTTCACAACCTTTTTCGTTCAAATATTCTAGCTCCAATGCAATCTAGTCTTTTTGCAAGAATGTTTTTCAAATGATTGGAGTTTCATTCTTTGGTGGATCCTTTGATGTGATTTCATTTATTTGTAAGGACAAACTGTCTAGAGCCTTTTGTCTTTGGGAAATTTGACCACCAACTTCTCATAAGATTCTCAAAGTTTTGATCTTTTAACCACATTAATTTAAATTTGCATGGGGATTTGATGGAAGGGAATCCCTTTACATTGTTAGCAAAATTGGGATCTAATCCTAAGATTCAGAGCATGCTATATTCCAATTTCCAATATTTTTCTAAGCATGTTCAAGAAGTCATTAATCTATCTAAACTCTCTAAAATCCATGTGTAACCACCTCTCATGAGTTCAAATATTCAACAAGCTCAAATTATTTACAAATTTTAAGAAATCTATTTGAGATTGCATTGTTCTCAAAATTGCCCCTTGCTTGTCCTTCTCAACAAAGATTGCATTGAAATTGCCTCCCAACAAGACCAATTCATTAGATAAGGTTAGCGTTTCCCTTAAAAATTAGTCTCATAATATTTTCTTTGAAACATGTCCCATTAGTCCATATATGTTGAATAAAAGAATGTTATACTATTAAGGACTTGACTTCACATAATTGCCTCTTGGACCCTTTCGAAATTACTTCTAGACTAGTGCTTAAAGGGGAACATATAACACCCATCCCCACCAAGGCCTCATTTACACTAACAAGTTCGCCCTACCATTTAAACCATATTTTAACCAAAGAAACACCTCCTCTCAACATCAATTTCTTGAATTAATATAGCATTCACCTTTTGTAATTCAAGTAGAAAGTTGACCAAACATGTTTTATTAGCAACATTCAAGCCTCTAAAATTTCATAGAAAAAAATTGTGGTTGTCATGGAGGGAGTTTCACCCTCCTAGTTTTTAAATTTCAAACACTCTTTTGTTTATCAACTTTAACCTCCTCTACCACTTTCTATTAACTAGATTTTTAACATGTTCGGTTCTCTTTAAGCACTCACATTGTGAGATGCATAGCACTTCAATGGTGATAAGCTTTGGCTCGTCATCCTAGGTTGCCTCCTCCTTTGTTTAACTATGGATGGAAAAAAATTATATTTTTTTTATTAGGTAAATTGGTTTTGAAGGGACTAGAAACCCTATATATCATAAAGAACAAGTCAAAGTGAACAAAAAAACCTCCCAAAAGGGAGTAAGACACAATTGCATCCAAGCTACCAAACACAAGCCAGCACAATTACAACTAAAAGATGCATGAAACAAAACAGTACATAGAGATCCAACCTAAACAATGTCAAACGCAATCCTATTCAATCTCACACTCTTCACTCTAGTGTGAGATTGGGAGACATATTTAGGAAGACCTTTCTTCAAGTCGAAAACTTTGTACACCAGTATCTAAAAAGCTAAAATAGTAAAGCATATATCTAAAGGGGAGACCCTCATAGTCAAGAAGTTGAATCCAAGACCTATCCCCCACCATCAAAACATTGTTGTGAAGAGCCTTGGAGCTATCAATGTCTACTAGAATGTGAACAAACATAGAGTGACCCATGTAATAAGTAGTAGAGTCAACCTTCAAGAAATATCTAATAGCATTGCCAATTTTGTTATAGTAGAATTATTCCCAAAATTGGATGGAAGATTCGAAATTCAAACCCACATTTCAAACCCACATAGGCCTAATATCGAGAGGTTCAAAGAGGGGGTTGAAGGAAATAGACCAAGACTTGGTTGGCAAAAATTTCTCTCCCCACATCCATAACATGTTGTCGACCACCAAAGCCATGTCCTTAGAAGAGGCAAGTTATACTATAAAGAAGCCCATCGCATAAGGAAAGAACTTAATCTTTCCCTCCACGAGAGCTTTCCATGAATCCAAGACCCAATTTTGTAAATTGAGAAGAGAAGTCAAAAAATTGTTGAATCTACAAACAAAGCCTCTACACAAATAAAAACCCTCATTTTCCACAAACCACCACAAGGGAGGGACCATAATTTATCTCGTGGAGGGTGTGCAACACCCTCAAAACTTCCAATGGTTGTGTAAGACGACTAACAACCTAAACCAAAAGAAACACACTTTGCAACACAAATAACATGACCACCAACTGAATCCCCAATTGCAAGAATATAAACCTGCAAGTTTATGGCACCATTACCAAACCAATACCAACAAAGGTGTGGAGGTCAAGTGCAAAAGATGACAACTCAAACTATTGAGTAGGGGGTGGATAAAAATCCCTATTAGAGTCCATGAGAGGAAAAATTACTCCCACACCAGAGGCATTCGAAATCGCATTAGCATCTAGCAAAAAATCCAAAGAAACATAAGGAAATAAAACACCCTTTTTGTAGTTGTTAGCATTAGGCATAAAAGCACTAGGGCCATCATTATTCATAAGATGAATATCAAGAAAAGGGAATTTTCTTGAACTCACACTAACAATAGCCATACAAGGATTGAGGGCCCACACCAATAAACACAATTGAACACAACGGGATGGAACCTGTTACAAGTTGGAGCGAGAGCACTATTGTTATTTGTTATTCCTCCAAATTTGTTGTTGTGAGCTCCCTTTCATCATGATAAGAACAAGACCTATCTAGACTTTGTGTTTTAGATCCTCCAACTCCTTTTCAAAGGCAACCTCGATCAACATTGCAAACTTTGATCATTCAAAATGAGAGCCCTTGAAGATTTTTGTATTCAAGTGATCAACTTGTGTGAGAAGGAAAATCATTTTTTATCCAACAGAATAGCAATTGTAATTTCACAATCTTTCTAATTATTAGTAGTGTTGCTTAAAGGGGTCTTCTTCGAACCCCATATTGTGTCCTTCCATTGCCTTGAACATGATATTTTTAAATGCCCTAATTGCTTGCAATGGTGAAATAAGGGATTGAATTTCCTCTTATTTATTACCTTTGATTCCATACATTGTCTTTTGTCTAAATATTGAAAAAATTTGGAAGAAGTTTCTACATATCAATCTTAATACAAATGCAAGCATATACACACACAAACACCCTTAAATATTTTCATCAATTGGCACGAATTTGCCAATTTTGGTTGTGGTCACCATATCTCAAAATTCAAAGGGAGGATTGTAAAGTCTAATTCCAAGTTGGAGTTAACCCTATAACTTGCATGAAGTTGGAACAAAGTTGGGTTTCCAAACTTGCATGAACAAGTGTGCACCCTCCATTATTCATGGCCCTCTATTAATGATGGAAGATTGAGATTCTTCATTCAAGCTTGTTATCAAAAAGAAACCTTTTGGAAGAGTTACCAATTTTTTATTTGCTCCTCAAAACTCTAAGATCTAGGGTCTAAATTTTGAAATTACATATCATAATCCTATGAATCTCCCAATCAAACTTTTATCCTTCAATTCTCTCACCTTATTTGCCTACTTCATCATTTCCAAGGGGGTCACTATAATTTGACTAGCCTTCAATATTGAATCAACTTGTTTGTTCTAATATAGAGGCTTTTGGTTACCAATAGGGATGACATTTGGACCTATTGTAGGGGATAGAAAAGGTTTTTGCAAGAATCTCCTCCCTTTGAAAGCAACAAATGTTAATGCAAATACACTATATTGGATTGTGTAACAACCGCCCCTCAATTGCTACCAATTTTTTTTCTTAAATCAAATTAAGAACAAATACCAAACTTAATCAATTGTGCATCTTCCATGTAGCATAGAAGTGTTGACTTCATTACTTCTTCATTCACCAAGGTGGCATCAACTTGACATCGCCACTTATATGCTTACACATGGGAGTGGTAAGCTTCCAAGATTAGGGTCATTCCTAGACCTAGACCTAAGCCTCGAGGCTTCATTCCTCATGACCCTACCTACGTATCCCTTCGAGAAATCAAAGGCTTTATATTTCACCCTCCAATGTTATAGGGAGTTCATTCTCTTCTCTTGTGTGAAATCCTTGATCTCACCTTTAGTCCAAGACTATTCATTTAGCGTAAGATATCAACTTATCCAATTGTAATAGAATGATAATATTTTGCCATTAGGTGTTGGACCCATAACAAATATTACCAATCCATAGTGTACAAATTTACACAAATATATGGGAGTCATATTATTTTGTAATTCCCCAATTTCCCTAGTAAGTGACTCAAGTGTACATCACATACACAGCGTGACTAGCTCATACACATTACACATACACAGTGACTAGCTCCAACATACATCACATGTATACAATGACTAGCTCTAGCATAAGTCGCATATACACAATGACTAGCTCCAACATTCATCATAAATATCCAATGACTAGCTTCAACATACATCACATATACACAGTGACTGTCTTGACTATCTTGAGCATACATCACACATATATACAAGGTGACTTAACTCATACACATCACAAGTACAATAGTGACTAATTTATATGCACATCACAACTACAATGATTGGCTCATACGCACATCACAAATACAATGGTGACAAGGTCATGTGTACATCACAGGTACATTTATGACTAGCTCAAGCATACATCACCTATATCCAATGTGACAATTCACACAATAAATCACATGTTCACATAAAGAACAATTGGTAAAGTAGAAATGGATGCAACCTATTGCATGCATCAACCCACTACCGAATTCACCATCCCATAAGCCTGTTATGACAACAATCAAGCATCCCATACTACTCGATGTTGTCACTAGCAAGGACACCAATATATCAATGTGCACAACCCTAGGCCATTTATAGAAGTACTTAGGGAGTAACTAACATGTACACAGCAAGTGACCAACACCTACATTTTAGTGCATCTCGAATAGAAAAGGAAAGTTAGTACATTACATACTACATCATGGGTCTCATCCTTTTCATTGGTCTTCTACACCAACTGTGATGATAGCACGCATCCCATACTACATGTGATCATCACCAAGTAAAGAGTAAGTAAAACATGACCCATCACAAAGTAACACACACACATTCACTAAACACTCCAATGCCTATCTACCCCCATCCAAGTGGATTCAATGGCCCATGGTGAGAGAGTAGACAATCAGACTAGTCTACAATGCATAGGATCAATTTCTTAATGACCATTCACCCAAGGTATTACATACCTCTGATAATCTAAGATACAATTTCCCACATCATTAGAAGCTCTTTTCCCTGCAATCCATCAAACGACTAAGCAACCAAAGATGTTCATCACTAGCATAGTATGCTCCTTGACCATTGTCATCTTGAGTCTCATAGTAATGCCCCTTGACTACTATCAATCTCAAGCCTCATAGTAATGATCCTTGACAATTGTCAATCTCAAGCATCATAGTATTGCTCCTTGATTACTGTTAATCTCAAGCATCATAATATTACTCCTTGACTACTATCAATCTTGAGCATCACGGTATTGCTCCTTGACTACTATCAATTTCAAGCATCATAGTATTGCTCCTTGACTATTGTCTATCTCAAGCATCATAGTATTGCTTCTTGACTCATGCTTAGCACTATAACTAGAAGATAGGTTCCTAACACAAAATAAGTAGATCACAATTGATTGAATTAGGAGCCTATACATAGTCATATAAGTCTGAGGTTAATTTTCCCAACACAAAAGAAGGCACCTAGAACCAACACGAGATGAGCTCAACTCATCATATACCCACTACCAAGTAGTCAAATCAATTCCTTCATTCAACTTACTATTCAAAAACACATTATGTATTAAATACAAGTTATCAAGTTTTCTTAACTCTTTCATAACCATATAATACCCATTTCAACCTCATTTGAAGCCTACTAAAGAGAGAAGGTCAGACCAAATAGGAACAAACCCAAAATCTGGGAGTTATTCCCCCTATGAACTTGAGGTCACAGGGTCATCCATCACCCAAGGACTACCTACGTACCCACTTCCAAACAAATCAAAGTCACACATAGTTCTTACATGGTTTATCAAGGACCTACACACACAAGTTCACATGACCCGTGTCATTAAATATTATGTCATACTCCAACATGATTCCTTTAACAATTCCCAACAATTAATAGTACTTAACAAGCCAAAAATTCCAACACAATTCCTAATTTAGCAAGCCTAAACTATAACACTTCCATCTAAGGACATTAGGATCTCATATTAGACCTCACGATCTTTATCATTTATGATCCAACAAAAGCATCCTAGAATCTCTTACAATTACCAATCAAGGATATCGTACAACATTTGGTACGCTGATGATAGTTTATACGACAGGGTTTTATTTAGGATTAGAGTGTGATAACCTATAACGTGATTTAGTAATTATATGTACCACAAGTGTATTGGTTCTAGACATCTTAAACCTCTATATTATACTAATAAGAAACCTCTTAAACATTTATGCATGAAGATAACCAGATAGAATATATGTCTCAATTAGGATACATTTACTAATAGTAAGGGTAGTGATACTTGAGATCTATTCACAATGTAACAATTATGTGAAGCCCCAATCTGGCTCCAAGTGACATTCAACTAATATGATCAAGCGTCATGATTTTATTAATTTTGACATCAACCACCATTAAACATGGCATACCTTAATGAAGCTATACAAAACTATTTAAACTTCAAAGGACAACACAATAGTTATAAAATTGCTCTAATCAAGGTCAATACGTAAGTCAACTCTAGATGGTGACAACACTAGATCCATTGAATCAACATCCAAAGATATGCATTTGATAATAATACATATATTTTTAATCTCTTTACCTTCTTGTGGAACCATTACTTCTAAATAGTCACATTCATAAAATATTAAATATTCACTCTTACCACTTAATTTATAGTCCACTTAAACTTCACATGTTCCTCAAATGCATAAGGTTTGGTTTCCCGAGGTTATTTCCAATGATATTATAATAGTCCTCATAAAAGTATAGCTTGAGTATATTCCAAATTATATCCTAATTGCACTTATTTGACATTGATATTTTACAAAAGTGGGTATATCACACTATTGCTAGCATATAATCTTTCTAGTTTAGAACAATGTTCTACTTAAGAATCAATGCCATAGCATAATGTCAATTACTAACTTGATGCCATTAGAAACAAATTGAGATCCCATAATAAGGGGATTAGATAGATTTGACTTTTAGAGTTAAGCAATTTACATTTTGCCAAATCATGATAATGGACTTACATATACCCATACACATGGTGACGATATTTACTCATGTTTCTATCATGACAAAGATATCTAATGTGTCTCCTACACATAGCATTAGCTTAGTATCTAGTTTAATAAGGTCTATTTATTTATTGTGGACCTTAACCCTTTATTATATCATATCAAGGCTCATACATGAGGCCTCAATGCATAGGGCGAGACCTTTATAATTTTATACACATGTTACATTAAACGATTACATAAATTTGATATAAAATCCTCCCTATGTTTCTACCAAAATTGTATCCATTAGATATATGAGTATTATATTTTTTTTTAAAAATTACCAATAAATGTATTAAATTTATTAACTTATACTAATTGTTATAATTTATATTATTTTTAACTTTAATTCTACCAAAATTATAATAACCATTAAATATCTTAACCTGAAAGAAAAGAAATCACAAAACCCAACTAAGCCACAATAGAACTTAGATCATACAAGGTCTATATCAAAATAATTCCTTGAAACAAAGTAAAGAGAAGTGATTAGATCGCCCTCGATTAAGTCCAACAAACTACTATCTCCTAATACAAAATTTATCCTAGAGTAAAATTTGCCTTGGATGAAGATAAGGAAGAGGACAAAGGAGCCCAAGTGAACAACAAATGAGTCAACATTGGTGTGACCATTGGTAAGATGACCAATTAGGTAGGCGAAATAGGAGACACCATATGGTGTGAAGTTTGCACACACTCTTCAAATTGAAATATGCTTATTATTATTGCTTGCATTTGCTAATGAGCATCCAAACACATAGAATTGCACATAAATAGACCACTATGCCCAACCTCCAAATCACCTTCATCACGCTCACCATAACATAGGGCACCACTCTCTCATGCCCATCCTCTTGTCTTTTCTTTTCAAGAGCTCGCATAGAGTTGGCTCCCATTTCATCACAAGCAAGGATAAGGCTAAGAAAGGTTGTGGAGTTTGATTTTCACCTCCTATTGCCATTGCTTCCCAATTTTTATGGCCTTTTTAACAAAATCCACTTGTGCATATTTTGTAAATCTTGGTGTTCCATGAGACCACATTTCTTTGAGGGATTCCATTAATAACTTATGCCTCTTCATGCTTCCTCACCTCGCATGCCTAATTGTTCAAGTTGATTCCTCTTATATCATCTACTAAAAGTCGTCCCTCAACTTCACACACCCTTCCACTTGCCAAATCCCTAGTCAACTCCTCCCACACATCTTGATGTTCTTTCCTTACACAGTTCTTTTTCCTCTAACATGTATATGATAATCAAAGGGGTTGTGTTGGTTTAATAGTAGTCTGACAACTCTTTCAATACTACCTGCAAAAAAACAAGTCATTTAAGAGAAAGGATGCCATGCTCTATCAATGGCATGCCCCTATTTTATTATCCTTGCAAATGGACACCATGCTTCTTTATTGGTGGGTTGTAGATCAATCATCCTCCATCCGCCATTTTCCCCAAAACCTATAATCAAATCTCCCTTTTTCTGCACTCCCTATATGTGATTAATGTGGAGTAAGGGGAGGATGCCATACCACCATAATGGCATTGGCATGCTCCTTCCTATGCCACCCCTAGTTAATGCAAATGGCAAGAGTTGTCCAACCCATCCACTTTGCATTAGCTAAATCATATTTGTCTATTTGCTTTTCTTCCACCGTGAAGTTGGTTACATGAGGGATGTGACAAATTGTCATTCTCACATCACAAAAAGCCTAGTCATTAAAATCTTTTGCTATAACCATTTTGTCACAATATGTTGTCAATTATATCTAGCTTCATCAACTCCATGTTCTTGTCTATGGAAACTCTTATGCTCTTAATCATGAGCTTTTTCATTCTCCCTTTTCTAATAGATTTAATAAACAATTGAATTATTTATTATGACTTATACTTCTAACAACAATGATAAACACATATATAGTCTGCTTAAATGATCTAACAAGCATGACATTTTACATAAACCAAAAAGATATGTCATTTAGTGGCTAATGGAAGGTTAAAAACCTTCAATGTTGCATAGGAATAAGTCTTATAATGGCAAAAGAGAATTCCTCCTAAGCATATCCTAGTTCAAAAGGATTTCCTAATAAAATGGGATGGCACTAGGTAAAAAACTAGAAGGAAAACACCAAAGATATACTGATGGAAGAAATCAAAGGATTATCTTTCTCTAGAAAATGTTGGTTTGTGTATGGGAGGTAGGAAAGCGGATGGCAATAAAAGGTGTGGAAAGAAAAAGAAAAACAACACATCCCTCAATGGAAAAAAAAAGGATAAAACAATAGCAATGATATATTCAGGTTCCAAAAAGAAAGTAAGAGCCACCATTAGTAGACAAGAAAAGGTTAAAAAAAATTAAAGAAATAAACATTCAAAAAGAGAAGAAAAAAGTTGGGCCAATCAAAGAGATAATAGTGGCAAGAGGCCCTAAGAAATACAAATACACGAGGGTAGGGTGAAGGAAGTGAGGGAAAACAATGATTAGACTAAGCGCTATACATGGATGCTAGTAGTGTTCAAATCTGGTTGCACGGTCCTCGAACATAAAATACAATAGATGTGTTACAAATCTCAAATTGGCCCAGTACATTAACACGTCCATGTCCATGGACACAATTTCAGGCATTCAAGTCAATTTCACAAGAACTTTGATGTCAAAATATCTTTAAAAAAATTAGGTCGTGAATAAAAGCAATTCATTGCCTATATTCTTGTAATAAAACACAACCAAACTGTATTCTTTGAAATTGATTACATTATTGTCATTAGATGTGCATTCATAATAGAGAGATATCATTTACAAAAGCCAAATAAATCATTATTGATCAATACACCTAATAAAATGGACAGTGTTGTTTTAAACAAATAGGCCACGCTTTGGCATGACTAAAACAATCAGCATGAAAGAAATAAGCTTTAAACTTCATTGTTCTAAGAGTCTTAATAACATACATGTTAGAAGTTTAAAAAATGGTCCAAACCACTCCCAAATATTTAAGAAAATTGTGCGTCATACATGTAAGTTACTAACGTGAAAATAGGCACACTGCAAGGACTTGCCAAAATATGGTTTTTTCATACTTTTTAAGTGATAATAACTTAAAAAATATATACATGCAGGTTCCATAGTTAACTAATATAGGCTTGCAATCTAAATTTAACTATATATAGTTAACTCTACCTAAAACTTGTGTGTAAATGCTCAAAGTAAGTCTAAGAAATGGCTAGCAAGGTACTATATACAGGATATCATAATAACAGACTCATTTATATAACCAGCATAGAAAGAAGATGCCCTGGTCCTGCAGGATGACTAGGGTTTCAGTTGGAAAAGAAACATAAGTCATTTGATGCCAGTATGATGAGATTTCATTCAATGATTGTAGGTTCTGATATCATAACTCTTGTATTCATCAGGGGTGATTGAAATATCAGTCTCATCAAGCAGCACAATTATGATTGTTGCAGCTAATCAAAATCAGTAAGAAATAAATCATACTAGAAACAGAGCTTTTGGGGATTACAAAAATAAAAATTAAGAAAGAAGAATTGACACTAAGGGGATTACAAAATTTTGAAGCCTTTAAATTCATAGCATATAAACAACATTGAAGCACTGAAAAATGGGTGTTTATATGCATTACCGCCTTTGTAGAATGAAGAAAAGACACTATGGTACATAACCTTGTGATTGTGTCTCCAAAACTGATAGAATATTGAAAGCAGAGGAGCCAAGGTTAATTCCTTGTACCATTCCTCCATGGGCCACCTTAATTCTGTGGCAAAGAAGTAAAATTGCATCCCAAAGAGCAGTTCGTCCCTGATAACACAAGAAAATAATTGGTCAGTGTAATTAATTAATTTAGATACTATATTAACAATGACAAGGTACCATGGGTTGAAGGCAGAGGGCAGAAGAAACTTTTAAAGCTAGATATGTCTAACCAGCAGGCATTGCTATCAATAAATAAGACAAGCTAAAGCCTAGTAAGGATGTGACAACGCAAGTGTGCCTGATCATTCACTATAACAATTTTACGGTTAAGCATTGAGGACCTGGAACTTGTCAATTATTTAACTGCAATCCAAGTTTCAAAACTCATGCATTTCTTTGTTCTAGATATAGTTGACGGTGGCATTAAAATACTATCTGACCTACTACTATAGTTTTTCATGACTTCTAAATAGGGGCCTGAACTTATAAAATGGATAGCAGGAATGTTCTCTGTCATCCACTTTGTGATAGCAGATATGAGTTTTCCAATCAATAAACCAGTGTTTCATAATCAAAAAGCAGCCTTGTAACTCCTTAGTATTGACCCTTATCATACAAAAAGAAGAGAACCTCATTCATAGAAATATATTAGATGAGAAGATACCTGAATGGAAAACTGCAGCTTTTTGTCCCAATATATTCCAAAAACCGGGGGACTCTGCTTTCCCACCACGAGTACACAAGCACCAGGATGCATAACGCTAGGGACAGTGGATAGAACAGCAACATATTTTTCTGGGAACCGTTCCTTGGAAGGCAATTTACCAATAAATAGGGGATTGTTACTGGAATGTGTACTAGGATAAGCAGCAGGATCAACATGCAACATCCACTGAGGATGCTCAAGAAGTGCACAGAAAAGATAAAGTAGAAGATGTGAATCTGTAGGCAGCTCCAGAGTCCATCGATTGTGCACTTTGTCATAGACTTCCCCACCTCCAGCAAACTCATACTTCTTCACACATGTTCCTTCGGCAAGTTCTACAAATTTTACATAAAACATAAAATTCATCAGGAAATCTTCCACTCAAGTAGATGTTTGCAAATTTGAAGCCATATGAAAGTGAATTAACCAAACTAATATTAATAAAATTTAAATTTTCAGTCTAAGAAATTCATCAGGAGTTTCCAGAGAAAAACTGTTTTTTTTATTTTGCGTCAAAGTTTTGGAGCATCAAAATTGTGCATCAGGATTAGAAACAGCAATCATGAAGCGTGATCCAAGACATTGATGCAAAAAACACAGCTTTTTCAAGAAACTCTTCAATTAATTAGATTATTGTTATTTAAAACACACACCAATTTGTTTGGACTTATTGCCATTGCCTAATCTAGAATTTCACCCAAACGAATCTACCTCTGATCCGTTGTACGGTGTAATCGGCACGAACGCTACTCTGTGGTAGCAATCCCTTGACCCACTCTCCTTTCATTAGTGCACGAAGCCTCTGATGCTCTGTCACAGCATCCAAGCATTCCTGTATAACAGGATTGAAAGGTTTCTCTTGTGGAGGTTGAAGACCTAGTAATGATGGCTGTGGAGCTATAATTAGGCAGAATGTTAGCAAATGTTGGATAGCTAACAATCAATTATATACAATGAGTCATCAAATATCTTAAACACAAGATAGCAAAATGCTGTGTTCTATGTTGAGCATAAGACATCAATATAGTTGCAAGCCCACTTATAAACAATGCAATTTCATTAATATTGGGAATGCGAAGTGAAAGTAAAACAAAGTTAAACACTATAACAAAACTTACTAGGAGGTGCATCCCGTGCTTGTATGAGAGTAGCTCGCAACTGATGGAGGATACTATCTTCATCAAGAGTATATGTCGTGTGCCATTCATTAGCAGTATTATCAGATGAAGCTGTAGCAGACACTCCCAAATCTGGTATGTTATTCCCTACTTGTGTTACAGTGATAGAAATCCCAAGCTTTGCTGCTGCTTGCATGACCTATATTGTAAATAAAGAAGAAAACTTGAGAATCTCATTTGGATCAACAATCATAAGCAATCTAAGCAACAAGTTTTATGTTTGACAAGATTTATGCACAAGGAATTGATAACCTGGATATGACTGGTATCAATTTTTTGAACAAGAGGATTTAGCAGAACTTTAGAGAACCACTGCCGAAGCTGGTCTCGCCATTGTTCAATATGAGGATATACTCCCAAATTTTGAAAGGCTTTTTTTGATTGTTCTATTGACATCGGAGGTGGAAGTTCACCCTCTCCCTTCTTTGGAGATGTGCTAAATTTTTGTGAACTTGGAGACATTCTGACAGACCGCAAGGGGGTTGTTCTTGGAGTGCCCAAGATAGATCCTGAAGTGACAGAACCTGGGGAGCTACTACCCACTCCACGAAGAGTCGGTGGTGGTGTCACAAGAGACTGGTTTAAAGGTGCTGTCGCCTTTGATGCAGAATCTGTCATTTTTTCTTCTACATCAGCCAAAAACTCTTGAAGCTTTTCTTCTGTGGGTATATCGTCCTTTGTAAGAGAAGACCTCTGTTTGGACCATGGTGTTGTGAGATGCTTATCTCGGGAGGGTGAACTTTGACCTGATGCCTGTGAAATAGGTGATACCGAAAGATATGAGGTACCTTGAGATCCCGGTGATCTGTTTCCTAATGGAGAAGTGAAAGACAAAGCCTTGCCAACACCCACATCCTGTCTCTCCAATCCAGTCCACTGCGATTGACCAGGTCCTATTCCACAAGAACTTCTCGAAGATGACTTATGAACAGGTGCTAACAGATTTGAGGGGGATGAATTAGATTTTTGTCTTGACCTTGGTGGCTTTTGTCTACTACTAGCATCTGAAGTTGATTCTGTGTCTCCCTGTTCCACGTTTCGCTTCCGAAGCCCTAAGAGTTCATGTTGACGTTCTGTAAGACCAGATGGGGGTGTATCTTGGCTTGATTTGGGTTTTGCTGGCGAATCTTGAGAATGGTTTTTTAAAACGCCAACTGTTGAATCTGCCCATCCTTGCAATGACAGGGCATTGTGGAGAGCTGATATAGATGACAGGAATGCCACACCTGCTGCAAGCTCTGCCGTCTTCACAATCACATCTTCAATCACAACAAACTATTTTACTAGTCTTAAATTTTAATGCAATATAGAATTCATATTTCTATCCAATTTAGCCTGAAAACCACAAGTGGATTGAAAGATTTGTGCAAAAATTAAAAAAGAGCTCAAAACTTACAAGCAAAAGATTGGAAGATATCTATAGACTCTATGACTTCAATTAGCACTTCTTCCCTGCAACAATTCATAAAAGCTTCTTGTCAGACAATGCTCAAGAGTTTTGCAATGACCCCACTTGTTTAAGAAAACTTCCTGACACTCGTTTTCAGGTTTTTATTTGAGTTTTGGTAGAACTTTACTACTTTGGTAATTGCCTATGTTCCACAGGGCTTGTAATTGAATTTTGGTATGTGAAAGACAGTGGCTCATTTGATAGTTACCTATGTGCCACAAAGTTTCAACTTTCAAGGATGGGAAGGGATGATAATTGATAGGACATGTTTTAGGGATACGGAAACAGCAGCTCAAAGTTTCAGGAAATGCCAAAAGATTGACAATAGGGTGAAAACACGGGGGCCCCAATCCCCTAAAAACTTTAAGAAAAATATAGAAAATGTATGAAAATCCACAAAATTATATAAGTATGCATCAAATAACACATTTAAATCTTAAATACAGATATGAAATAATTTAATAAATAAACCCTTTTTCTCTCAACATTAGTCAAGCAGCTAAACGGAAAAAGAATACAAAAATATATCAGTGATAGTGATCTATGAATAACTACATATGAAAATTAAGATATTAGAATTAGTCAGATGCGAGCAAGTGTCCCAAGGTTAACAAGCTGGGAATACAATACAAGCACATCTTATATGTGCATGATAATGACAATGATCGTAACCAGGCTCGAGCAAAATATATCTGATTCTGTCTGTGTGTTACAACAATGCCTATAACCTCATCATCAAAAATATTCAACAGAATAATCAATCAATACCTGCACAGCTGCAACATATCAACCCCACCTCATCATCTAACTGTGTTGCATCTTCTAGATCAACATGCCTTCATCTTCCAGGTGCCTCCAAATAGTCCAGAAAATAGATGCTGATCACACAATGCATACATAATCTTTGAGAAGAAAGTGTGCTCCTAATGGTAGAGTGGTTGAAGTTATCAGCGATTCAGCGGTCTAGTTCCTCTCAGAAGTACAGGAAATAACTATCTGAGAAATAAGACAAATGGCAAGCATCTGTGGCTCTGGAGCTCTCTCTCCAAACCAAGTTTTCATGAAAATGGAAGTAAATCCTTTCTAGCATGCTGTGAGTCAAAGGGGCCATTAAGCTCTGCAAATGAAAGAAAACATTGTTAAAGTTCCCCAGCCTCATCTGGACTGAGCATCTTTGCAAAAGCAGGTCAGAATCCTTCCTTTTCCTCCCGCTCACCAATAGGAGGTACTCTCTATAAGTTCTGCATATAGATATGTGGAGCTACTCGCATATGCTTCCATACCCAAAGATGTGGAATCTCTCTATACAATAGACGCTCACCTGGCCAGGCAAATTTTTAAATGTCTCATAATCTCTTGAAGATTAGGAAAATTTATCTTCAGCCTTTGATGAACTGTATAATAGGTGCTATAAAGAACACTGCATCTGGCATCTATCCACAAATCAATACCTGGGCTTCATACTCTTTGCCTCATTTATCATGCCCTTTTCTTGCCTGGACATTCAGACTTCACACACTCAAATCATCCTCACCAGCAGAATGAAATAGCTAGTGCATTTCATGTAGACAGTTTTAAGGAATTCATTGTTACAAAAATGGAAACACACCAGCAAGGTGTGGCTATTGCAGACTAACATCTGCACATCTTTAGCGTGTTACTGCATCCCTCATCCAACCAATCTTGTCAATGTTCTTTAATGCATTTTCGAATGTACGCACAGAAAACTGGGTCTAGTATCATCAATCCAGTTGATCTGTGCACATGGGTTTCATCTGTCACAACATGTACCACATTGGAAGGGAGCCAACATCCTCTATAGCATCTTTCAAAAGCTCAGATCAATAATTTGTATCCTTCCACTTTCCAGAACAATCAAAAACTCTGAAAAAATGGACATGCCCCAAATGTACAATTACAGAGATGAATGGCCAATAGCTATTTTTTGTCCACCCGGCTATGACAACGAAGAAGCTTGTCCTAACCTAAATCTGTCTCACCTCCTCCATCATAAAGTTAACCTTGAATGTTGTTTTCCAAGCACAGTTGGTCTTTATTTGGTTTCTCCAAGGAGCACATACAAGGAACCTCTTGTAAGTGTTGTCTTCTTGAAAATTTCCATGTAAGAGGATAACAGGCAACATGGAATAGAATGCTATTGGCAAAGAGAAACCTTCCAATTGTATCATGTGCATCTTCATGCAGTTGCATGTTTACACATTTCTCTAGCGATACTTATAGCCCTCAATTTTTTGTTTGGAAGGCCACCCTTCCCTCTTCAGATTAACCTTTCTTCCACAATAGCTATTGAACAAGGGGTAAGTGGCATTCTTTCATGAAGTAATTCCTTACTGTCTAACTTCCACTTTCACTTGCAAGCTACAAAATCAGACCTTCTCTTCCCTTCCCTTATGCTGTTCAGCTTCCTATATTGCATTGCATATATGAGATAGAAATGATGTGAAGTTTCATTGCTTTGTGGTTTTCTTTTGTTAGTAGTTTAAGAAATTGAAGCAGCCAATTGTCTGATAATCTGATTGAATGGTCCTTTGGCATTTATCCTAATAATTTGTAAGGGGCATCTGTCTGTGTTTCTAGTTAAACCTAGTATTTCTCTAAGGTTTGGGGACAGGAGACACAAGAAAAGGAACAGCAAAAAATTTCCCTAGATTTTGCAGATGGCAGTGGACAGCTATTAAAATTATGAATTTTTAGGATACAAATAAATTATAAAATGAAAGAAAAGAGTCCAGATAACTTTAAACAAACTTAATTAGATTTTTAGGATTTTTTAGTAAAATTTTAGTAGACTAAATTTAGATTTTTAGGGGGTTTTTAAAGCAAAAGCAGATTTTTGGGGGATTTAACCTTAGTTAGAAAACCTAAAAGTTACTTTATATTTATGCAGGGACAGCAAGATGGCCAAGGGAATGTCATGACATCAAGTCATCCCCGAACATCCTAAACAACAAGGGATGTCCCCTTTTCTCAAGGGCGCTCTAGGGATGCCCAAGAATATTTTTAAAAAATAGAAGTGTGGGGAACATCCGCAATCTCACTCAAGTCCCCATGGAACATTGGTCAAAACTGAACCATTTCCCCCAACTCCATTTGAACTCCCTATGTGTGTGTTTTGAGTTGCACATGCACTTTGACTTCCCAGCACACCATTCCAACTTCACAATCTCCTATTTGGCTAACAAGTGTTTCAGTTTCATAATTACAATGTTCATTGTTACTAATATTTTGTTTTAGGGTTTATTTTCAACTGTTTGCTTGTTGATCTGCAGTGAGATCTAAAGATGAGGAAAACTTTAAGAGAAGTGGATTATAAAACAGTTTAACTCACTACCAACAGCTCCCAACAATTCAAAAGCCCTAACATTCTTAATCATGTCAAAAATTGCTCAATCATAATGAAAGACACTCCAATCTGCCTTCTCCTTGGTTGCCCAACCTGCACAATGTGATAAAAATTGGTGTGAAAGATGCTGTACACCTTGCATAATAACATTGTAATGTTGTTGTAAGTTGTGGTCGACCTAGGGTGGGATGCCACACTTAATGTTAGGATATTTTCTCATGCTGTAATTGGGGTATGTAATATTTGAAATGCAGATCACTAGTGGTCACATGTAGAGGCAAAGAGACAAATTCATGGAAGGAGAAAGGTCACAAAGGAAGAGCACATGGGAAACCTTGAAATGTGGAAAGACTCTTGTGGAATGCAAAGAGTCACATGGGATGTTTGGATGGACTCATGTCTCCTGGGTTCATGGTTTCTTGCAATACTAGTTGGTGGTTTTTGTAAAAATTTGGTCTATGTAAGCAAGCATGTAGCATTGTAATAGATACAGGATCATGCAGCAGTAGCAGGTTTGAGAGCTTGGTTTAGTTTGTCCTGTCAGAGGAATAAGTTTGGTTGGATGCACAACAATTGTGCAAATTTCAAGAACCTTTGCCAAAGTCTTTGTTGATGGGGAAAATCCCCCAAAGATCATTTCTACAAGGTCATGGCTTGAGCAAAGAAACAATTAAGTACAAGATGCACCATGAGGAGAAATACATGCCAATATGGGAGATCACTAATAGCAAACCGGACATCCCAATAGTGGCATGGTGTGATGATTAAGTTGTTGTGTTGTTATTCTTGCCATCAAGGTTCAAACCCCATTGGGGTGTAATTGTTGAGAATTTATATTTGGGATGGTGTCCCCCATTTGTGACATCACCAGTTCATAGCTCCAGGTCAAAAGCGTTTACTCCTCTTAATTAAAAAAAAAACTAATGGCAAACCGGATTGAGAAATGCATTGCTATCTTTATGCCATTGGACACCATCTAAATTCAACATTGTTTTATAGTGGTCACTTCAGAAATTGTGCACAAATGATAGAGAACTTGTTAAGGGCATTGAAATATTTTATCTACTGTAGAGAAGCAATGGCAACCATGGCAAAGTTGCCCATGTACTAGCAAATAAACATATTATTCTCAAACATATGTATTGTAGACTCTAAGAAGACCTTAATACCAAGTATTTGTAATCAAATTTTGCCTTTCCTCTTTTTGGAAGTTTGAAATACGTTATAGATAAAATTCTAATAAATTTTGATTTTTGATAAAGGCAACAGTGGGATTCTTTTTAGCAAGGAAGCCAAATCTCTATAACCGATGGCAATGCACACTTTGAACCAGCTTTGCAATTCTTGGAAAGTGTTGGAGTGTGTTTGAATATATACACTCCAAGAAATGCAATTGCTTGACCCAAAAGAAACAGAATGATTTGGTGTTTGTTCACCACAATCTCCACCTACAACTAAAGAAAATTTAAGTTAGAAATTAATTACAAAGTTAAATTGTTAAATTCTAATTATTTTAACAACTTACAAATTTGCAATCAATTTCAAGTTCTTGCACAATGTGCATACTAATACAGCACAACCTTATGCCTTGATAATAACAAGCAAAATTGAGGATAATCAACCTATTGGCCTTGGCCTTGAAGAAATTGATCCCCAGGCAGAATGGATTCACAACAATTAGCACTTGGTAATCTTGGAGGAGGCATTTGATGACTGTGGCTCCAATCAAATACTCATGAGCCAAGATGTTGGAGATTTAACATGACATATTGTAGCCTCATAGGCTCTATTTTGTTACTTTGTAATATTATATTATCATTTGTATGCTACTCAGTTGTAATTGGCAGTCTTCATTCAAACTTCAAACTTCAAGACAAAGTTTACATTATAATTGGCATAATTAATAAACAAATTCCATCTTCCATGTCTTAGACTCTCATGTTTGTTTTGTGTTCTATCTTGATCCCCTACACATTTTTTTTGAGGTGAAAAAACAAAAACATTTCTCCCTGATTTTCATAAATATTTCAGCATTTATTAGTTTGTTGATATTTTCTCAATTTAATCTTGAATAATTGAATCCCATTTATACTTTTGCTTTGCCAAGTCAATCTTGAATTCAAGTACTACTATTATGATTGAGATTAATTGGATCTAAAAACTGAGGTACCCAACCATCACCCACCACTCATCATCAGGAACTAAACATTCAACCTTTTGGGCTTTCTCTATGTTTGATTGCCTCCAAATCGGAAGGCCATTGAATACCATGTTGTACAAAGAAAATTTCTTGTAAGCAACTACATCCTAGAGAATTTTCATGATATGGCCTGCAAACAATGATAATAGTCATTAATAGCTAAATGTTATTGAGTATAAGAACTTTTTCTTTTACATTTAAGATCTCCATTATTGTCACTAGCATAGAATCAATACCATCATAAATGTTGCCCAAGGTGGGTTTGCCTACGACAGCAAATCCAATCATTGAAATTACTAACTCTAGAAAACTCGGGAGGTACCCAAACTTCACTCAACAATCATCATCAAGAACCAATCTTTTTACACTTCAGGTTTCCTCCTTGTGTGATTACCTTCAAACACCTAGCGGCTTTGAATGCCACGTTGCACCAAGAAAATTTCCTTTAAGAAGATACAACATAGAGGAATTTCTCTATGACTTGTAAACAATGACAGTTGCAACAAACAAGTAAATGTCACTGACTCTAAGATCTTGCTCTTTTGCATTTATTATCTCCCTTATTTTCTCCAACATAGATTAAATATCATAATAAATATCGCCCAAGGTGGACTCGTCTACATTAGTAAATCAGATCTGTCACAACCCTAATTGTGACTTGGCCCTAAATTCTATACAGATGTTTAGCTGAATATGAAACCCAGCCCTAAATTTTGTATTGTCATGTGATATGGATGTTTAACTAAATGTGAAACCTAACTGTCATAACAATTGGCCCTAAAATTCTATATTGTTGTCTTGTTTGTTGTTCTATTTGGATATAAAAACAATTGTTTAAGTTAGTTGCTAGAAACTATCGTTTTGACGATACATTGAATGAGGTTAATTATGGTGTTATGAATGAATTTCTATAAGTTCATGCATAGCTATATGATTGAGCTTTATATGGAGATGCTAATATTGTAGATAAATTGTTAAGCTTGATTTTCATTATTTGAAGCGGACTAATGTTGAACCTATATTGGAGTGTCACAACACAGGTACGCATTCTCGCCGAAGAGAGAGTATCATCGGGAAGGGGAGTCTAGCCATCCGGGGGCAATTTGCATGAGTGTAGCACACACAAGCACGTAGCGTTTTTCCAAGTTGCATATTTCATTGGGAAGGGTAAACCAAGATGCTTTAATTATTTTGATTTTTTGATAAAAAACTCTTGGGAAATTAAATTATTAACCAATAATAATTTTATGTTCACATTATGTATGTTGAATTCAAAGAAAAAATGAGTAAATTATAACTCAAGGAATTAATTTATATTTAGATTACTTTATAATGAATAATGTATAATTTAAAAAATATAAAAAATAAAAACAAATAGAAATATAAATAACCATAAATAAATGATAAAATGATATATGCATTCTTTTAAAAAAGAGGGATATCTTAAATATTCCTTCTTATTTAAGAAAGAGAATATATGGTGGGACCCAGGGAGTATGTGGTGTGACCTGTTGTGACCTATTTCTGCTTTATTGGTAGAAATAGCTTAGGTCTGATATATAACAATGATTGCTATAAGCATCATCATTGTTTATGTTAGATCTATTACTCCTTGATATTTCTAGAAATAAGTAATCGAATTTATAAAGCTCGTATAAAATCGAATACAAATAGATGTTGATAAAAATACGCTTTGAATATAACTCTGCATTCATTGTCGCCCTGTGTGTGGGCACGTATTTGTTAAAGCTGTTTAATTTGAATGATTACAGGATCCCGCACGCTGGAAGGAACACGTCCTTGAGCGGACGTGTCTCCAAGTGTGGAGACACGTCCTCTCAAGAGGCGTGTCCCTTTGGATATGAAACCCGTGCGCTCAAAGGAACACGTCCCTTGAGCGGACGTGTCTCCAAGTGTGGAGACACGTCCTCTCAAGAGACGTGTCTCTTGAAGGCGGGCATCCCTAATATAAATACTGAGACCATTCTTAATATGCAGTATATAGAAATCTATTAATGTTCTGCATCCCGCACATTCTGCATTAAGAGAAGTATTCAGAAAATTCGTATTTTGTATCAAAAGTTTATCACTTAGAATCTCTGACCCTAGTCTCTTCTTTGCCCTAGAACCCCTTCATGTCTCAGATTTGATTTCATTTACATGGTATTAGAGCCACGTTGTGTAAATCCTAATCAAATCTGAATACCAATCTGCTCAAGAAAATTCGTATTTTCCAGAATCGAATTTACTTCACATTCTTCATAATGTCAAGTGTGATCAGATTTGAAGATCGCCTTGTAGGAGCAGACAATTTCACATCATGGAAATTTAGAATCATGATGATCCTTAGAGAAAATAAGCTAGATTCATTTGTGAAAGAGAACCAGTTAGAGCCTAAGGATGATCTGGAGAAATCTCAATGGATTGAGAACAATGAGAAAACCATGAAAATTATAGTAGATGCAGTAAGGGACCATATAGTACCTATTCTGTCTAAACATGAGATTGCATACCTAATGTTTAAATCTCTTGAAAGCACCTTTGAAATAAACAACACCAGTAGGACCCTTGCTCTAAAGAGGCAAATTAATCATATTCAAATAAACAAGGGAGAATCTGTTAATTCATATTTCATGAGAATCACTGAATTAAGAAATCAACTGTCAACAATTGGTCATCAAATTGACAGTAAGGAGTTAACTCTAATAGCTCTAGATGGTCTACCAAACTCATGGGAGTCTTTTGTCCAAGGTATAAGTGCAAGATCTAAGCTCCCTAAATTTGATAGGCTGAGAACAGATTGCTTGCAGGAAGAAACAAGACTAATGTCAAAAGGAAAACTTCAGAAACCTATAGATGAGGATATTCATGTACTAAACACAACTTCTCATAAGAAAGGTAAGAAGAAAGATTTCAAGAGAAAGAAGAATTTGTATGGAAAGGGATCATCCAAGAAAAGGAAAGACATATCCCAAATACAATGTTTCAGATGTGATCAGTATGGACACTATGCAATCAAGTGCCCTGATAGAACAAAACAACAGGCATCCTTTGCTAAAGTTGAAAAGACAAATACAGAACATGATTCTGAGAAATTTGTTTTCTACTCAGCATTATCAAGTCAAGTATCAAACATAGTCAATAATTGGGTAATTGATAGTGGTTCTTCAAGGCACATCACAGGATTCAGAGAACACCTAGATACTATGATAGAAGAAACTGCAGAAGAAGTAACTATTGGGGATGATTCTGCACATCCAGTTAAGGGGGTTGGATCTTGCACCATAAATCTGAAATCTGGCCTCTCTCTTCAACTCACTGGAGTATTATTTGTACCAGGAATAAAGAGGAACCTCATATCCATTTCTGCTCTTGAAGACAACGGATATAGGGTCACCTTTATGGATGGAAAAGTTCTAGCATGGCCAAAGAACTCCACCATAAAGAAAGCTCAAACTATAGGGATAAGACAAGGATATCTCTACAAACTGTGCACTAACATTAATCAAGCCCTTATTCATGAGACTTCTAATTCAAATGAAATTTGGCATCGAAGACTAGGACATATTCATTTTCGTGCTCTACCTTCTGTGGAAAAATTAGTAACAGGATTACCCAAACTAAATCATATTCATGAAGGAGCATGCAAAGGGTGTGCCCTAGGGAAGAATACAAAGGGGGCTTTCCAAAACAGTTTGAGTAAAACCAAAAACATTTTAGAACTGGTTCATTCTGACTTATGTGGACCCATGTCTGTACCCTCCATGGCAGGTTTTTTATATTATGTAATATTTGTAGATGACTTCTCTAGAAAAACCTGGATATACTTTCTTAAATGTAAAGAGTCTATAGAAGTCCTTAAAAGATTCAAGGAATTCAAAGCTCTTTCAGAAAACTTTTCGGGGAAGAAAATCAAAACTCTAAGAACAGATAATGGGAAGGAATACACCTCAGAAATCTTTAAGGAATTTTGTGTAAATGCTGGGATTAAGAGGGAGTTTACTGTAGTCTTCAATCCTCAACAAAATGGTGTTGCTGAGAGAAAGAACAGAACTATTGTAGAAGCTGCTAGAGCAATGTTGTTTGATCAAAACTTAGAAACTTCATTTTGGGCAGAAGCCTCTAGGACAGCTGTCTACATTCAAAATAGATGTCCCCATTCTCATCTAGATAACAAAACCTCTGAAGAAGCATTTACTGGTATAAAACCTGACATAAGTCACTTAAGGATCTTTGGTTGCCCTGTCTACATACATGTACCGAAAGAAAGGAGATCTAAATTAGAACCTAATGGAAAGAAAGGGATATTCGTGGGCTATAGTGAAACCTCAAAAGCTTACAGAATTTACATATCAGGTCAGAATCAAATTGAACTAAGTAGAGATGTCATCTTTGAGGAAGACATTGCTTTCAAAAGGGCAAAGAGTTCTAATGACATAGAAATTCAAGATTCTACTAAAGTTATGGAAGAGGATCTTGCTCCTGAGATTCAGAGGGAGCATTCTGAAGAAATCTTAAATGAAAACCAATCTATCCCAGAAGTGAATCTTTATGACAACAACAAGAAAAGACCACTTTGGGCTAGAAAGATGATTAAGGAAGCTGAGAATTACACAGCACCCAAAGGAACTTTTAGAGAAAGTAAGATACCCAAAAGATTCTCAAGCTATGTTGCCTTAATGAATGAGATCATTAGTTCAGAACCAACTAGCGTTATGGAAGCTCTGAAGCATCAAGTATGGAAAGATGCTATGATAGAAGAGTATCAATCTATTTTGAAAAATGGTGTATGGGATATAGTACCTAGACCAAAAGGAAAATCTATTGTCTCTTCCAAATGGCTCTTCAAAATCAAACATGCTGCTGATGGCAGCATCGAGAAACACAAGGCACGCTTTGTTGCTAGAGGTTTCTCTCAAAAGGAAGGTATTGATTACGAAGAAACTTTTGCACCTATTACCTGGTACACCTCTGTGAGAGCAGTAATAGCTATTGCTACAGCTAAAGGCTGGAAGATCCATCAAATGGATGTGAAAACTGCCTTCCTGAATGGGTCCATTGAAGAAGAAGTTTTTTTAGAGCAACCTGAAGGCTTTGTGATACATAATGCAGACTCACATGTATGCAGATTGAAGAAAGCTCTATATGGACTTAAACAGGCTCCCAGAGCCTGGTATGAAAGAATTGACAAATATCTTCTAAGACTAGGATTTTCAAAGAATGATGCAGATCCAAATCTCTATTTTAAGGTAATTAAAGGTGATATGTTAATTCTAATTTTATATGTTGATGACCTTCTAATAACAGGAGAAGATCACCTTATTACTCAATGTAAGGAAGACCTGACTTCAGAATTTGATATGAAAGACTTGGGCATTTTACATTACTTCTTGGGGTTGGAAGTCTGGCAGAAATCTGATGGTATCATTTTAAATCAAGGAAAGTATACTGTTGATATTCTAAAGAGATTTGGGATGTTAGACTGTAGACCCATGTCTACACCTATGGAAACTAACCTACACAAGTTGAAAGAAGCAGCAGCAGAATCCAAGTATGCAGATCCAACTCTATATAGACAAATGATTGGATCCTTGATGTATCTGGTCAACACCCGACCTGATATTTGCTATGCAGTAAATGTTCTCAGCCAGTTCATGTGTGAACCTAAGGAAATTCACTTAATGGCTATGAAACATATTTTGAGATATCTTCAAGGCACTATTGGATATGGTCTTCTTTACAAGAAGGATCAACTAGATCTATACAAGTACTCCACCCGACAATGGAAATGTAATCGATCAAAAGCAATATCGATGTTGTTTTAGGATCAGTTATGACTTTCCTCGATTGGTAGAAAAACAATTCCTTTTCAGCGTAAGTTGTGAGTTCAACAGAAGTCAATACATTGTGTTCTAATGGGATAGCAAGAGAAGCAGCTTTGGTCAGAAATGGCTTCTGTGGACTCTTTGGTGAGCCCTGAACTCTACAATTATTCATTGTATAATCGTGTTGTATCATCAAACTCTCTCCTCTAGAATCCTGCCTTCATGATAGATCTGGGGCTATATTACTGAGATCCCCATCATTATGTAAGAGATAAGTGGAAAGGAAAGTAATTCATTATATATTAGCACAAAATGATCAAACTGTTGCATTCCTCACCAAGCCTCCTAACCAAGGTAGAGCACTTCGTGAAGAAACTTGGTATATGGTTGAAAGTTCGTAATTTGTTATTATGATCATTGAAATTCAAATTGTTTATCAAATTGTACTAATATATAAAGATGTTTAAAGTGTAAACTCTTTTGTCATGTGTGTGACTCCATGACTTTATGGGCCTACTCCCCCTGTGTACATTATTGAAAGGTGATGATCTTTCTAATAATGAGCACTTGTATTTGATATTGTAAAGTGACGACTCTACAATGATAAACCATCATGATAGATATCATGTGACTTGATAATTCATGGATAGCAGTCAGTTGATAGTAACTCCTTGACACCCTTGGTTGATATCATCAAGGACTCTTGATATCATTTCCAGATTCACTAGATCCTGATAACTATGGTGATATTGAGATCCATGCAAAGTGAATTAGTAGAGACTGCGCTTAATTTGAATGCCGTCTAGTGCCATTCACAATGAAGATGTGCTATGTCATGAGACTTGACAACTTTGATAAAAACATATCTTTGATATCACGTGTAAAGGTGATATCTTCACTTATTTGATTTGAAATATCTTCCCTAAGCTAAGAGGGAGTGTTGATGAAAATAGCTTAGGTCTGATATATAACAATGATTGCTATAAGCATCATCATTGTTTATGTTAGATCTATTACTCCTTGATATTTCTGGAAATAAGTAATCGAATTTATAAAGTCAGATAAAATCACAAAATAGATGTTGATAAAATACACTTTGAATATAAACCCCTCGTGATTCATTGTCACTGCGGTGTAAGTAACGCATTTTGTTAAAGCCGCTTAATTTGAATGATTAGCGGTGATCCTCATACCGGAAGGAACACGCCCTCTCAGAGTATGGTCCTTTGATATGAAACCCATGCTAGCCAGTTAGAACACGCTCTCCAAGAGACATGTTCTCTCTTGAAGGTCGGCTCCTAATATAAATATCGAGACCATTCTAATATGCAAAGATATAGAAATCTATTAATGTTCTGCATCCCGCACATTCTGCATTAAGAGAAGTATTCAGAAAATTTGTATTGTGTATCAGAAGTTTATCACTTAGAATCTCTGACCCTAGTCTCTTCTCTGCCCTAGAACCCTTCATGTTTCAGATTTGATTTCATTTACAATGCCAAAAAGTAGGTCCTAAAAAATAGGGGGCCAGAGTGAAAACCCTAAAAAGTAGGAGATGTCAGAATTGACTGAAACGACAGTCGATCTTCGTCTCTGGGGTCCTCTAAGTAATGTGGTGATGCTTGCATGATGATCCAGGCTCAAATTCTTTTACTCGACTCGAGTGACCATTCCAAAACTTAAACTCCTCATTGCAAAAAGACTGGTGATGAGCAGTTGCGACGCCAAGGCAAAACCAAAAAGCAAAAAGAAAACGAAGGGTCCCCATTTGTAATGGGGTGATGTGTGAAAAGGTCACAAAAGTACTACACCTAGAGCACAACCAACTTTAGAGGGTACAAGGTGGAAAAGATTGTTCATGAGCAAGTCAAAAAGGCCATTGGTGATATTTTATACTATTATAGTCTATTGTTCAATGTTGATATGTCTCCATACTAGCAATTATGATGGATGACATTGTAGTTGCAAATCCTAGGTCCAAAGCCCCCTCTCATGAGATTTTGGGGACTAACATGTTTAGAGATGCAGTTCAAGATGTAAGAGATGTCCTTGCTAAACATGGCAAGGAGTGGGCTAAGACAAGTAGCAATATCATGTCAGATGAGTAGATGGATAAGAGAAACTACACTCACATCAATTTCCTTGTGACATCTTAGCTTTGCATAGTGATGTTGAAATTTGTGGATGCATCAAATAGGGTGAAATCAATGTAGGCACTTTTCATTCTATTTGATGAGGTAGTCAATGAGGCAGGGCCACAATATATGGTCCAAATTTATTACAATAATGTTGTTGTTTGTGTTTAGGAGGGGTTGTTTGTGTTGTTATTAGGAGGGTTTTGATGAAGAAATATTCTACTGTGTTTTGGAGCCCATGCATGCCATATTGTCTCGATTTAACTCCGGAAGACATTGGCAAACTTCCATGTGTTAAATCTATATTGGGAAAGGGCCCACACCATCACCAAATTAATTTACAATCACACAAGGGTGTTGAGGATAACGTGCGCTTTCATAGATGGCAAAGAACTCCCTTGGCTAGGGGTGACAAGATTTGCTACCCACTTCCTTGCATTGTACGCTCTTTGTTCACAAAAGATGAATTTAAAACAAATGCTTGTTTCCAATGAATGGATTGAGCCTAGCTTTGTAATTCATTTGAATTATAGGATTGTTGCCAACTATTTTTTGAGTTTTTGGGCATATACATAGCAGATTGCAATTTTTTGAGCCTTTGCAGTTATGAGACTAATCGATGGGAAAAATAATCTCCCATTGGCTATTTGTATGAAGCCATGGATAGGTCCAAAGAGGCTACCAAGATCAAGATAGACAATAACAAGAGAAGTACATGCCAATATGGGAGATCATTGATGATAGATGGGATTGGCAAATGCATTGCTCCCTCCATAACAACAGATACTATCTCAATCCAGCATTGTTTTATAGTGACTCATTCGAGACAATGCAAAGGTGACAAAGGACTTCTTCAAATGCATCAAAATATTTTTTCCTTCTTAAAAAGAATGACAAGCACCAATGGCAAAGTTGCTCTCATATAAGTAGGCAAAGGGATTTTGATCTAGTGTTTTGTGTTGTAAAAGACAAGGCCACCTTGAAACCAAGTATTTGCAATTAACTGTCTTTTTCTCTCCTTGAAAGTCAAAAGTTTGACTTCTAAGTTTCAAATTTATTATAGATATTAAGTTTAAACTTTAAAGTATATTTTAGATGATAAAATTTGGGTTTTGTATTGTAATTGTAGAAATTTTTGGCAAGGAAGCAAACAAAATACTATTAGGATAATTTGTATTATATTAATGTAATTACAATAATGATGTAACTGATTACACTTGTCTTTTTGCTTCTACTCATTTGTAATTGCCATCTTGATGCCCTTCATAACTGATGTCTATTATTAGACATTTCTCAATAATATAAGGCTACCATCTCTTGCTAAGATGACCAAGCCTCTTCTCGTCCCATTCTTTTACTTATACCAACAATAGTATCAAAGCTAGCATGATTCATAGAAAAGAGCAGAAAGAGAAATCCACAATTGCAAGAAATAGCAAGTCAAAGTTCATGTGCTATATCCTCACATTATGGGTTTGAGAATACTGTAGTCATGGATAGCAATCACAAGTTGCAAAAACAACCGGAGAAATCAAATGATTGTTAGCTGCACCTATTGTGATAGAGATCAAATTTTTGCAATCCTTCACAAGTTCTTCATGGCATCAGTAAGGTCATCCAAAGTTTGAAAAAGATTAGTGACAAAAAAGCCAAAATTGAAGGTTTTGTTTTCTCCAATCATGGGCAGCAAAAAATAGGGATACAAGCACATAGTCAGCCATTTTTCCTATCACAACTGAGGAAAAATAGGTTGCACAAGCATCTATAGGTGTCATGGCTGGATTTCACATGAATTTATCCAATCTACAAGGTTATCAGAAGTAGCAAGCAAGTTTTGTACGAATCACTATTTAATTGTGGCTAAGGCATTTTTGATGCATTTTTCCTAGTTCTGATTTTGGCATGTGGGTCATAAATTTTTGGGTATTATTAGTTTTTTTGCAAAATCCTACTGGTTAAGTTTAAAGTATATAGCCAAATTTTTTAAAAGTCAAAAGTTTTAAAAGCGTTTTCAAATATTTTGAAAAATATGCAAGATTAAATTCAAATTTTCTAGAGTTTAGGGAAAAGTTTATTTTTATGGTTTCCTAAGAAAAATGGTCAG